>JAKSZT010001178.1:16826707-17037698 GCA_026826555.1 Tolypeutes matacus
TTTTTTTTTTTTTTTGAATTTTTTTTTTTTTTTTTTTTTTTTTTAACCGGGAGGTCCCAGGGATCGAACCCGGGTCCCTTCACATGGGAGACAGACGCCCAACCAGTCGAGCCACATCCGACCCCCTGTATAAGTCTTTTGATATGCTGTTGGATTCGATTTGTAAGTATTTTGTTGAGATTTTTTGCATCTATGTTCATTAGAGAGATTGGTCTATAATTCTCTTTTCTTGTGGAATCTTTATCTGGCTTTGGTGTTAGGGTGATGTTGGCTTCATAAAATGTGTTGGGTAATTTTTCCTCCCCTTCAATTTTTTGGAAGGTTTAAACAGGATTGGTGTTAATTCTTTTTGAAATGCTTGGTAGAACTCACCTGTGACGCCATCTGGTCCTGGACTTTTCTTTGCTGGGAGATTTTTGATGACGGATTCAATCTTCTTAATTGTGATTGGTTTGTTAAGTTCTTGTATTTCTTGTAGCATCAGTGTAGGTTGGTTGTGTGTTTCTAGAAATTTGTCCATTTCATCTACGTTGCCTAATTTGTTGGCATATAGTTTCTCATAATATCCTCTTATGATTCTTTTTATTTCTGTGAGGTCATTTGTAATTCCCCCCCTTTCATTTCTGATTGTATTTATTTGCATCTTCTCTCTTTTTTTCTTTGTTAGTCTAGCGAGGGGTTTGTGAATTTTATCGATCTTCTCAAAGAACCAGCTTTTGGTTTTGTTGATTTTCTCTATTGTTTTTCTGTTCTCATTTTCATTTATTTCTGCTCTAATCTTTATTATTTCTGTCCTTCTGCTTGCTTTGGGATTGGTTTGCTGTTGTTTTTCTAGATTCTCTAGTTGTTCAGTTAAATCTTTGAGTTTAGCTCTTTCTTGTTTTTTAATATAGGCATTTAGGGCTATAAGACTTTCAAGACTGCCTTCGCTGTATCCCATAAGTTTTCATATGTTGTATTCTCATTTTCATTTGTCTCAATATATTTACTGATTTCACTTGCAATTTCTTCTTTGACTCACCGAATATTTAGGAATGTGTCGCTCAGTCTCCACACATTCGCAAATTTACTTTTTTCCTGTCTGTTATTGATTTCTAGTTTCATTCCATTATGATCTGAAAAGGTGCTTTGTATAATTTCAATCATTTTATATTTATTGAGAGCTGTATTGTTACCTAACATGTGGTCTATCCTGGAGAAAGATCGATGAGTACTTGAAAAGAATGTATAACCCACTGAGTTTGGATGCAGTGTTCTGTATATGTCTGTTAGGTCTAACTTGTTTATCATATTGTTCAAGTTCTCTGTTTCCTTGTTGATCTTCTGTCTAGTTGTTCTATCTAATGATGTGAGAGGGGTGTTGAAGTCTCTGACGATTATTGTAGGTATGTCTATTTCTCCCTTCAGTTTTGCCAGAGTTTGTCTCATATATTTTGGGGCACCCTGGTTAGGTGCGTAGATATTTATGACTGTTGTATCTTCCTGGAGGATTGTGCCTTTTATTAATATATAATGGCCTTCCATAGCTCTTATCACATTTTTGCATTTAAAGTCTGTTTTGTCTGATATTAGTATAGCTACCCCTGCTCTTTTCTGTTTACTATTCGCATGGAGTATCTTTTTCCAAACTTTTACTTTCAGCCGGTTTGTATCCTTGGGTCTGAGGTGGTTTTCTTGTAAGCAGCATATGGATGGCTCATGTTTTTTTATCCATTCTATCAGCCTGTATCTTTTGATTGGGGAGTTTAATCCATTCACATTCAATGATATTACTGAAAATGTACTCTTTATTTCCTCCATTGTATTCTTTGGTTTTCATATGTCATCTTGTTTTTGTCTCTCTTTTTATTCTTTTGGTTATCCTTTCTGCTTTTCTTTCTTCTATACTCTCCTCCAAGCCTCTCTCTCCTGTCTTTTTCTTTCAGGTTCTAAGGCTTCCTTTAATATTTCCTGCAAAAGTGGATTCTTTTTTGCAAACTACCTTAGTTTCTGTTTCTTTGTGAATACTTTATATTCACCTTCATATTTGAAGGACAGTTTTGCTGGATAAAGAATTCTCGGCTGGCAGCTATTCTCTTTCAGTTTCCTAATTGTATCATACCATTGTCTTCTCACCTCCATGGTTTCTGAAGCGAAATCTGCACTAAGTCTTACTGGACGTCCTTTGTCCGTGATCGTTTGCTCCTCTCTGCTTATTCTCATTGGGGTACGGTGTGCTTCTTTGACATGTAAGTTCATTTCTTTCGTGAGAGTTGGGAAATTTTCAGCTATTACTTCCTCAAATACTCTTTCTGCCTCCTTTCCTTTCTCTTCCCCTTCTGAAACTCCCATGACATGTATGTTGTTGCGTTTTGTGTTGTCATTCAACTCTCTGAGCTCCCGCTCAATTTTTTCTATTCTTTTCTCTCTCTGTTCTTTTCTCTCTTCAATTTTAGCTGCTCTGTCTTCGGTATCACTTATTCTTTCTTCTATCATTTCAAGTCTGCTGTTGTATGCCTCAGATGTGTTTTTGACTTCACCTATTGTGTCTTTCATTCCCATGAACTCCGTTACTTTTCTCTTCAGGATTTCAAATTCTTCTTTGCGTTCGCTCAATGTTGTCTTGATGTCATTTATCTCTTTAACTATATTGTCTTTCATCTCATTAATTTGATTTTGGAAATTTGTGCTCATCTCACTGATTAGTTCTCTCAAATTCTGCATCTCTTCTGGGACTTTGATGTATTCCTTTTCTTGAGCCATGTCTTCTATTTTCTTAGTATGGCTTGTAATTTTTCACTGGTGTTTAGGCATCTGGTTAGGTAGATGCTTTATCTTTTTCTTTTATAGGGTTTTAGTGGCAGGAGGCTATGAGTTACCACAGCTCTTTGAGTTTTAGCTCAACCTTGATTGTTAGGATTGTCCTGCTGGTTGCTCAAAACTGGGCACTGGACCCAGTAATTGGTTGTAGAGGCGTTTCCTAGGGCCTTGGGCAGGGAGGCTATAGAGGCCAGGAAAAACCTCTCCTATTTAATTTTCTTATGTGCACTTTCTTGTTCTGCCAGGAGATGGCGCTCGTTGGCAGCTCTCAATTCAGTGCCTGGTCGGAATGTATTTATTGTGACACAGGCCAGATCAATGTGGTAGAGCTTCCTGTCTGGGGGCTAAGAGCCTTGTAATTCAAACTTTCTGAGACAGTTCTCCAGACTTCTCTGGCAGCCCCCTCCTTTTTCCCAGCTAGGAAATGTTTCCACTCCCTTCTGAATCCTCATCAGTCTCTGTTAGTAGAGGAGGAGATTGGGAGGTTTGTATATCTTTAGCCCCTTGCAGGCTCCAAGGCAAACAATGGTGCAGCCCCACCCAGCCTGGAAGTGCTCTCAGGACAGGACAGACCAAACCTGCAAGTCAAAAGCAGGGTCAGCCCCAGGCTCTCTCTCCCCTCTCCTGTGGAGTCCTCAACAATTAGTCCAGACTAGAAGAGAGGGAGGTTGTGAGGGTCAGATTTCTCTAGTCCTTCCTAGGCTCCCAGGGCAAACCACCGTGTGGAAGGGTCCATGAGGCTCCGCAGCCCAAAACATCAGTAATAAACCAAGCAAAACCTAGAATCATTCTTTATCAGTTCATTCAGTCCTAGGTTATCAATCCGTGTTCCACTCCATCTCTGTTAGCAATCTCATGAACCCGTTGGCTTCTTCACTAAAATTCTGGAATCTTGACGCAGTGCAGTGGTATGGTCTCAAAGTTATTTAAGCAATGTCTTTAGAAACCTGTACCCAAGAGTATCTGGTATAGTCCTTTCCATGGGTCTCTGAGACAGTCCTTTTTGTTGAAGAAGCCCTCTGGTCTAGAGCTGAATGCAAGGGTTTTCAGGGGAACATCAGAATAAAAACTATCTGTAGGACTACCGGGAAGATGGCAGACTAGTAAGACACGGGAATCTCTTCTCCAGAAAATAGCTAGAGAACAGGCTGAAACAGCCCCAAAATACATATTCTAGGGTTTAGGACAGCAGGTGAAGGCTGCACACCACCCAGAGGAGAGAGGGACAAAAGAGGGAAATCGCGACAACAGAACCATGAGTTGGAACCAGCAGCGGCTGCTGCTGCCAGCACCCTCCCCAACACTCCTCTGGGCCTGCGACTACAAACAAAGGGGGCTCCTGGGATTTACCACTCCCAGAAAGGGGAGAGAGAGTGACATTGCCTTAGGCTGACTCAGGTTCTGACCCGCAATTTTGGGCTGCGGAGCCTCATGGACCCTTCAGGTGAGTAAGGAAGGTTGCCTTCTGGCAGGCATGGGAAAGTATGATAGTTTAAGGACCTTGAGAAAGAGGCATTTACCCAAATCCATCTGGTGTTGAGTTCTTGCCTTGGCTTCCTAGCCTCAAGAGGCTTTTAAAAGGCCAAACTGAGGCTCTCCATGAAAACTTCCAGCAAAGCAAACTTTAAAAGTCCTATATGGTAGGGAAGCAGATGTGGTTCAAGTGATTGGGCTCCCGTCTGCCATATAGGAGGTCCAGGGTTTGATTCCCATGGCCTCCTGGTGAAAAGTAAGCTGGCCCACGCAGTGAGCTGGCCCATGCAGGAGAGCTGGTACAGGAAGATGATGCAACAAAAAGAGACACAGAAGAGAGACAATAAAAGACGCAGCAGACCAGGAAGCTGAGGTGGCGCAAGAGATTGAGCGCTTCTCTCTCACTCTGGAAGGTCCCAGGATCGGTTCCTGGTGCTGCCTAAAGAAAACCAGACACAGAATAACACACAGAGAGCAAACAGTGAGTGAAAAACAATGAGGGGTGGGGTTGGGGAAGAAAGAAAGAAAGGAAGAAATCTTAAAAAAAAAAAAAAATCCTTACCGTAAATCACCATTCTTGCCAAATCTAATGGAACAAACCTTATTTTATTGATCATGAATAATCTTTCTTGGGGTTATCTTTGATCAAAATGAGGGTGACTGTAGAGTGAAAATTTGTGTTTCAATAGAAAACTATAGCACAGACTGTAGGTTATCAGGTTCTGTTCCTGTTCATTGTCTGAACTATTTTGTATGCCCTTTGTTTTGTTACCTACCTGTAAATCGGACTGGATTCTGTAACCTTGCTATATTGTCTACCCTAAATGCCAGTCAAATAGTTAACTTTTGTATACCAGGTCTCAAACCAACAAGAAAGAGATAATACCCTGATCCCTTGACAGAGATCGCAATACAGGGTTCCACATTTTTATGTGCACCATCATACCTTTCCTAGGAACATTTTCCATATAACTGGAGTGAGCAGTTATAAATATATCTAAGGTTATGGAGCAGAATTTTAACGCCACCCTTGATGTTCTTCAGGCCCTCCAGGCTGAAGCTGACGGCTTAGCATTAGTGGTCTTGCAAAATAAGACTGTCCAAGAACAATGGTGCTTTTATGTTAATAAGTCTGGCACAGGGATAAATAGCCTAACTATTTTAAAGGACCAAGTGAAGGTATTTCATGATATCAGCCAGGCTCAAACATTTCAAAGGACAGACCTATTTCCTGACCCAGTTTCTTGATTTGATGGAATATGAGGAAAACACGTACACATTGGATTTATGCATTTATTTGTGGCAATCTATATACGTGTTTTTACTTCTGGCTGTACTACTGTGTTTAAAGATTCTGTTCAAATTCCTTGTCATCTTTTTATGGAAATGGAACTGTCTTCAGTGGGCTGAGACTACAAATAAAAATAAATGATATGCTGATTCAGAGAGAGGGCCATATCCATAATAGACTCAACTGAGGAAGTAACCCCACTCCCAGGGTCTTAAATATAAGTTGAACAGCCGCCCAATGAAACTCATTGCAATCAAGAAAGGAAAAAAATGTGAATATTCTCACTGTCCTGATTTTGTGATAATCAGGGTAGGCTAAACATTCACTATATTAGAAACCATGCATGTGTCCGCAGACCTAGTTTTTCTCCCTAGGTCTGGTTTTTAGAATATTGGTTTAAACTAAGCCTGATTTATTATATGACCATCCTGTATGGGAAAAGACTATAACTTTGGGTATCTTTGGTCAACCTTAACAGATATAGCAGGGGGACGGAGGTGGCTCGAGTGGTTGGGTGTCCATCCCCCATATGGAGGGACCTGGGTTCGGTCCCTGGAACCTCCCAGTAAAAATTAAAAAAAGAAAAATACAGAAGGCAGGTGAGCCACCAGGCCCTGCGAGTGGGTGTCCATCAGGCCCTGCGAGCCATGCAGCAAGATGATGTAATAGGAGAGTGACACAAGGGAGAGCCAAGATGAGACACACCAAAAAACCAGTAACTAAGGTGGCGCAGGTGGTAGAACGCCTCTCTCCCACATCCGAGGTTCAGAGGATCGAATCCCAGTGAAGACAGGAGGAGAAAGATGAGAAGAGAGGGCAGGAAATGGACACAGAGTCACCCAGAGAATGGACACAGAAACAGCAAAAACGGCAGGGGTGGGGTGAGGTGGGGGGTTGGGGAGGGGGAGGGTAAAAATGGATAAAAGTAAATGAATAAATAAATCTTTTAAAAAATGGTATAGGGGAGGAAGATACGGACTATAGTTGATAGTAATACTTTGACAATGCTCTTTCATGATTTGTTAACAAATGTTTCACAACAGCGCAGGATGTTTGGGGGTGGGGGGTGATGTGTGGGAGCCCTGTATGATGTTATACATGTTTGTTTTGTAAGTTCACAATGTTTACTGAACAGTTATAGTTTATATATGTTCCTGTATGAATGATATATTTCAATAAATTGTTTTAAAAAAGAAAAAAAAAAAGGAACAAAAGAATGGCCAAGCCTACTTGACCACCCAACAAGAAAAGAAATCAATGGTGGTGACCAGAATGTTTTGGTCAGGTTTCCAACAAGATTACTGGAAAAATGACCCAAAGGGGGGAATGTTAAATAAAATAAAACGGCCATCTACAGTGGGAATGGCTACGAGGAAACCTTTGCTGAGAAAGGATTTTCCAGAGGAGGAAACAACTGACCCATAGGGCCTTTCCAAGAATATGCAACAATGGAATGCACCTTACAGGATAATCTACACCTGGTGATAAGCCTGTTTTGGTCCTGAAGAGATCGCTTATCAGAATGGACATACCATACTCATCAATGTATACCTGCTCCCCACTTTGTAAGACCCTTCCCCCTCTCCATGTAAAATGAAAACTTAATGTCAACCAATTAGAACATTTCCTCGCTGGCATCCATGTTGCCCTGCATGAGCTTCCCCTTCCCACTTCCTCGGAGGAGCTCCTAACTACTTTTGTTTTGGCCCTGCCTGATTTGTGAATCATTAGTTACTCAAATCAACTTTAACAAATATTTTTTTAAATGCCTCATTTTATCATTTAGTGGAGGACAGCTGCCCCAGTGCTGTCCCTCTCACCAGTGAGGACAACTCTTCCACTCTCCCTGTTCTTCAGGGACCATAGACATAAACACGCTCAGCAATTCTATTCCACCCCCAAACCAGTTTCCTAGACCATTCCTTTTAGTGATTAATTTGTGTATTTACATAATAAAAAGACAGCCATTATATGGACCAAACAAAATATAAACGTGATTTAAAACACGCAGGCAACAGTTGCTATTTGACCAGACTATATTTACAAATAAAGAAAGTTATAAAACATATCCTCTAGTAAATCCACACATTTCTGTAACAAGTATAGTAGAAACTATCAGAATTTTAAAAAATCACTTGCAATTAGTTTCTGAATACATCCACAATTGTTTAATCCATCAGACTTGCTTTCTTTTTTCCATTCTCTTTACCTTATTATTAATTTTTAGCTATCTCTCCTAAGGATACATTACCTGGATAATGGTGACTCATAACACAATAAAGTGCTAGTAACTAGAAAAAGATGACCTTTAACAAACAAAACCCCAGATATCCAAAATACATGCTACAGAATGGAGTGCTTGTTATATTGACATTGTAGTGACTGTATGGGAAAGTGCAGCAGACCATAATCCAGGAGACCTGTGTTTGAATCCCGATGCTAAAACTAATCCAGGATTCATTTTTCTCATCTGTTAACAGATGACTGCTGATTTCCATTATTTATTTTACCTTTATACCTTTAAATATTTTTAAACAATTTCAAGCCTACTGAAAAGGTATAAGTAGAGTAAAAAACTCTTTTCTCCCTGTACCATTTGAGTGCAAGCTACAAGATATAATACCCCATCATTCCCACACATTTCAGGGTATTTCCTACAAAGATATTCTACACAACCACAGAACAATAATCAAAATCAGAGAATTTAACATTGATATAGTACTACTATTTAATTCCCAGACACCATTCAAGTTTCCATCAATTGTTCCAAAAATGTCTTTTGTAGCAAAACCATCCAGTTCTGAATCACACATTGCATTAGTTGTCATATTTTAAAATAAAATATAAATAAAAATATATTTATTAGAGAAGTTGTAAACTTAAAAAATAATCATGCACATGTGTGGAAGTCCCATACAACACCCCTCCAACATACTATGTTGTTGTGGAACATTTGTTACAAACTATGAGATAACATCATCAGACTATTACCACTAACTATGGTCTATAGCATATATTTGGTATATTGTAACCACAGCCCCTTATTATTAACACAGTACATCTTTGGCATTGATGCAAGAATATTACAGTATTGCTGTTGACTATTGTCCATAGGTTACATTAATTATGTAACATAGGTTACATTATGTTTCTCTACATTCTTACCACCTTGCAATAACAATGTATATTTGTTCTAGTTCATAGGACTTTCTTGTATTTGTACTATTAACCACAATTCTCACCCACCTCTGGATTCACTATGTAATTCAGTCCCTAGATTTTTCTCTAGCTTTCTTTCAATTGAAATTTACATCCCTATACTATCCTTTTCAGCTCCAATCCCATGTATAAACTCACTATAGTAGTGTTATATGGATAGTGATACCATCAACTCTATCCATTTCCACAATTTTACAGTCAGGTTCATTAAAACTTCTGCATACATTAAACATCAGCACCCCTTCTCAGCGCTCCACTTAATTCCTAATAACTATACTCTAGGCTTTAACTCCATGAATTTATTCTTCATATTTAGTTCATATTAGTGAGACCATACAATATTTGTCCTTTTGTATCTGGCTTATTTCACTTAGTATAACATCTTCAAGGTTCATCATGTTATCATAAGTGTCCTAATTTCATTTCTATTTACAGCAGCATAGTATTCCATCATATGTATACACCACATTTTATTTATCCATTCATCACTTGATGGACACTTGGGTTGCTTCCATCTTTTTTTTTTTAAAGATTTTATTTATTTATTCATTTATCCCCCACTTGCTGCTTGTGCTCGCTGGGTCAGCTAACCACGCCATGTGGGCGGGCTTGCCTTCACCAGGAGGTGCGGGGAACCGAACCTGGGGCCTCCCATATAGTAAACGGGAGCCCTACTGATTGAGCCACAGCCGCTTCCCTTCTTCCATCTTTTGACACTTGTGAATAACACCTCTATGAACATTGGTGTGCAAATGTCTGTTCATGTCACAGTTTTCAGTTCTTCTGGATATATTCCTAGTAGAGGAATTGCTGGATCATATGGCAGCTTTATATTTAGCTTCCTGAGGAACCGCCAAACTGTCTTCCACAGAGGCTGCACCATTTTACATTCCCACCAACAGTGAAGGAGTGTTCCTATTTCTCCACATCCTTTCCAGCAGTTATTGTTTACTGTTTTTTTTTTTGTTTGTTTTTTAATAATGGCCATTCTGTACAGTGTGAGAGTTGTTTTGATTTGCATTTCCCTAATAGCTAGTGATATTGAACATTTTTTCATGTGCTTTTTGGCCTTTGTATTTCTTCTTTGGAGAAATGTCTATTTAAATCTTTTGCCCATTTTTAAATTGGATTGTTGATCTTTTATTGTTGAGTTGTATGATCTCTTAAAAGAATAGAAATCAAATGCTTATCAGTTATGTGATTTCCAAATATTTTCTCCCATTGAGTGGGCTGTCTTTTCACCTTCTTGACAAAGTCCTTTGAATCACAAAAATCACAAAAGTGTTTAAGTTTGCAGAGGTCCCATTTATCCATGTTTTCTTTCAGTGCCTGTGCTTTTGGTGTAAGGTTTAAGAATCCACCACCTACCACCAACCAGGTCTTGAAGATGTTTCCCTACATTTTCTTCTAGGAGCTTTATGGTTGTGGCTTTTATATTTAGGTCTTTGATCCATTTTGAATTAATTTTTGTGTAAGGTGTGAGATATGACCCCTCTTTATTCTTTTGGATATGGATATCCAGTTCTCCCAGCACCATTTGATCAACAAACTGTTCTGCCCCAGCTGGGTGAATTTGACAGGCATGTCAAAAATCACTTGACCATAGATGTGAGCGTCTGTTTCTGAACCATCATTTTGGTTCCATTGGTCTATGTGCCTATCTTTATGCCAGTACCATGCTGTTTTACCACTGTAGCTAGGTAAAATGATTTAAAGTCCAGAAGTGACAGTCCTCTACCTTCGCTCTTCCTTTTTAAGATGTTTCTGGCTATTTGGGGCCCCTTATCCTTCCAAATAAATTTGATAATTGGGCTTTCCATTTCTTTAAAAAATGCTGTTAGAGTTTTTATCAGGATTGCATTGAATCAATTTGGGTAGAATTGAAATCTTAACGATATTTAGTCTTCCAATCCATGAGTGTGGAATGTTCTTCCATTTATTTAGGTTCTTAGATTTCTTTTAGCAATGCATTGCAGTTTTCTGAATACAAGTGCATTACATCCTTGGTTACGTTTATTCCTAAATATTTTATTCTTTCAGTCACTATTGTAAATGGAATTTTTTCCTGACTTCTCTTCAGATTGTGTATTACTAGTGTATAGAAACAATACTGATTTTTGCATATCAGTCTTGTATCCTGCCACTCAGCTGAAATCACTCATTAGCTCTAGCAAATTTGTTGTAGATTTTTGGGAACCTTATAGGTATAGGATCATATCATCTGTGAATAGCAAAAGTTTTACTTCTTCTTTTCTGATTTGGATGCCTTTTATTTCTTTTTTCTTGCCTCATTGCTCTAGCTAGAATCTCTAGCACTATATTGAATGACAGTGGTGACAGTGGGCATCCTTATCTTGTTTCTGATCACAACAAGAAAACTTTCAGTCTTTCACCATTGAGTACAATGTTAGCTCTGGGTTTTTCATATATAGCCTTTATCATGTTGAGAAAGTTTCCTTCAATTCCTATCTTTTGTAGTATTTTTATCAAGAAAGGATGCTGTATTTTGTCAAATGCCTTTTCTGCACCAAACAAAAGGATCATGTGATTTTTCTTCTTTGTGATGTATTATGCTGATTGATTTTCTTGTGTTGAACTACCCTTGCATGCCTGGTATAAAACCCACTTGACCATGATGAATAATTATTTTAATGTGTTGTTGGATTCGATTAACAAGTGTTTTTTTTTGAGGATTTTTGCATCTGTATTCATTAGGGAAATGGGTCTGTAATTTTACTTTTTCATAGTATTTATATCTGGCTTTGGTATTAGGATGATATTGGTTTCATAGAATGAGTTTGTTAGCATTCCTTCTTGTTCAATTTTTTGGAAGAGTTTTGAGGAAGGTTGGTATTAAATCACTGAATGCTTAGTAGAACTCACCAGTGAAACCACCTGGTCCTGGGCTTTTCATTTTGAGTTGTTTGATGACTGTTTCAATTGTGATTGGTTTCTTGAGGTCTTCTATTTCTTCTAGGACAGTGTAGGTTGTTTGTACATTCCTAGGAATTTTTCAGTTTCATCTACATTGTCTAGTTTGTTGGCTTGCAGTTGTTCATAGTATCCTGTTATGATCTCTTTTGTTTCTGGGGGTGAGTGGTAATGTCCCTGGTTTCATTTTTTATTTTATTTATTTGCATCTTCTCTTTTTTTCTTTGTCAGTCTAGCTAAGAGTTTGTCGATTCTGTTAATCTTCTTGAAGAACAAACTTTTGGTTTTGTTAATTCTCTTTACATTTTTTTGGTTCTCAATTTATTTATTTCTGCTCTGATCTTTGCTTTTTCATTCCTTGTGCTTGCTTTGGGAATAGTTTGGTGTCCTTTTTCTAGTTTCCCCAGCTGTGTAGTTAGGTCATTGATTTTCGCTCTTTCTTCCTTTTTAATGTAAGCATTGAGGGCTATAACTTTCCCACTCAGCCCTGCCTTCACTGCATCTCTTAAGTTCTGATATGTTGTGTTCTCATTTTCATAAGTCTTGAGATATTTATTGATTTCTCTTGCAATTTCTTCTTTGACCCAGTGTATTAGTCAGCCAAAGGGGTGCTGACGCAAAATACCAGAAATCTGTTGGCATTTACAAAAAGGTATTTATTTGGGGTAGAGGCTTACAGTTACCAGGCCATAAAGCATAATTTACTTCCCTCACTAAAATCTGTTGCCATGTGTTGGGACAAGATGGCTGCCAACGTCTGCCAAGAGTTCAGGCTTCCTGGTTTCCTCTCTTCCCTGGGCTTGCTTCTCTCTGGGCTGAGGCTTGCTTCTCTCCACAAGGCCAGCTGTAGACTATCAGGCGAACGGCTCTTCTCTTTTCCAGGGGTCTTTTCCTTCCTCATGACCAAGCTCCTCTGTGTGTTTACTTCCCTGGGCTCCAGCATTAAAACTCCAAAATTCCTTCTCTGCAGTGCAGTTTTTCTGTGAGTCCCTGCCCTGGGGGGGGGGACGGGGACGGGGACTCAAAGTCCTACTGACGTGGCCCAATCAAAGCCTTAATCATTACTTAATCAAGTAAAAATAAAACCTCTGAATCCAATACACTCTAATATGCCCAGAGGAAAAGACCAGTTTACAAACATAATCCAATATTTCTTTTTGGAATTCACCAATAACATCAAACTGCTACACCCATGGCTAACTTAAGAGTGTGTTTTTTAATCTCCTTATATTTGTGAATTTTCCCCTTTTCCACCTGTTGTTGATTTCCAACTTCATTCCATTATGATCAGAGAAAGTGCTTTGCATAATTTTGATTTTGTTGAATTTATTGAGATCTCCTTTGTGACCTAATATATGGTCTATCCTAGAGAAAGATCCATGAGCACTTGAGAAGTATGTGTACCCTTCTGTTCTGGAGTGCAATATTCTGTATATTTCTATTAGGTTTCATCCATATATCATATTATTCAAACTCTCTGTTTCTTTATTGATCCTCTGTCCAGATGTTTTATCCAATGTTGAGAGTGGTGTATTGAAGTCTCCAACATGGTTTGTTTTTTTTTTTTTTTGAATGTCACTTGCTGTCATTTAATTCCCTGAGACCCTGCTCAATTTTTTTCATTCTTTTCTTTATCTGTTCTTTTGTATGTTTGCTTTCAGAGGCCATGTCTTCAAGCTCCCTGATCCTTTCTTTTGCCTCCTCAAATCTGCTATTATATGCCTCCAGTGTATTTTAATTTCATTTATTGCACTTTTCATTCCCATAAGATCTGCCATTTTTCTATGTATGTGTTTAAATTCTTCTTTGTGCTTGACCAGTGTCTTCTTAATATGCTTAATCTCTTTAGCCATCTCATTGAATTTATTAAGGAGATTTGTCTGAACATCTATGAATAGTTGTCTCAACTCTTTTATATCATCTGGAGGCTTATCTTATTCCTTTGACTGGCCCATATCTTCCTGTTTCTTGGCATGTATTGAAATTTTTTGTTGGTATCTTGGCATCTGGCTTACTAGATATATTTATTCTGGGCGCAGTTTCTCTCTTTAGTTTAGGGTTTTCTTGTCCTTTCTCCTTTGCTGAATGTGTAGTAGGAGCTGAGGATGTAGTTGATACTGTAAGCTGTGGAGGCTGGAAGCTTTTCCCACCTTTCTCTTCTGCCATGGGTAGGGATGGAGCTGCAGTTGTGTGTAGTAATTCAAGCTGTGCAGGCCAAAACTGTAGTTTCCTGGAGAGAATGATGAAGCTTCACATCCCTTCCTCCCCTGCCCAACAATCTAATCCATGTGGGCCATAAGTGCCTGCAGTTGCTCCCAGAGGCTGAGGTGTACTGTCCCTTCTGTCCTTTATATAAGGGGTGAGAGTGGAACCACAGGCACCCAACAAATTAGTCTGGGTGGGCTGAAAGCACCTGCAGTTGCCTAGAGAGGCTGGGGAAACACCAGCCCCCTCTTATGCTTTGTGGGGAGGGACGGGGTAGAGCCCCAGGTGCTCAAGAAACCAGCCCATGTGGGCCGAAAGTGCCTGCAGTGGCCCAGAGAGGTTGAAGAAACATAGGCCCCCTCATATTCTACTGGGGGGCAGGGATGGAGTTACAAGTGTCTGAGTATCCAGTATGCGTGGACTGAAGAAACACCAGCAGGACAGAATTGAAGGTGCTCAACAAACCAGTCTGTACAGGCTGAAAGCACTGCAGTTGTCTAGAGAGGCTGGGGAAACATCGCCCCCTTCTTGTCCTATTGGGGGTAGGGGTGGAGCCATAGGCGCCCAACAGTCCAGTTGGTGCAGGCCAAAAGCACCTGTAGTTGCCCAGAGAGGATGAAGAAACAGCAGCCCCCCTCCTATCCTATGCAGGGGGTGGGGTGGGGATGGAATTGAAAGTGATCAACAAACCAGTCTGCATGGGCCGAAAGCACTTGCAGTTACCCAGAGAAGCCAACAGGACAGCTCCCCTCCTGTCCTATTGGGGAACAGGGAAGGCGCTCCAGGTGTCTGACTATCCTGTCTGTGCCAGCTGAAAGTGCTTGCAGTTGCCCAGAGAGGCTGGTGCAGGACCCCCAGCTTCCTCCCTGCCTGAGGTAGGGCTGGGGCCTAGGCTAGGGCTGCAGTCCGATCTGGGTGGAAAGAAGCCAGTCCCTACCTTCACTGTGATTTTCAGTAGCTCTGCTTACCCTCAAGCTGGGGGTGGAGCTCATCATATCTTTTTAATATTCCCCAGTCTGGGATAGTTTTTCAGTTTCTCCTTGACTTTCATAACCTTGATACTTTTTTGTTGCTCCCTCAAATGAATAATGGCTCAAACAGAAATTGGATTTTCACTCCCCCAAATTCTAAAACCAATGTTCCTGGGGTTTCAGGAACCAAGGCTCCTCCTATCTCATAGTTCTGCCATCTTCCTACATGGCTTCCAAATGTGCTTGAAGATTATGCATAAGCTACTTTATAGAATATCCCACAATTTGGGTTTGTCTGATGTTCCCTCATGATTACATACAATTCTACCATTTTAGCAGGGTTGTAAAAAATGATTCTGTGTTCTTCTCCTTCATTGCTAATACAATTTTCATTTGTGTCATTACTAGTAAAATAACTTCAATTATTTGATTAAGGTAGGGTTTGCCAGACTTCTCCACTATAAAGTTACTTCTTTTACATTGTATTTAATAAAAATTTTGTGCATAATATTTTGAGACTATATAAATGTATAAATGAGATAGAATCGGCAATTATGTAAACTTTGAGAACATGTACATAAAATTTCCTTAACAAATTTTTGATTTATTCATTTCTTTTTATCAGATTGGACTCAAGGTTTCCTGTTTTATTCAATGGGTTATATAGTATGTTACCTTCATTATTTATTTTGATACTCAAAATGTTCCAGATTTGGCTAATGGAATCCCACTCCAGCTGGCTTCTGTGACCTTTGGACATGTTGCCATCATTCTATGAGGACTTCCTTACTTTTTGGCATAACGAGGTATCCTAGGCTCATCTTATTTTTCCCCTGCCACAGCTTGGAACCAGCCATTTCTTCAGTGGGCCCTGGTTCCTTTTAAAGGAAAACTGTCTTTAAAAGCCAAGATCTGGGTGCTAGGTGCACTTGTTGCTATGGGGGTATTGTTGCTCTCAAGCCTTTCAGTGGACAGGCCCAAGAAATATATCCATCTACATACGCACATATATGTGTACCTACATATACACACACCTTTACATGTATACTTATTTCTAAAACTAGCTTTATATATATTGAAACTCATGAGGACACTCTGTCTTAGTTTGCTTGAGCTGCTACCAAATTAGCACATAGTGGGCTAGGTTAAACAACAGGAATTTACTGGCTCACAGGTTTGAGGCTAGAACAAGCCAAACTTTATATATTGGCAAGGCTTACTTTCTCTCCAAAGACTCTGGTGTGCTGGTGCCGGCTCGCCAGCAATCCTTGGCGTTCCTTGGCTTTCCCATCACATGATGATATCCTCTCCTTTTATTACCAGTTCCTGCTGACTTCCTGTTTCTCTGTGGCCTTTTCCTTGTAAGGCCTCCAGTAAGACCTTATAAGTATAAGATTAAGAACCACTCTGGTTCAGTTTGCCAGTTTGCCACACCTTAACTAAAAACATCTTCAAAAGGTCCTATATGAAAAAAAGAAAAAGTCTTAATTAAAATGGGTTCACACCCACAGGGACATGGATTAAGATTAAGAACATGTCTAAGGGGGGTTGTGGGAAGATGGCGATGGACTAACAGGCAGAGCTGAATGCTCTCACAAAAACAACAGAGAAAGAGCCAAAAGCTGTCCAAAGGACCTGCTTTGGGGGTCAACAGACCAGGACAGTGCTATCCAACTCCCAGGAGGGTGAGGGAGAGAGAGATGAAGAAGCTGAAACAACAAACATGAGTTACCAAGCCCCCATGGCAGTTGGGAAGGGCTCCTGTCCCCCACCCCCAAGATATTAAGCTGTGGTAAAACACCTGGCTCACTGCAGCCTGAGAGGGGAACAGATAACTTCCTTCCTGTCTGCTCTTTCAAGGGAAAAGGGAGGGGAGTTGGGGATGCTTTTCTTCAGTGAATTTGGCCAGCAGAGCTGGCTTTGAATCTCCAAATTGGAGATTCAACACAGGAACCAGGAAAGCCCAGACTGAAACATCTCTGTGGGAAGGTGCACTGACTCACCATCTGCTTGCTGGTCTGGAAACTGCATGGACATCCACGCTGTCTGTATCAAACACCTGAGAGAAAATCTGTACCCCATTAGTGAGTCTCTGGCCCGATTTTGAAAACTTAAGCTGGGCAGTTTTAAAGATTGAGAATAAGTTGAAACAAATATTAAAGAAGAGCTGTGGAAAAAACAAAACAAAACACAAAACAACAACAATAAGCAAGAGAGAGAAATCAGCCATCAAAGTAAATGCACCAACATATTCAGATGTCTAGACATTAGCAAAAAATTACAAGGCATACTAGGAAACAGGAAGAGATGGCCCAGCCAAAGGAACAAATGAAACATCCTGAAGAGATATAGGATTTAATACAATTAATCAGTGATAATCACACAACTCTCCTAAATCACTTCAAATAATTTAAAGAAGATATAACTAAAGAAATAAAGGATATTAAGAAGATATTGGGGAAAGCAGATATGGCTCAGGTGACTGAGCTCCTGCCTACCACATGGGAGGTCCATGGTTCGGTTCCTGGTGCTAAAGAATGATGGGCTGGCATGATGGGCAGGCACAGCAAGCTGACACAACAAGATGATGCAACAAGAGACACAAGAAGAAAAACATAATGAGAGCCACAACAAAGAGCAGAGGTTTCCGGTGCCTTCTAAAGAAAAAAAGAAAAACAAAATGAGCAAGACAGCAAGCTGATGCAATGGGCAGGTGCAAAAAGATGACACAAGAGACACAAGAAGAAAAAACAATGAGAGACACAAAAAAGCAGGGAATGGAGTTGGCTCAAGTGATTAGGCACCTCTCTCCCACATTGGAGGTCCCAGGTTCAGTTCCCAGTGCCTCCTAAAGACACAGCAAAGTGCAAACAACAAGGGGGTGGGAATAAATAAATAAATAAATAAATAAATAAATAAATAAATAAATAAAATATTTATATGAAAAAAAGAAGACACTGGAAGAGCATAAAGAACAATTTGGAAGCCTGCAAAGAAAAGTAACAGCTTATGGGAATGAAAGACATGATGGATGAGATTAAAAATACATTAGAGGCACACTAGAGCAGATCTGAATTGCTTGAAGACAGAATTAGTGATTTCAAAGACAGAACATCTGAGCTGGAAAAGACAGGAGAAGGGAATGGAAAAAAAATGGAACAGAGTCTCAGGGAATTGAACGACAACGCAAAATGCACAAACATTCGCATTATTGGTGTCCCAGAAGAAGAGGAGAATGGAAAAGGTGCAGAAAGAATATTTGAGGAAATAATGACTGAAAACTTCCCAAACCTTATGAAGAACATGTCTAAATTGGGGGCCATAAATCAACCTGCTATATGCAGATACTACCAATTCTAAGGTTCATTCTAGTTTTCTATTTCTATACTTATAACTGAGGAGGATTGTTTTGGTTTTAGTTGTTTGCTTATTTGATCAATCTGCCCATATGCAAACAGTCTCACCTTGCTGCTGCTACTCTTTCCTTTCATGGATGTCCTTCTTATCCCACTCAGGTTCTATCAAGTTCTGAGGGTCACATCCTGCACTGATGCCCTCAACCCTCTTGAACAATCCCATGTTGGACTGACCCCTTCCCAGACCAGGTTGTCCTCCCATTGGATGTCCTTCTTAGCCTGCTCCAGCTCTACCACACTGCACTGGGCCTCCTTCCTACACAGATGCCCTCCTCACCCCTTTTGAGATCTAACATCCAGGGCCAGGCCAGCCCTCTCTTCTGACCTACCCTTCTCATTCTGCACTCACCCTGCTAGCCCATGCTGGTTCCCACCACCCCCACATGTGGATGCCCTCACCCTAATCTGGCTTTGATTTTCTGTGCTGGGTCACAGCCCCCTGTGTGGATTCTCTCCTCATCCTGCTTGTGCTCCAGCACCCCTTGATGGGCCGCTCTCCTTTGCAGAAGCCCCCCTCCTTACACCACACAGAGTTTGGTGCACTAGGCTGGCCCCCTCACCAGCCCCCCAGAGACACCCTTCTCAGTGTCTGACACTTTGCTTTGGACCACAGCAGCTTTCCACTCAGGCATGGACACCTACATTCCTGGCCCCACTCAATAGCTTTCGGACTAAGTTGTTGGGGAAGGGAAAGGGAAAGGGAAAGGAGAAGAGCTCAGTGATTATTTTTAATATTCATTAGTTGTAGCAGACAATGTTGATTGCCTTCTCAACAACTGTTCCTGGGAGCAGAGGTGGCTTAAGCGATTATGCATCTCCCTCCCTCATGGGAGGCCCCAGCAGACAGAAGGTACAAACAATGAGGGGGGGGAGGAAATAAATAAACAAAAATGAATAAATCTTTAAATAAATAAATAAATAAACTGTTCCTCCCACATCTTTTGTTACTTGCAGCCAAAGGAATTCTAACTGCCAAGCTAACTCCACCTGTACCCCTTCTCTCCGCAGATAGCCTTGTTTCTATTTCAGAGTAGAGGCGACATAACTTTTTACTCTTCTCCTCCCTATCTCTCAAGCCACAAAATTAATTGCACCTCCACAGTACTCCCTTATTTCCTTTCCCCTAATTTGAGACAATGATAGCCTTCCTCTTACTGAAGGCATTGTTCTAAACACTTCCCATGTCTTAATCATAAAACAACTTGTGGCAGTTTGAGAATATTTTATGAATCCTAAAATAAGAAAGATTATGTTTTTAGACTGATCTATTCCTGTGGGTGTGATACCTTTTGATTGAATTAAATTTGGTTGAGGGTCTGTATTAGTCAGCCAAAGGGGTGCTAATGCAAAATACCAGAAATTGGTTGGTTTTTATAATGGGTATTTATTTGGGGTAGAAGCTTACAGTTACCAGGCCACAAACATAAGTTACTTCCCTCACCAAAGTCTATGCCACGTGTTGAAGCAAGATGGCTTCCGACATCTGCCAGGGTTCAGGCTTCCTGGGTTCCTCTCTTCCCGGGGCTTGCCTCTCTCCTGGCTCAGGCTTGCATCTCTCCATAAGGCCAGCTATAAACTATCAAACGAACAGCTCTTTTCCCGGGGCCTTCTTTCCTTCCTCACCACCAAGTTCCTCTGTGTGCTTACTTCCCTGGGCTCCAGCATTAAAACTCCGCATCAGAACTCCAACATAAAAAAACCCCAAATCTGTCCTTTGCCATGTCTTTTAGCTGTGAGTACTCACCCACCAAGGGGCGGGGACTCAACACCCTACTGATGTAGCCCAATCAAAGCCCTAATCATAATTTAATCATGCCCAGAATTCATAAATAATGCCAAACTACTACAGGGCCCTTTGATTAGATTATTTGATAAAGATCGATTTAGGGCTTTTGATTGGACTACATCAGTGAGGCCTGAGTCAGCTTGGTTCTCCACCATCTGGCTGGGTCTGATATAAATGGAGACATAGAGAGAGACAGACACAGATGCAGATAAAGGAAGCTGCCATATTTGATCCTGCCATATGAGAGAAAGGACTACAGTTTTGCCCACAGCTGACTTGCAAGGAGAGAATCCCCTGAGAGGCTCAAAGGGCTGTGGCCCAGGGAGAAATAAGCCATATGCCTGATAGCTTACAGTTGAACTTGGGAAGAAAGCAGAGCCACTGAGACTGAGAGAGGAGGCCCAGTAAGAGACAAGCCCTATGCCAGGTTTGCCTACATCTGCAGAAAGGCAGAGACCTTGGCAGAGATAGGCAGCCATCTTGCTTCACCACGTGGTAACTGACTTTGGTGAGAAAGCACCTCTTATGGTGCCTTGAGTTGGACTTTTTATGGCCTTTAAACTGTAAGCTTTTACCCCCCAAAAAATCCCCTTTATAAAAGCTCACCCATTTCTGGTACTTTGCATTGGCAGTCCTTTGACAAACTAAAACACAACTTATTATGCCCACTGCAATATAAATATATATATTTTAAATATTTATATTTCATGTATATATTTATATAGTGGGTAACTAATATACCCACTTACAGAAGAAGAAATTGAGGCAGAAGTAACTTGTCCAAGGCCACACAGCTACTAAGTGACAGCACATTTTAAAGAAAGGTCTGTGTTCAGGACTGGCTGGCACTTGACTGGCTCCTGGGAGATAACCTCTGAGCCTTTTCAATAGTCTGCCTGGCAAAAATTGTTTTTGTATGCCCGAGGCTTTGGACCACACTGTATCAGTTTGACCAGATAGTCTATGCTAACAATATGATTTATACCTGTTTTAGGATGCCTGAGGCCTTGGGCCATATTATATCAGTTTCACCTCTGGGTACTAAAATCCCAGTAGCTGAGGTCAGTCACATGGGAAACAGGTCCCGCATGCCTACCTGACTGACTCCAGTGAAAAACCTGGACACCAAGGCTCAGGTAAGCTCCCCTGGATGGCAACATTTCACATGTGTTGTCCCACATGGCTGGGAGAAAGCAGCAGGTTCCCATGTGACTCCACTGGGAGGGAGCACCTGGAAGCCTGCAACCGGTTTCCCCTGGATGGAACTCCACACAGTTTGTTCCCTTTGCTGATTGTAATCTGTGTCTTTTTTGCCATAATAAACAGCGGTAGTAAATATAATAGCTTTTCTGAGTGCTGTGAGTCCTTCCAGTGAGCCTGAGCAAAAGATAAACAGTAATCCAAGAGGCAGGAGGTAAACCAGGAAAGTGTGGTGTCAGAAAAGCCAAATAAATAAGTGTTTACTGAAGGGGGAGTGGCCAACAGTGTTAAATCCCACTGAAAAGACAAGGTTAGGGATAAAATATGCCCACTGGACTTAAAAACATGTAGGTCATTGATGACTAGCTAGAGCTGTTTTGGTGGACTGAGGGAGCTAGCCAGAGGGGATTAAGAAATGAGTGGGATGTGAGGAAATAAGAGACCTTTAGAGAAACAGAGATTTGCAAAAAAAGATGGCATGTATGTTTACCTTTATTGACAGTAGCAAAATACATCAAAACAATTTACTTATGTAATAACCTAATGGGAATGTTTTTAATTTATATATTTTAAAACTTTTACAATGTGCTTAGCATTTGAATCAGCAATTCTATTTTTAGGAATATTCTGAGGCAATAATTATAGACATGCAAAGAATTATTCATCACAATATTTATCACACTATTGTTTATAGTAGCAAAAAAATTGGGACCAAGCTTACTGTCTGACAATAAAGGGCTAATACAGTGCAGTTCATTTACTTAATGAAGTCTATTTGTTGTCTAAGTTGGGATGATTCTCACTGACTGCAAGAAGTAGAGATAATGTGTGTGAAAGCACTTTGTAAATTGTATATGCTATTTCAATATCAGGTTTATTACTGGGATTATGAATGTGCCCCTGGAAGGTCTTAGAATTGAGATAGCAATTACAATCAGAATTCTCTTATCTGTCTCCCTTTTCTTGAGACTAGTGGTTAGCAAACTTGTTTAAGATCAGAGGACCTGGAAGTCAAAGTTCACTTTGCACAACACCATGAAATGCTGGTAAGTGAAATTTAAATGGCTCAATATCACCTCTATATGCCCTGGCCTCACCCATTGGGGAGTACAAGTATGGCACATTTACAGAAATGCCCCAAATCTCAATTGCAGCTCAACATCCCTCTGCTAGTGCTGCTCTGCTGACCCTGGTTGGTCTGTCCAAGAGTTGTAGAACCAGCTTTTGCGAATCTTTGTGCTACCCTTGGGCTACTGTCTTATTGCTGCCAAACCCCTGTGTCCAGGTTATGGATTATGCTCTCACCATTGCTCACCTTCTCTATGTCACTCACCTCTGATGCTCTTTCTCTTATTTTCTTAACTGGAAAACTCCTGTCACTTCTGGTGACCAAGAATTTCAGAGGGTTTGACCCATAGCAGATTCGGCCCATAGCAAGATTTCTTTTTTGCCTCAGTTACTATAGTGGCTTGCAGTTATGAACCACAGAAAAACATGTTCTTAATTTTAATCCAGCCCTCTGGGTGTGAATCTATTATAAACAGGACCTTTTGATAAATTAAGAGGTGGCCCAACTGAATCAGGATGGGTCTTAATCCTATTACTGGAGTCCTTTATAAGCAGAATGAAATTCAGACACACACACACAGAGAAAGCCATGAGAAGCTGGAATGGAACCTAGAGAAGCCAGGAGAAGCTGCCATGTGCATTGTCATGTGACAGAAAAGTTAAGGACCAAGGATTGTCGGCAGCAAGCCCCAGAATGCCACAGTCTTCTGGGAGAAAGCATGACCTTGATGATGCCTTGATTTTGGATTTCTCCTAGCCTCAAAACCATGAGCCAATCAGTTCCTACTGTTTACCCATTGCATGGTATTTGTTTCAACAGCCAGGAAATGAAAATAGGCACCTTTCTTCCTCCCTCCAGGGAACTTTGAATTTATTCACACATTCGTTTACCATACAACAGGCACTGTTTTTGGCTCTTTAAAAAAATTAATTTATTTAAATCCCAAACAATCTACTAGTAACCTACTAGTAACACCCTTTTATAGATGAGGAAATTGAGGCAAGAGAAATTAAATCACACAGCTAGTAGGTGGTAGAATCAGGCTTCAAACCAGGTGTATTAGTCAGCCAAAGGGGTGCTGATGCAAAATACCAGAAATCTGTTGGCTTTTATAAAGGGTATTTATTTGGGGTAGAAGCTTACAGTTATCAGGCCATAAAGTGTAAATTACTTCCCTTACCAAAGTCTGTTGCTACATGTTGGAGCAAGATGGCTGCCGAGCTTCAGCCTTCCGCTTCCTCTTAAGGTTTTGTCATCCCAGCTTCTTCCAATATCAGCTGTAGGCTGGGATAAGTCTTGTCTCTCTCCCGGGGCTTGTTTCTCTCCAGGCTCAGCTGCTCTGTTCTCTCCACAGGTCAGCTGTAGACTATCAGGCTTTCCAGACTTCTCTCTCCCTGGGGCTCAATTCTCTGTGTATTTACTTCACAGGCTCCAGGATCAAAAACTCCAACCTCTCTTCTCTGCGGTGCGGTTTCTCTGTGAGTCCCTGACCAACAAGGGGGCGGGGACTCAATGTCCTAGAGATGTAGCCCAATGAAAGCCCCAATCATTATTTAGTCAAGTAAAAGTGAAAGCTCTGAAGCCAATATAATCTAATACGCCCTAAGGAGCAGACCAGTTTACAAACATAATCCAGTATCTATCTTTGGAATTCATAAATAATACCAAACTGCTACACCAGGCATTTTGGTTCCAAAGTGTGGATTCAACCTCCATGCCATGTGGTCTCTCCATAAGACAGGTTTGTGCATATCATGTCTCAGCCTCGGCTGTGAAATGAATTCAAGATTTCTCCTGCAAGGTTTCTGGGCCCCCGCACAAATCAAGGATGTAACTGGGCATGTGATTCAATGTTTCTAAACATTTAATAACAGTTCAATTCCTGCATGGCCTTCTCAGAACATGGGGGACAGTTTTGTGGAGCAAGTTGCTATATGGTGCATCATGGGAACACAGGCTCAGCAGCAAATAACTGCTTTATTATTTACAAAGTACAAAGGACCATAAGAGCAGAGGAAAAGATCCATTGTGGCTGATCCCTGGGGAGACCACCTGCTTGGGTCAGGGTCGGCAGCTCTGAATGCTCTTCTTCACATTGGAGATGAGAAGCACTTGTGCTGCACGACTGTTGGGTTTTTCTTGGTTGTTGTTTATTATTCTTATTCCTCCCCTCCCATCCCGAGATGGCTCCCTTGTCTGTCTGCTCATTGTCTGCTCATCTTCTTTACGAGGCACTGGGAACCAAACTTGGGACCCCCCATGTGGGAGGCAAGTGCCCAACTGCTTGAGCCATTTCTGCTCCCTGATGGTTGTGTTGTCTGCTGGTTGTGTCATCTGCTGGTTGGGGTATCTGCTGGTTGTGGTGTCTGCTCGTTGTGGCAGTTGTGGCATCTGCTGGTTGCGGTATCTGCTGGTTGCAGTGGTTGTAGCAGTGGGTTGAAGCATCTTCTCATTGTGGTGGTTGCAGCATCTGCTGGTAGCAGCTGTTATGGCAGTTGCTGGTTGTGGCATCTGCTGGTTGTGGTGTTTTGCTGTTTGCAGCGTCTTGCTGGTTGCGGCATCTGAGCGTCTTCTTTAGGAGGCACTGGGAGCGGAACCTGGGACATCCCATGTGGGAGGCAGGCACCCAATTGCTTGAACCACATCTGCTCCCGACTGTTGGGTTTTTATAAACCCCAGCGAAAGAATGTGGCGTGAGTTGCTATACAGAGTGTCACAGGAACACAGGTTCAGCACAGCAGAAATGTCTAGCAAATGACTGCTTTATTGCTTGCACAGCATAAAGGGTACAAAAAACGAGGAGGGAAATATCCCACCTTGACCAGTCCCCTGGGAAGGCAAACTGCTCAGTGGATGGCAATTCTACAGGCTTCTCTTCCCGTTGGAGATGAGGGACACCTGCACTGACTGAGAGATGAGCTTTTATACACTCCAGGGGAAGGGGACTGTGCCAATGAACAACCCTTGTGCCTGGCAAGCAGCTAGGGTTGATTAAGGATTTAATGGCTCCCTAGCTGCCTGCAGTTACTTGCAAAATAGAAACACACCAAACACCTGCATGCAAACAAGCACAAATGGAAACATACCAAACACTTATATGCAAACAAACAAGAGTGTAAATATAAACACCTGCACACACACAAGCAATGGGGGGTGAAGGGGGTTGGGGGTGGGATAGGTGTGGGCTGGCAGATGGCAGTTCAGTTTGTCCTTGACTTCCCCAACAGAGGGGGACCCTGCCATTGAGCAAAAAGCATTCATCAAGCAACCCTTGTGCCTTGGCAAACAGTTGGGGCTGGTTGAGATTTAATGTCACCCAGGCTGCTTGAGGTCTCTTGTGAAATGGAAACGTACAGAACACCTGCACACAAACAATCAAGAGAGGAAAAGAAGGGGGGTAGGTGAGGACTGGGAGATGGCTGTTGAGTGTGCCTATAATTTCCCTAGCAAGTTTCCTCCCTATAAAATTACATAGTTTTCAAAAACCTCTTCATAGTAGTTTTATAAAAGGGAAGCAGTAGTGGGAATCAAAAAGATAAGAAAAATTCATGATAGCAAAACATTTTGATTGAGAAATTCAGCCCATTAACTTATTTTTTGAAGTGAATTTGGAAAAAGGCCTTTATTATTTGATTTTTTTTTTTTTTTTGAGGTACAGGGACCAGGGATTGAACCCAGGACCTCATATTTGGGAAGTCGGCACTCAACCACTGAGCCACATCAACTCCCCTGAGGTGGCTCTTTTGTTTGCTTGTTTTTTGTTTAAGGAGGCACTGGGAACCAAACCCAGGACCTCCCACATAGGAGGCAAGTGCCCTACCGCCTGAGCCACATCCTCTCCCTGTAGGCTGCGGTGTCTGCTGGCTTTCCGCATCTGCTCATTTAGGCATCTGCTCGTTGCGGCAGGTGCAGCATCTAGCTCACTGTGGCAGATGCGGCGTCTAGCTTGTTTTCTTTAGGAGGCACCAGGACCTCAACCTGGGACTTCCATGTGGTAGGTGGGTGCCCAACTAGTTGAGCTACATCCACTTCCCTAATCTTTTAAATTTATACTCCAACTTTT
This sequence comes from Tolypeutes matacus, assembly GCA_026826555.1. Lineage (NCBI taxonomy): Eukaryota > Metazoa > Chordata > Mammalia > Cingulata > Chlamyphoridae > Tolypeutes > Tolypeutes matacus. The sequence goes on from JAKSZT010001178.1 coordinate 16,853,131, forward strand.
CACCACCTCCAAAGATACCATCCTGATCCAACTTGTTATCAACCATTGACAATGGTATCAACCATTGTTCCTTGACTGAATTATTGTTAGCAGTATTTTATCTTCCACTCTGACCCCCTACATATGATTTCTCCAGGAAACAGCCAGAGTGATGCTTTTCAGGACTCTGCTTTGAGTTTCTGCTCAAAACCCTCCCAAGACTTTACATCTCATTCTCTGGTCTTAAAACCAGGGAATTAATACACCTAGGGTACTCAAGTGGATACAGGAAATTTTCCAATGGGTACACAAGCCAGTATAATTTTAAGGAATTAACCCATCTGTCCTGGTGTAGCAATTTGGCATTATTTATGAATTCTGAAAATAGATATTGGATTATGTTTGCAAACTGGTCTTTTCCTCTGGGCATATTAGATTATATTGGATTCAGAGGTTTCACTTTTACTTGATTAAATAATGATTAAGGCTTTGATTGGGCCACATCAGTAGGACGTTGAGTCCTGCCCCCTTGGTGGGCGGGGATTCACAGAGAAACTGCACCACAGAGAAGGGAGGTTGAAGTTTTTGAGCTGGAGCCTGGGAAGCAAACACAGAGAAGCAGATATGGCAGAGGCCCTGGGAAGAGAGATGAGCAGCTAAGCCTGGAGAGAACAGAGTCCTGGGAGAGAGACAAGACTTATCCCAGCCTACAGCTGGTATTGGAAGAAGCTGAGACCACAGAGCCATAAGAGGAAGAAGCCTGAACCCTTGCAGATGTTGGCAGCTATCTTGCTCCAACACGTGGCAATACACTTTGGTGAGGGAAGTGACTTTATGCTTTATGACCTGGTAACTGTAGACTTCTACCCCAAATAAATACCCTTTATAAAAAGCCAACAGATTTCTGGTATTTTGCATCAGCACCCCTTTGGCTAATTAATGCACTTGGTTTGTCTTTTGTGGACCCCACAAAATTATGTTCTTAAGCTAACCCATACCTGTGCTGTAAATGCAGTATAGATGGGGCCTTTGAGTAGATTCAGTTAAGGGATCTTTGATTAGATCACTTGATTAGATCACTTTAGGGCCTTTGATTAGACTATGTCAGTGAGGTGTGACCCAAGTTGGGTATCTGCCATCTTGCTGGGGTCTTATATAAACTGAGAACTGGAAGCAGAAACACACAGAGAAAGCTGCCATTTTGAAAAGAAGACTCCAGGATCAGCTACAGCTGATAGAGACACTGAGAGAAACCCTGAGAGGCTGAGAAAGAGGTTGGAGGCTGGAATCAGTGGAGAAGCTTTAAGAAGCAGGCCCGTGAAGAGACAAGCCATACGCTTGTTTGCCTACAGCTGAGCTCTAGCAAGTGCATCAGAACGGGAAGGTCAGAAGGGACCTGGGCGGAGATCAACAGCCATCTTGCTTTGCCATGCCATATGGCAAGACTCCAGGATCTGCTAGCAGCTGACCTTTGGTGAGAAAGCATCTCTGATGTATCTTGATTTAGACATTTCATGGCCTCAGAACTGTAACTTTTACCCCAAATAAATTCCTTTTATAAAAGCCAACCCATTTCTGGTATATTGCATTGGCAGCCCTTTGGCAAACTAAGACACCATCATGTTTTGTTTTGTTTTGTTTTAGGAGGTATGGGGGATTGAACCCAGGCCTGGGTACACGTGAAGCAGGTGCTCAACCACTAAGCTACACCCACTCCCATCTATTTTTTAAATGTCATGTTTACATCTATAAAAATGAATAAAAGGGATACAGAACCCTCTACAATAACTAGCTGAAAAAAAGACCCTCATCCATCTCATTAAAAGGCATTTTCAATAACAATGTACTTTTCATGTTTAATAATTACATAACACAATTTAATTTTCTTTGCTCAATTGTGTACAAAAATAATAGTAATCTGGAATAAAAATTTAATGCAAAGAATTTATAGATTTGTGTGAGTGTGTGGTAGAGAACTATGATCACGATTCAACAGAAGCCTTCCAGTATAAAATTAAATTAGAATAAAATTCTGTGGGAGAGTTAGAATGGAAACATGAGTTCAAGGCAGACAGACCAGTTCTGGATTATGTACTTTTAAAATGGATGATGTTATTAAACACTTTAGGGCTTATATATTTCCATTGCATAGAGTTAAAAGTGATGTTGTAATAAAAAAGTGTACTGCAATGTCAGAAATTATACTCTTTGCAACTATTTAAACTTAATGATGAAATAGTCTAGATGTCAACTTAATATTGAGGGAGAAAAGTTTTCCAAAATTGTTTTAAAGGGCTTACAAATTAAGAAAAAAAATGGTCAAGTCCATTTCTGTACATGACCCAGCCCCCTTATAATTTACTTATGTCCTACTACTCTCTTCCTTGCTCACAGCACTCCAGCCATACTGACCTCTAAGTCAAGAATCCCTGTATGCCTCAGGCCTTTTGCACTTCCTATTTGTTCCTCTCCATGGAACACTCAACAAGGGAACCACATAGCTTGTTCATGTAGCAACAGAGGCCCTCTTTGATCATCCCTAATCCCTTCATACTTTTTTCCCATTGGATTAATCATTCCTAGCAGATGTTTATCAATCTTCCTCCATGTGACTGTAAACTCCTAGAAAGCGGGATCTCTTTGGTTTTGTTCTTTGCTGTAATCCCACTGTCTCTATAACACTGACACATAGTAAGAGATCATTACTTTCTTAAAAAAGATCTACTTTATTATTTTTTAATTTATGCCCCGTCCCCCAGATCATCATCTCATCTGTCTGCTCACTGCTCACCTTCTCCTGAAGGCACCGGGTACTGAACCTGGGACTTCCCACATGGGAGGTGAGTGCCCAACTGCCTGGGCCACATCCGCTCCCCATGGGCAGCGCTGGCTTGTGGCATCTGCTCGTTTAGGCGGCTGCTTGTTGTAGCAGGTGCGGCATCCAGCTCGTTGAGGTAGGTGCAGTGTCTGCTCATTTTCTGTAGGAGGCACTGGGACCTGAACCCAGGACCTCCCATGAGGTAGGCGGATGCCCAACTGGTTGAGCCACATCTGCTTCCCAAAATATTCTTTAAATGAATGCATGAAAAAAGGTTTTGAGGTGGTTTATCTTATTTTAGGAATTTAGACAAGCTCACAGAGTAGCAGTTTTTGTCACAACATCAAAGTACTCCATGATCCTAACACTTGCACTACATAAAATCCCCAAGGTACTTGTTTCTCAAATAAAATACAAGCCTTTCTGAAAGCTTTTACTGCCGGTATTGTTAGGTCATCGGCCACCCAACTCACCCCAGGACACTTAGTGGGACTCTTATCTTAGAAGAACAATATTGGTTAGATCATTGGTTCCCAAACTAATGCTCATCAGAATCACTTGAAGTAACTTTCCAACATCTATCAGCCCTTTCCTCCACTTCCTGGTTCAGGTCTGAGGTGTGGCCCTGATATGTCTGCTTTAAAAAAGTTCCTATTGGTTTTCTGATATTGATACCAAGCAAAAGTGGGTTCTTGCCCCTTGCACTTCAAAGACCAATTCCTGAAATATTGGGGTTTCAAACAGAAAGAGCTTTATTTCCTAGTGCATAGCAAGGAGCTCACCTCCTGGAGTTTGAAGAGATCAGGGTTTTTATGGATTTTAATCAGGGAAGGTGGAGTAGTCACCATTTCAATAGAAATAGCCATAAACAAAGGTAAGATCAGTATAGGACAATCATCACGATAGCAGGTTTTAGTTTGAAATAGCCATACAGAAAGGTAATATCAGTCTAGAATAACTGCCACAATAACAGGTCTCAGTTTGAAATGACCATATACAAAGGATGAGGTCCGTCTAGCCAGTTTCAGTAATTTTAGTTACTAACTTTTGTCTATTCTATAAAATACTGGGGAATAAAAAAAAAATCCATATAATGATTCAGTAATCATAATCATTTTTTTTTTTCATAATCATTTTTAATTCCTAAGTCTGTTACAATATGCAACAATATTTGAAAATCCATCTCCTTAAGAAGATAAAAAAAAAAATAGCTATTTCTATTAATTTCTTCCTCACCGAGTTTGTTCAGCTTATTTCTGTTCGGTGCCTGGTTTTTTTTTTGTTTTTTTTTTTAAAGTCCCGTTTCACTGCTCCCCCGAGCTAGTCACCGCAAAAAAAAAAAAAAAACGCGACCAGTTAAAGCACAGAACGCCAGGAGGCTCCCGCGACCCACCGGACGTCAGGTGAGACTTCCGCGAAGACGTGCCCGCGGCTGGGGACGGCGCCGCCCGGGAGACGCTCACTCGGCCGGAAGCGGCCTCGGCCTCCTCCCCTTCCACCCTTTCCCGCCCTTCTCTCCGCACCACCGCTGTGTCGGAGCTCATATCCACCCCTAGTCAAAAGCCGTCCAACGCCAACGGCCTCTGTCCTTAAAAGCTCTTTATGCGCTCGACCGTCGAGAAGCAGACGCAACGCGACACCCACGGAGGTTGGAAGGGGAGGCAGAGACAACTCCGCAACCACCACGCCAAACTCCCGCCTTCCCCCGGAAGACGTGCGTACGTACGTGTGCGCGCTGCGTCCTCTCTCCCTCCACCGCGCGACGCGAGGGCGGGGGCGCCGCGTGCGCGCGCGCTCTCGTGGGTTTGCTTGCTTGCTCGCTCTCGGCGGCCGCTCTCGCTGCGGCTGAGGCTGGGGCTGGGGGCGGCGGCGGCGGGCGGCGCGGGGCGGTCCGGCGGGTTCAAAGAGGAAAACATGGCGGAAAACAAAGGCGGCGGCGAGGCTGAGAGCGGCGGTGGGGGCAGCGGCAGCGCGCCGGTAACTGCCGGGGCCGGCGGGCCCGCGGCGTTGGAGGCGGAGCCGCCTCTTGCCGCGGTGCTGGTGGAGGAGGAGGAGGAGGAGGAAGGCGGCAGGGCCGGCGCGGAGAGCGGCGCGGCCCGGCCAGACGACGGGGGGGTGGCCGCGGCCGCCTCGGGCTCGGCCCCGGCTGCCTCAGCTCCTGTGGCCTCAGTGGGTCCTGCAGTACCTGGAGGGGCGGTATCGACGCCGGCCCCAGCTTCAGCCTCGGCTCCAGCGCCGGGTCCCTCGGCTGGGCCGCCGCCTGGACCGCCAGCCTCGCTCCTGGACACCTGCGCCGTGTGTCAGCAGAGCTTGCAAAGCCGGCGTGAGGCGGAGCCCAAGCTGCTGCCCTGTCTTCACTCCTTCTGCCTGCGCTGCCTTCCCGAGCCGGAGCGCCAGCTCAGCGTGCCCATCCCCGGGGGTAGCAACGGCGACATCCAGCAAGGTGAGCGAGAGGCTCTGCCCGAGGTCTGGGCCTCAGGGGATTTGCGGAATCGGAGAGGATCTGGGGTCGGAGGTGCCCGGGACCCGAGCTATTCGGACCGGCAAGGCCCTGAGGGGTCTGATAGCTGAAAGACACGGCCCTTGGGACGGTTCCCAAAGAAGCTGGACCGCAAACGACGCGGGGAGGGTGAAGGGAGGGGTGCCGGCTGCAAGAGACTGGGGGAGGGGACATCGGCCGCAAGGGAGGTTTGTGATGTGCAGACACCGGCCGGAAGGCGTGGACTTAGGACTAAACGCTGGTTCGAGTGTGAGCGGACCCGAACTGTGAGAGAGGAAAGGGTCTTGGGAAACCGGTTCTCAGTAGCGTTTTGCGTGGAAGGGCCTCGCACCAGGAGAGGTTTGGAGGAAGAAGTAGGTAAGAGATACGGGATGTGAGGAGTGGTTGTCGGAAGTGAGGTGATTGGGCTTGTTCACTGGTAGTGGAAGGACTAGAAATGAAATAGAAGAAGGAGGATGATGGACACTGGAGAGTTTGGAGCCCAGAGAAGGCGTTCTGGCTGAAAGTAATTTTAAGAGGACTTTGGGAAGGAGGAACTTTGGAAATGACACTAGTTAGCTGTGAAGAGCCAGAAAGATTGAGAGGGAAAATTTCTAAGGTTGTGGGTTGAAGGAAAAATGGAATTTGAAGGAGATTGGGAATTAAAGGGAGTTGGGCTTGAATTTCACTTCACTGTACGTTAATGAGCCCCTGCTGTTCCAGGCATTGTGAATAAAATAGTCCACGAGGAGCTCATTCACAGTCTAATAGGAGAAACAGATACATAAGGTGGAGCAGCAGAGGTGGGTATTTGGCATAGTGGAAGGAGGGAAGGTCAGGGAAACGTCACAGAAGAAGAAACTCTTGAGCAGGTTTCTTGAAAGGTGAGTAGCTCACTGGGTGGGAGGATATTCGGGGCACAGAGCACCTTACACATCCCTGGAACTAAGGGGACGTATAAGGTAATTAGATTGGCTTGATGTGCTGAATAGGTAAGGGGTCTACAGTCCCAAATCTGAAACTCTTTGGGCCAGGTATGTTTTTGATGTAAGAATTTTTTTTTTCCCCTAGTAAAATCTCTTATGTAATATGGCAGGGTCTGGGTTAGCACCTCATGATCAAACACATTAATGTTTCAGCTGTGAAGCATGTGAATATCAAGCTAATGGGATGATAGATAGTATATAACCTCCTGCTAGTCAAGGAGGGTTTTGTTACAAACTTAGGAAAAAATAAAATTTCAAAGCTGTACGAGTTTCGGAATTGCAGATAAGGGATTGTGGATCTGTACTAAAGGGTTTGGGATTTATCCTGTAGAGCATGTCCTGTACAGTGTAGATTAAAGGGAGTCCCTGAAGGGCTTTGATATCAAGAGGATAAAAGGATCAGATTTGTATTCCAGAAAGATCACTTGGGCCAGCATTGAGAGGTGAGGGAAGGCAAGGCTGGAGTCAAGATCGATTAGGACAATCTTTGCAGTAATCTAGTAAACAACATTTGGAATGAGTAGTAAAGGACTGAAAAAAGGTGTTAAAGAAGGAAGCATTTTGATGTGGGGAAAGAGTAGGGATTTTGTGAGACTCAAGTTTGGGCGTCTGCTTTGCCACTTTCTACTTAGGACTTGGGCAGACTAACTTTACTTAACCTGTTTTCTCATTTGTAAAACAAGGACAAAAATACCTTAGGGTTATTGAGAATGAGATGAAATGTGTAAAATGACTGGTACATGGTAGTTATTAATGAAACGGCAGCTAGTTTATTAGTAGTAGTAACTAGTCAGTGGCCAGGGGAATGGAGGTGGGGAGGCATTGAGGTTAGTGTGAGGGAGACAGACATATCTAGCTGAGTTCCAGGTTTCTCATTTGGTGGGTGGTGGCCAAGTAATTGCAAATAAGGAATCAAGTTTCTGTGTGTGGGGTGGGGGAAGGATAATAATTTCAATTTTGGATGTTTTGGGTTTGAAGTATTTTGGGGACATACAGGTAAGGATGTTTGGTTAAGAAAAGACTTCTGCTCATGGCCTAATGAGTATACCAAGACACATGGGATTCAGTGTTCTAGTGGGAACCTGGATCAGGTTATAGGGAACACAAGATGAAAATTGTGTTTGATGTGGTTGAGGGACTGAGGTTGTGAAATTGGCTCTCTGAAATTTATGTAGGAGAGGGAATAATAGTCTAAAAATTACCTCTTCATTTTTCCATCTTTTTAAAAAAAACACCAAACAAAATTTGCCATTTTAACTATTTTTAAGTGTACAATTCGGTGACATTAATTACTTTTACAGTGTTGTGATGGTGCTTTTGAACTGGGAGAAATAAGTAGACTTGACTAAATACTGTGAATATTAAGGTAATGTTGCTTTCTAACCAGTCACTTTAACAAATTGAGCCAGGAAGCTGCTGTGTTTTTAGGCAGGGAGTCTAGAAAGTCCTTTATCAGTATTAACTCCCATATTTACCCTTTGCTTTACTCTTTAAAGAAGCAGGCTTGCTGTGTTGGAAAGAACACTGGATTTGGAGTCAGGGGACCCAGTTCTGCCACTTAATTGTTTTATTCTAGAGGAGATTCATAATGTCTTTGTCCCTTAGTTTCTTTATCTCTAAAATGTAGGTAATAGTCTTTAACTTAATATCGCATTAAGTCAATTTAAATAATGAATGTAAAAATGCTTTATAAACTGAAATGCTTTACAATACAAGGTATTATTGATTAACTTGTGATTTCAAGCCATAGCTGGTAGTTTAATTCACCATTTTAAAGGTTCTGAGTACATTATCCTCCCTCCTAACTGTCCTTTTTTTTTTTTTTTCCCCTTTCTGTTTCTCTAACACATCAAACATTCACACTCTCTATCTGATCCTCTAAATCATTGGTTCTCAGAGTTACTGGGCCAGCAGTATCAGCATCACCTGGGACCGTGCTGGAACCTTGTTAGGAATGCACATTCTTTGGCCCTACTCCAGACCTGACCTGCAATCTGTTTTAACATGTTCTCCAGGTGATTCTGATGCACATTTAGTTTGAGAACCATTGTTCTCTCTAGTTAAGGGCCCAATTCAAATACCACCTTCTCAGAAAGACCTTCTCTGACTGCTCATTTTAAAGTGGCCCTCCAGGTCACTCTCTGATATTCCCCCCCCCCCCTTTTTTTTTTCCATAGCACATTTAGAATTCAAAATGTTTACTTATTTTTGTTTACTTGTTATTTCCTACTAGAATATGTTAAAGTACATGCTCAATAAGTTTTTTAATGAGTACGAACCCCCTAGTAAGCTTATTAAAGTGCTAATTTGGGAGCATCTTCAGAGTCTGAGTCATTTGGTTTGGCGATGACTCCAGGAATCTGCATTTTTTAACAAGTACCTCAAGTGATTCTGATATAGGTGGTAACTAACACACTTTGAGAAACACAAGTTTATATATTTTGGGAAGAAAAACTGATCTATTTTCTATTGGAATATTTGGAAAATCAGAATAAACTAGTTAATGTTGAATCTCAGTGAGCTTTTAAAAGTACTTTTCTGATTTTTTTTTTTTTTTTTGGTGTTATTTCAGTGTGAGTCAGAATTGCTATCGTTAGTGGGTACATACAAATCTATAATGTATCAGTAGATATGTATTGATGCATCTGAACAAATTCTCAAGTGAATTCTTGAAGGAGATGAGACTTTTGTAGTGAGGTACACCTGAGACAGCATGGTGATGTGGATGAAGAACTGGATTGTGAATAAGTTGTATTGGCTTCTGCTGTTAATTAGCTATATAACCTTGTACAAGGCATCTAGGCATCCTCTCCAAGTTTTCAGCAATATGAAGAGGTTGAGTTCCTTTCTTGTAAAATTGGTCTTTCATGCTAACTTTTATATCTATGTAAGTTCAATATTCTTACAGTTTGTGGGGAGTAGTGATGGAACAAAGGGAGATTAATTCTGTTTCTGAGTTCTTCAACTTACAGTGAAGTCTCAGATGGCAATAGTCATGTGGTAAGTGGGAGGGAAGACCTCTGGGTGTAGTATGAAGAGCCTGTCCTCACAGTGGTGCTGTTTATCACAGAGCATGATGAGCCACTCTGGGGAATCTTTTGTTTGAGATCTTGGATGTTTTTGCCCTAGGGGTGCATATGCTATATGGCAGCTCTAGCTTCTGTATACAGCTAATCTGGGGATTTTTCACACCCTACTTTCTCTGATGTCCTATTAGACCGAAACAAACTTGAGTTTTTGAAACATATGGTACCACAACCAGCAAGCAGTCATATTAAAAATGTCAGAGAGGGGAGGCGGCTGTGGCTCTATCAGTGGGGCTCCCGTTTACCATATGGAGGCCCCGGGTTTGGTTCCCGGGGCCTCCTGGTGGGGGCGGGCTCGCCCGCGCGGCGTGGTTGGCTGACCCGGCGAGCACAAGCAGCAAGGGGGGGATAAATGAATAAATAAATAAAATCTTTAAAAAAAAAAAAAAAAAAAGTCAGAGAAAACCGAAACAATTTTTAACAACTTCTAGCATTGTGGTTGGTTAAACACAGAATTCATTTTTTTTTTTTTTTTTTAAAGATTTTATTTATTTATTCATTTATCCCCCCCTTGCTGCCTGTGCTCGCCGGGTCAGCTAACCACGCCGTGCGGGCGGGCCTGCCTTCACCAGGAGGCCCCGGGAACCGAACCCAGGGCCTCCCATATGGTAAACGGGAGCCCTACTGATGGAGCCACAGCCGCTTCCCACAGAATTCATTTTTGAGCTCCACCATTTTCTACTTGAATGGCTATGGATAAGTTACTTAACATCTCTAACATCCATGAATTGAGGGTTATTATGAGGATTAATTGAGTTAATACATTGCAGAGTGCTTCAGTATCTGGCACATTGTAAACCCTCAGAAAATTGTCATGCTATTATATTAATCGTCCTCCAGTTGTCCCCCATTGTCTTGTGACTACCTCAATCTCACAGTATGCAGAAGGAAGGTAAATTGTTGGTGTTTTTCTAGTTTATCTTTTCTGACATCTAACAGTGTTCAGCATACCTGATAAAGTCATTTGAGTTCCAGTCCTCACCAGCTACCTAAAACTTCTTGGCACCAACGAAATATTCCAGATCCTATTTTTATATTGTCTGGTATCTGTACGTCACAAATTCTAGTTAGGGGAATCTAATTGTTTTTATTTCCTCATCTGTACTCCTCTTGGGGGACCTGAAATGAGAATACCTTAAAGCAGTATTCCTTAAAGTGTGATCTGTGGAACCCTTGGGGGTCCTTGAGACCCTTTCAAGGGTTTACAAGGTTAAAACAGTTTTCATAATAACATTATTTTGTTAATTGCCCTATTAATTGTGCTGACACTTATATTAATGGTGCAAAAGCAATGATGGGTAAAACTACTGGAGCCATAGCAGGAATTAAGATAGTGGCTCCAAACTGTACTAAAAGTCATTGTGTTCTTCACCACCACATATTTACAATAAGCAAACAAAAGACCTCACACCAGTTTTATCTAATGCCCTTGATGAAGCAGTAATTATTAATTTTAATAAATCTTGATCCATAATATTCTATGTGATGAAATAAGTATGTACAAAGTGCTTCTGCTACATGCTGAAGTTTAAGAAGTAAAGTGCTTATGTAATTGTTTGAGTTCCAAGGTGTTTTCCCATGAAGAATAATTTTTACTTGAAAGCACAATTGACAAACTAGGGATTTACGCATGGGTATTTGGCAGCCATTTTCTAGAAAATGAATGAATTGAGCCTGTCACTTCAAAGAAAACAATTGCTAGTATATGTTGCCAATAATAAAATTTAAATTTTTTAATGAAAATTAGAAGTTTGGAAAACTTGCATCTGCTGCCATGCGCTTGACAGCTGCTCATTATTTAAGACTTTTCTGATGAGATAGTAGTGATAACTAATAAATATATTTTTTGATATTATGTAGTGAATCGATAACTTTTGGATGATCTGCATAACTTAGTGAACTGATATTTTCCAAGTGACCAGTGTGTGATGATACAGAATCATGCATAGGGAAAAGTTTCAAAGTGCGGTTGGGTGCCTCCCTCCCACATGGAAGGTCCTGGGTTCGGTTTCCCGTGCCTCCTAAAGAAGACGAGCAAGACAGTGAGCTGATGTGACAGGCTGGCATGGCAAGATAACGCAACAACGTGATGCAATGAGATGACGTAACTAGAGCACAACAAACAGGGAGCGGATGTGAGTCAAGTGATTGGGCACTTCCCTCCCACATGGGAGGTCCCCGGTTTGGTTCCCAGTGCCTCCTAGAAGAAGATGAGGAGATACAGGGAGCGCACAATGGATAGACACAGAGAGCAGACAGTGAGCGCAAACAACGGGGGTGGGGTGGGATGCAGAATAAATAAATATTTAAAAAAAACTGTAGAGTGAAACATAAGTAAAACATAAAAAATCATTGTGTGGTTTGAGATTCCATATTGTAACTAACATTTAAGAAATACGCTTTTAAGTTTTTGCCTTGTATCAAAGGAGATTATCCAGAAATTATCTGAAAAGGCTATTAAAATACTCTTCCTTTTTCCACATATGTGAGGCCAGGTTTTCTTATTCTTCAAACAAAACAACATATCATATCAGATTTAATGCAGAAGCAGATAACCGGTTGTCATCTATTAAAACAGACATTGAGATTTTAAAAATCTCAAACAGTGCCACTCTTTACTAAAAACTTTATTTTTGGAAAATATATTTTTCATTATACTGTTATTAACATGTAATGGGTGGTTTATATTTTTTAATGAATTAATACAATATTTTAAAAATCTGTTATTTCTAATACTGTACATATTAATGGATTTAACCCATCTAAATAAAAGTTCTTTGATGTACTCAATTATTAAGAGTGACCAAAATGATTAAGACACACTCCCCTAAAGGGGCAATAAGAAAATGATTATGTTGAGTCATTGGGCTAGTGGGAAGACTATCAGAACCTAGAATAATGGGAGGCAGCAGATTGTATACATTTATACTTCTTCATTTTGGGATACCCAGCACAATTCATAAAGAGCCTGCCACAATAGAATGTTAAAATGAAGAAAGTCCTTATTAACTGAAGTTGAGTTTTTGTAAATAGCTCACTGTAGAGCTACTGCTTTTTTTTTTTCATGTCTACGACTGACTGAATTCCATCACTTTGTTAAGTGAGGCCAGGTTCAGGGGTTGGGCTCATGGCAATGGGTAAATTAACCTCTCTCTCTTCTTTGGCCACAAACTGCACCTCTTCTGGCCATTGTTCTAGAATGGACATTGGTCCAAAGGGAAAGTGGGGAAAAGATGAATGCACATAAATACATCATTTTTTAAAAAGTGTTTAAAGCCTTTGCCCTAATGATAGGTAAATTGTATGCATTATATGGTACTAATGATTAATACTTTTTGAAAAATTCTGTATACTAATCCTTTGTTGATTATGTAAGTTGAGGATTTATTCTTTGCTTATGGCTTGTGGTGATAGCCAGCCTCCAAGAAGGCTCCCAGTGGTGTGCTGGTTTTAGTCTTTTGTGGACCTCAGAAAATTATGTTCTTAAGCTAATCCATTCCTGTGCGTGTAAACATATTTTATGTGGGACCTTTTGGTCAGATTCAGTTAAGGGATCTTGATTAGATCAGATCACTCTTGATTAGCTCTTTTGGTCAGATTAGATCACTCCATTAGATTGCTTCAGTTAAGAGCCTTAGATTAGATTGTAGGACCCAGGTGGGGCTTAATTCTTTTACTGGAATCCTTTATAAACAGAGGACTGAAAGCACAGATACACAGAGAAAGAGAGCTGCCATTTTTACCGTACCATGGGGTGGGGGTGGGAGGGGTGGAGAGAGAAGAGAGGAGTCCAGGATTGCCTACAGCTGCAGAAAAATAGAGAAAACCTGAGAGGCTGAGAGAGAGGCCGGAGGCTGGAATCAGCAGAACAACTGAAGCTGAAGCAATGAGGGCCCCAAGAGGCTAGAACCAAGAGCAGCTCGAAGCTGGAAGAGGACAGGCCTGGAGAAGAGTGGAGAGCAGAAAGGAGTGAGCCTCCATTATGTCCTGCATGTGCCTGATTGCCCTTGGCTGCAATGATGCCTGGATTTGGATATTATCACAACCTCAGAACTGTAAGCTTTTACCCTAATACATTCCTATTATAAAAGGCAACCCATTTCTGGTATATTGCGTTGGCAGCTTTTAGCAAAAGAGAACAGAAATTGGTACTGGGAGAGGGGTGCTGCTATGCAAATACCAAAAATGTTGGAACAGTTTTATAAATATGTAAGGGAAAGATTCTGGAAGAATTGAGAAATGCTTGCTAGATAAGGCCTAGAATACTTTGAAGAGACTGTTTATAGGAATATGATGACAGTAAAGGTACTTCCGATGAAGCCTTAGACATAAGTGGTGAATGTGTCATTGCAAAGTGGAAGAAAGGTGATCTTGTTTTAAATGGGCAGAGAACTTGGCAAAATAGACTCCTGATGTTGGATGTTAGGCAGAATTTAAAAGTGATGAGCTAGGATCTTTAGCTGAGGAGATTTCCAAACTAAGTGTAGAAAGTGTGGCCTGGCTTCTCCTTGCAGCTTATATACTGCAAATGTGAGAGGAAAGGGATAAGCTGAGAACTGAACTCCTGAGAAAAAAGAAACGAGAAATTGATGGTTTGGGGAATTCCGAACTTCTGGAAAATGAGTGCCCAGAGAATAGTGTCCTAAGTGAGGACTTAACATGGGACTGCCCAGGCTTTTTCTGTAAGTCAGTATTGGAAATGCATTATCCACGAAGGATCTGTGGAATGTCTTACTGTCTGACGGCTTGGCTCCCGGGTTGCAAAACCAAAGAGTTTTTTTTGCGAGATCTGTATGAACGGAACCATTGCCAGCCTGGATTAAAAGGAATAGAAAAGGGAGCGTGTGAAAGAAAAATTACTTCAAAGGCAGAACAATGGAACCTGAGGTGTGGACATTAAAAACATCTCAGGCCAAAAGAGGGACCCCAGCTATGTGTATGAAAAGGGTGAGTAAGCCCTGGAGCTTGATGAGGGCCAGCCTTCTACTGCTTTATGAAGACTGTTACCACCACTGAAGGCTTCAGAGAGGGTGAGGCACATTCCCAGGGGGATGGCCGTCACCCCGCTATTTTGATGGGGTTGAGCCTGTGCCCTGGAGAATTGAATGTGGCTGTCACCCCAGTGTTCTCAGAGCATGGGGTCAACAGTTTGTTGGTGTGTTGGTTTGAGTCTTCTATGTGGACCCCAGCAAATTATGTTCTTATATCACAACTATTCTGAACCTTTGATTAGATTAGGTCAGTTGAGGGCTACTTGAGTAGACTACTTCAGTAGGGTATAGCCCGGGTGGGTCTTAATCCTCTTACTGGAGTCCTTTATAATTGGAAGTAAAAAGAGCTGAAGACACAGGAAAAAAGCTACAGTTGAAATCAACAAACTTGTGAGAGAGAAAAGCCACAGGTGGAGCAGCCCGAAGCAGAACCAGCAATGAGGCCTGGAGGACTAGAGACAAGATGCTGCCATTATGCCATGCCACATGCCTGATCGCCCACAGCTGATCTTGGGGAGAAAGTGAACCTGGAGAAGGCAGAGACCGAGCCACCATTATTCCTTGCCATGTGGCAGTGTCACCAGCCAGCAGCCAACCTTCAGGGAGAGAGCTTCACCTGATGCCTTGATTTGTCCCAACCTAGGAACTGTGTAAGCTTTTAACTCTAATGAATTCCCATTGTAAAAGCCAACACATTTTTGGTATATTGCATTGGCAGCCTTTAACAAACTCACAGGTGGCCATGGTGCTTGATGAGGGTGGAGCTGAGAACACAGCCTCTGAGCAAGCGCTTGTAAAAGGTGGCACTGGCGCTCCCTCAGGACCCAGGAGAAGAAACTAAGTTTCTATAGATGACTCTCAGACTTTGAAATCTTATGGAATATGCCCTGCAGGTTTTCGGAACTATTTGGGACTCATGACCCCTGTTTTCCTTCCAATTTTGCCCTATGGCAATGAGAATGTTTATCCTGTGACTGTCCCTACTTTGTATATTGGAAGCAGATAACTTGTTTTGTAATTTTCACAGGTACACAGCTGGAGGGGGAATTTAGCCCCAGGATTGACTACATGCCTACACTGATTTCGATGAGATTTTATGCTTAATATTATCACTGAAATGATTTAAGTTTTTTGAAATATTGTGATGGAATGAATGTATTTTCCATATGGAAAGAACATGTATTTTTGTGGTCCAGAGGGTGGAGTGTGGCAGTTTGAGTCTTGTGGACCCCAGAAAATCCTTTTCTTAAAACAATCCTGTCCTGTGTGTGTAAACCTATTTTAGATGGGAGCTTTTGCTTGGATTCAATCAAGGGACCTTCCCTTTGATTAGACCACTTCAAT
This sequence comes from Tolypeutes matacus, assembly GCA_026826555.1. Taxonomy (NCBI): domain Eukaryota; kingdom Metazoa; phylum Chordata; class Mammalia; order Cingulata; family Chlamyphoridae; genus Tolypeutes; species Tolypeutes matacus. The sequence continues at coordinate 16,868,814 of JAKSZT010001178.1, forward strand.
AGAGCATGACCTGTAATGGGTCTTGCCTCTTTTGTTTTTTTTAATTTAAAGAGTTACAGGAGATTGCACGCAGTACCTCATACATGGAAAGCAGGTGCTCAGCCATTGAACTACCCTCTGTTCCCTAATGAGAATTGGATTTTTTTCTGTTTGTTTGTTTGTTTGTTTTTAGGAGGTACCTGGGATTGAACCTGGGACCTAGCAGGCTGGCACTCAACCACCTGAGCTACATCTGCTCCCCACCCTTGCCTCTTTAGCAATCTGTTGTAAGCCACTGAACCTAGGGCTCAGCTTCAAAGTATTGGACAATGTAATCGCTCCATGCTGGAGGGAGAGTGGAAGTTAAAACTTTAAAAAAATATATATTAAAAAAAATTTTAAAAGATACTTAGATTACACAAATGTTACACAAAAAATATAGGGATTCCCGTATGCCCTGCTTCCCACACCTCCCACACCCTCCCACATAAGCAACATCATTCATCAGTGTGGCACATTCATTGCAACTGATAAACGCATCCTGGGGCATTGCCATTGAGCATGGACCATAGTTGACATTGTAGTTTACACTCTCTCCCACACAATTCTGCAGAGTATGGGAAGATATATAATGGCATATATCTGTCATTACAGTGCCTTTCAGGATGATTCCCAAGTCCCAAAAAAGACCCCGCATTATGTCTGTCTTTCCCTCCCCCGGCCCCTAGAGCCTCCAGTGGTCACTGCCTCCACATCAATGCTGCAATTTCTTCCAGTGCTATAATCACAAGAAGTCTTAGTAGAATACCAGTAAGTCCACTGTAGTCCATAGTTCTTGCCTCAATCCTGAGGATTCTGGGATGATGATGTCTACTCCACCTTAATTGAGAAGGGGCTTCGATTCCATACAGCCGATGGATGGGACTGTCTTGCTTGCAGTTGTAGGTTTTCTCATTTCCTTGGTATGGTGGTTGTCAATCCTCACCTCCTTGTTAGTTGTCCTGGGTAAGTCCAATGAACTGGAGAGTAGGTGTTGCAACTCCGCTGAGGCTCAGGGGCCAGCTGGCACATGGACAGCCCAAAGATTCAAGTCTCTTGGACGTATACCTACCAACTCCAGCTCCAAGTGTAGGTTCAAATAGAAGGGACAGATGAGCCATGTGTAGGGAAGCCATGACTGAGTACAACTCTGTCACTCTCAGGAGCACAAACTCCAAAGTAGGGTCCACTGGCAAGGCACCAAACTCCAGAGCTGTCTGCCCTGACCATAGGACCTGGGGTCTCCAGAGCCCTCAGGAGCACCACCATTTGAGGTAGTATCCACTTAGGCAGTCTATGAGATCCTGCTGAGATACGTGTATAAGTGTTACCTTTCGGATGACTTCCTGACTCACTTTCAAGTCTCTTAGCCATATACACTCATTTGTCTTTATCTTTTACACCTTTTATTTGAAGTCTTTTTCCAGTTGCATTGCTAGTTGGTGCTTGGTGGTAATCCCATGGTGCCAGGGAGACTCATCCCTGAAAAGCAAACTGTCAAAAAATTAAAAAAAAAAAAATTTTTTTTCATTGTTTTTTTAATATCACAATTTTAAAATTTTATTTTATTTTTAGTTTTCTTTTAAATTTTTATGTATTTTATTTCTTATTTTTAAACCTATCATTATTATTTCATTTTCCTATTGATTGCATTTGGCTATTTTATTGGCTTCATTTTTGAAGAAGCTTTGGATCACAGAAGTGTTACACCTGGGGCAGGGAAGGATCATTAGTGTAGGGTGTCAGTGATGGGGGATCCATGGCAAGAAGTTCACTTGGACATATAAAATACATAAATGTGTTCAAATGTTCACTGGGTATTGTCACAGTGGGTGGAGAATCACACAGTAACCAAGAGAATATTGAATTCCTATCCTGGAGAGCTCTGTCACGTTCTCTAATGTAGCAGCAACTGTTCCCCAAGTGCAGAGGCAATGACTGGCGAAGGAGGATGGTCCATTGATGGGCCCTTGATATTGACGACTATGCTTGTGAGCCTTTGCTCTTGAAATTGAAACTTAGCCTAGTGTTGTGAGGTGCCTAAGAATTGCCTCTTGAGAGCCTCCTTGTTGCTCAAATGTGGCCTCTCTCTCTAAGCCAAACTCAGCATCTAAATGCATTACTTTCCCCCCAGCGTGGGACATGACTCCCAGGGATGAGCCTCCCTGGCACCGTGGGGGGGGGGGTTTACTACCAAACACCAACTAGCAATGCAACTGGAAAAAGTTAAAGCTTTTAAAAAGTTATTTATGTTACTGTATTTGCTTCTAAAATTTCTTTCAGGTAGATGACATTGTTCTCATTTTTTTTTTAAACAAATCAATTTATTGATACATAATAAAGCATATAATTCATTCAAAGTGTACAATCAGTGGTATTTGGTATAATCACATAGTTGTGCATTTATCACTTTAATCATTATTAGAGCATTTTCATTATTTCAATACTCATTTCTTTTTTAAACAAACAAGGTCACTGAGGTCAAGTTATAGTACCTAAATGTGGCTGTTCCTATGGAAATAATAGCACAGACTCAGATGCTTTGAGGGTCAGGCTAGAATCTACTATAAAACATAGGGAGTAGGTGATGCTTGCTCAGCCTAAAGGCATTAAAATTCTTAAAAACTTTTTAAATTGTGGCAACATATATGCAATGTAAAATTTCCCATTTTGAAACGCTTTCAGCTATACAGTTCATTGTTATTTCACAGGATTGTTCTACCATCACTATCCATTAGCATATCTTTTCTGTCAACTGAAACAGAAATTTTGTACCTATTAAGTATTAACTCCCTATTTCCCCTTCCCTCCCAAACTGGTGATATACTTTTTCTGAATTTGTATATTCTACTTTTTTCATCTAAGTAAATCATACATGTCCTTTAGTGTTTGGCTTATTTCATTTGACATGTTTTCACTGTTAATCCAGGTGTGGCATGTATCAGAACTTCATTCCTTTTTATGGCTGAATAATAAATAGTCCATTGTATGTATTTACCAGTTTATCCACTAATCTATTGATGGACTGTTGGAATGCTTCCACCTTTGGTTATTGTGAATAATGCTGCTATGAACAAACATTGGTGTATGTTCAAGTCCCTGTTTTTAGTTCTTTAGGGAATATACCTAGAAGTGGGATTGCTGGGTCATATGGTAATTCTGTACTTCCTGAGGAACCACCAGACAGTTTTCCATTGGGGCTGCACAGTTTTATGTTCCTACTAACAATGTATGAGGGTTCCTGTTTTTCTGTATCCTTGCTGTGATGGTTTGAAGCTGTATGTACCCTGGAAAAGAATGTTCTTAAGCTAATCCATTCCCGTGGGTGTGAACCCATTGTAAGTAGCAATTTCTGGTGAGTAGGATTTTAAGATGTGACCCACCTCTTTCAGGGTGGGTCTTAAACCTCTTCTGGAGTTCTTTATAAGAGAATGAAATACAGAGAGAGAAAGTCACGAAAGCAAGAAACTGGAAGCAGTGAATCCAGGAAGAGAAAGGAGAGACCAGCAGACATGGCTATGTGGCAGAAGATGACTAGCAGCTGGTCTTCGGGAAGAAAGCATCACCTTCATGCCTTGATTTGGACATTTTTCTCAGCCTCAAAACTGTAAGCTTGTAAGCTAATAAATTCCCACTGTTAATAGCCAACCCATTTTATGGTATGTGCTTTGAGCAGCTTAGAACACCTGTTTCTTTTTGTTTTTAATAGCTATTTTATTGGGTGCGATGTACCTCATTGTGAATTTGTTTAGCATTTCCCTAATGGCTGATGGTTTTGAATATGTTTATGTGCTTATTGGTAATTTGTATAACTTTGGTGAAATGCCTGTTCAAGTCTAAAAGCATTAAAATATGGATTTTAAAATTACCCTATTCTGGCTACATAATATCATGTAGGCTGCTAGTTTTCAATCTTGTCCTAAGTCAGTCACTTTATTTGCAATGGATATAATTAATCTATAATTAGTTTGCTTTTATAAATTTAAAAGTTTAAATTTAACTACACTTCATGCACTTACATATATAAGCTATGTTCCAGTAACCTATATTGTAATATCTTGATAAGAACTAAGCATCTTTAGAATGATCAGCTATATTTTTACTGTCTGTCTGGAGAGGAAAAAACGAAGGCAACAGAGTTTTCAAAATAAACAGCAATTGTGTAGTCAAATTGTGTGTTGATTGGAATGCTCCATAAATGGTAGTTAGGTCTTTGAAGCAAGTTCACATTAATCTATGATATAATCTGTGTTTTAGAATTTTACTAACTCTGTACAAAACCAGATTGTAATGTACTTCTGAAATTTGCCTATCTGTTCTTCCCTTCTGTAGAAACACTCATCTCATGTTTTCACATGTTCAGAATAGATTTTGATAGATGGCTCTCAACTGGTATATCATAAGCGGCATGTTATACTATGAAACTGCCAAATCAGTGGGTAAAATTTATTTGTAGCAATTGCATATTTGCTTCCTGGTAGATTTACCATTGAGTCCAATAGGTTATTTCATGTGGCATAAAACATGATGCAACTTGCTTAGGTTGTTTATCCTTACAGAAGTTTATGATAGAGTCATGCTGGTGACAAAAAAAAGTTGTATGCAGACTTTGCCTTTTGAGTATACAGTCATACCTTGGTACTTGACTGCTTTGAAACTCATCAAATTTGGTACTTGATGCATTTTGATGCAAAAATTTTGTCCCGGTACTTGTTTGTTTGGTACTCAGTGTGCAAGCTGGAACTTGTTGGTGTTGGTTGCCTCATGACTCACTACTCATTCCAGCTGAGACAAAGGGTCGTGTATTAGTCATGTGCTAGCTCTTGCCCTGTGCACATCCCATTGCGGTCTTATCTTAGCTTCTGTGGTCATTTTGTGTATTTTTGTGTTTTTTTTCCCTCATCATGGGTCCTAAGAAAATGAGCAGCGATAGTGCTGAGCAGAAAAGAAATTTACTTCGTACCACCATTAAACAGAAAAAAGAAATAATAGGTAAATATGAGAGCGATATTTGCATTATTGATCTTGCTAGGAAATACGGTATGCCTAGAACAACAGTCCACCATTGTTAAGAATAAAGAAGTGATAAAAAAGTAGTTAAAGCAATAACAAAGCAGTGTTCCCAGACACTCGGAGGAAGTTGTAAAGCTGTTATTAATTTGGGTAAATGAGAAGCAGTTAACCATTGTATTGGAAGCCATCATATGTGAAAAAGTGAAAATGTTGCATGTGGATCTTTTGAAAAACAAACCGGAACTGAGTGAGAGTGTTGAAGTTTGTAAGACCAGCCATGGCTGGTCTGATAATTTTAAAAAGAGGACCAGCATCCATATTGTCATGAGGCATATTGTCCTAGCTGTCACAAGGCAGCTAACAAAAAGGCTGCTGATTAATTCATCTATGAATTTCAAGACTGTGTAGAGGCTGAGTGTTTTATTCCCCACCAAGTTTTTAACTGTAATGAGACCAGAGTTTTTTTGGGGAAAAAATGCCGACTAGAACCTACATCACAAAAGAGGAGAAGGCATTACCAGGCCAGAATTAGGCCAGAAGCTGTGACTCAGAGAGACTTTGAAGGGTTTGAGGAGGTACAGAGGGTACCATTGTGCAGGTTATTGTATCTTTGGGCCAATCCATGGGTCAAGAGGTCGATGCTTCTGATGTTGAGGAATTAGTGGAGGAACATCATGAAGAGCTCAGCATTGAGGAGCTGCAGGAACTACAGAAGCAGCAGCAAGATGAGGCCTCTGAAGAGATTCCTTTAGGTGATGAGGAGATAAGGGAGAATGTCCCCACTTCCTTGATAAAAGAAATGTGTGCAGAATGGGCAGAAGTTCCAAACTTCGTGGAGAAGTACCATCTGGACAAAGCCCTGACAAGCAGAAATATGAATTTATTGAATGACCAAACAATTTCACACTTTTGAGGAATTCTGAAAAAAAAGAAGCAGTCCTCATTGGATAGGTTTTTAGTGAAGGTGACAAAGAGTGTGTCAGAGCCTGAGGTGCAAGTTGAAAAAAAGGCAGAAAAGAGAAAGCACACCTCAAGTGCAAGTGCCCAATGTTCTTTTGGAGGGGGACTCTTTCCAAGCAACACTCCATGTAACCTATCTTCCTCACCACTCTCCTCCCACCATCCCATTAGGCCATGGACTCTTTTCAGTACAACTTCAGTAAAGTGAAGTTTTTATTTTATTTAATCTAAGTATTTATTAATTTTTAGGTTTATTTCATATGTAAAGCAATGATATACAACCCTATCATTTAACATACTGCCTTAAAAATGTGCATTGTCTTTGGGAACACATTAAATTTATTTACATTATTCCTTATGGGAAAATTTTGTTTGGTACTTGTCGTGCTTCCCGGAACCAATTAACGAGTACCAAGGTACCACTGTGTAGAGAACATGGTCAAGATAGTAAACAGATTTATTCATACAGAGAAGGTCTACAATGGAAGACTAAAATATTGGTATATTTTTAATGGCATATGTAGTTTTTAAAGTAAGCTTTCCATTGAAATATTGATAAACAAAATTAAAAAAATCTTAATTTGGTGAATTTGCATAAAGTGAATACACCTATGAAACCAGTAACCAGACCAAGAAACAGTATGTTACTAGCATGCCTTAAACCCTCCTTGTATCCCTTTCCTGTCACTACTTATAACTGTTCTGACTTGCTTAGTTTTGCCTGTTTAAACTATATTGAAGGGGGGACTAAGCAGTATGTACTAGTTTGTGACTGGAAGCTTTAACTCAATATTGTGAGATTCATTCACGTTGCTTATAATTGTATTTTGTTCTTTGCCTTTGCTGGATACTATTTCATTGTATCTGTCCATTCAAATGTTGATGGACATTGGTTTCTGGTTTTGTTTTTTTTTTTTTTCTTATTAGGATATGTTCATGGAAGCTTTTTGACATGTCTCTTGGTGAACATACGTTTCTGTTGGTTATGTATGTAGGAGTGGTTGCTGAGTCATAGGTCGCATATAAATTCAGCGTTACTAGATATCACCGAACGGTTTTCTGAAGTGGTCGTATCAGTTAATATTCCCATAAGTAGTGTATGAAAGATCTAGTTGCTTTATATCTTCATTAATACTTGGTATTATCTTTCATTTTGTTTGTGCTTTTGGTGTCATATCTAAGAAACTATTGCCTAAGCCAAGGTCAAGATTAATTCTTGCCTTTTTTTTTTAAGTTGTGGTAACATATATACCACATTTCCCATTATATTTTCTTATAAGAAGTTTAATTTCATATCTTGTATTTAGTTCTGTGATCCATTTAAGTTTATTTCAGTATATGGTGTAAAATAGGAGTTTAACTTAATTTTTTGCACACGGATACCCAGTTGTCCCATCACCATTTCTTGAAAAGACTTTTTCCCCTTTGAATTGTCTTGGGACCATTTCTGTTTTAGTTTGCTAAAAGCTGCCAGGAGCAATATAGCAGAACTGGGTTGGCTTTTACAATGGGATATATTAGATTAAAAGCTTACAGTTCTGAGGCCATGAAAATGTCCAAATCAAGGCATCATCAGGTGCTTTCTCACATAGCTACAGCTGTGGACGATCAAGTACATGGCAGGGCACAATGCTGATCTGCTTGTCTCTCCCTTCTGCTTTGGGCTGCTGTCTGTGGCTTTTCTGTCAGGGTTCATCAGCTTCTGGAGAATTCTGTCTGTGTGCCTTTTGTTTTGTTCCTGTGGCTTTTTATTTGTCTATTTATAAAGTGTTCCAGTAAGAGGATTAAGACCCATCCTGGGTCATGCTCTAATGAAGTGGTAATCAAAAGGAAGGTCTCTTAACTGAATCTAATCTAAAGCTCCCATCTGCAATAGGTTTACATGCACAGGAATGGATTAAACTTTAAGGACAGGATTTTTTTTGGAATCCACCCAGCTTCAAACTGTCACACTGTCAAATAGCAATTGACTGTAAATGTGAGGGTTTATTTCTAGTTTCTGAATTCTATTCCGTTCATCTATATGTGTTTCCTCATGCTGGTAGTACACTGTCTTGTTTCCTATATCTTTGTGTAGCAAGTTTTGAAATCAGGAAGTGTGTGAATCCTCCAACTTTGTTCTTTTTTCAAGATTATTTCCATTACTCAGGGTCCTTTGAGCTTTCATATAAATTTTTGGACCACCTTAGTTTCTGGAGAAAAGCCAGCTGGGATTTTGATAGGAAATAACAATTGAGTTCAACTCTGTCGCATGGGGAGCATAAATACCAAAGTAGGGCCCACTGGCAAGACATCAAACTCCTAAGCTATCTGCCCTGACTATAGTGTCTGGATGTTTCCAGAGCCGTCACAAACCCCACTATTTAGGTAGTATTTACTTTGGCAGTCAATGAGATCCTGCTGAAACATGCATATGCGTAACCTCTGGAATGACCTCTTGACTCACTTTGAAGTCTCTTAGCCATGTAAACTCATTTGTCTTTACTTCCCCCCCCCCCCCCCTTTTTGTCAAGGTCTTTTTCCAGTTGCATTGCTGGTTGGTGCTTGGTAGTAATCCCTCAGTGACAGGGAGGCTCATCCCCGGGAGTCATGTCCCATGCTAGGGGGAAGGTAATGCATTTATATGCTGAGTTCAGCTTAGAGAGAGGTCACATTTGAGCAACAAGGAGGCTCTCAGGAGGTAACTTAATACTAGGCTAAGTTTCTATTTCAAGAGTAAATGTTCATAAGCACGGTCATTAATATCAAGGGCCTGTCAGTGGGCCATCCTCCTTCACTAGCCATTGCCTCTATACTTGGAGGATTCTTGCTGTTCCATCAGAGAATGTGGCAGAGCTCCCCAGGATGGGAATTCAATATTCTTTTGGTTAGTGTGTGAATTTTCACCTACCGTGACAATGCCCCATGAAAATTTTAACACATTCATATGTCTTATATATATGCCCAGGTGAACCTCCTTCCTTGTATCCCCCCTTTAATGACACCCCACATAAATAGTCCTCCCCTGCCACAGTTGTAACCCCTCTGATTCAAAACTTCTTAAAAAATGAAGCCAATAAAATAGCCAAATACAATTAATAAGAAAGTGAAATAATAATGATAGTTTTAAAAATAGGAAATAAAATACAAAAAATTTAAAAAATTTGGGATATTAAAAATAAGGAAAAAAAATTTTTTTTTGACATTTTGCCTTTCAACTGTTGTCCTGTAGGTACAGTGACATTTTCTTCCATTTATTCCCCCGGTGTCTTAATTTTTTCATTTTCTCTTCAGAGAAATTTTAGGTCACAGCAATGTCACGTACAGAATATAGGGGACTCCCATATATCCAAAATCCTCCCACTTTTCACCCTTCCCCTACTAACATTTTATATGTGAATGGTACGTTTGTTACAACTGATGTGCAAATATTGAAACATATCTACCATCTTTCTATTTTTGTTGCCTTTATCCTTTCATATTGTAAATGAAATTTTTTTTTCATTTTTAGATTATTGTTACTACACAGAAATACAATTGATTTTTCTGTGCTGATCTTGTATATGTCAACCTTGTTAGCTGCCTTTATTAGTCCCGATAGTTTTTTAGTGAATTATTTTGGATTTTCTATATACAAGATCATGTGTCAAATAGAGATAGTGTTACTTCTTCCATTCCAATCTGAATGCCTTTTATTTAATTTTCTTGTCTAATTTACCTGGCCAGATTCTCAAGTACAGTGTGGCTAGAAAAAGAGCAGATATCCCTGTCTTGTTTCTGATCTTAAGGGGAAATCTTTCAATTTTTCAATGTTAGCTGTCATGTTACTTGAGGATTTTTCATAGATTGCCTTTCTCAAATTGAGGAAGTTCTTTTTTAATTCCTAGTTTGTTTCATGGTTTTGTCATGAAGGGGTGTTGGATTTTATCAAATGCTTTCTTTATTGAGATGATTGTATAGTGTCTTTTATTCCAGTGATATGGTTTGATTTATTACAATAATTGATTTTAAGTCAACCTTGCAAATCTTACGTGGTTATAGTGTATAAACATTGCTGGATTTGGTTTTCTAGTATTTTGCTTAGTATTTGCATTTATATTCATAAGGGATATTTCTTTAGTTTCCTTGCGATGTCTGATGTCTTTGATTTTGGTATCAAGATAATGGTGAGTTGGGAAGTATTCCCTGTTTTATTTTCTGGAACAGTTTGTGAAGAGTTTTTTTGATTAGACAGTTTCTTTACTTGTTATAGACTTATTCAGATATTCTGTTTCTTGAGTCAGTTTTGGAACTTGGTGTCTTTATAGGAATTTGCCCATTTTATCCCAGCTATCTAATTTTTGGCATATGGTTTATATTTTTCTCCTACGCTTTTATTTCTGTAAGGTTAGTAGTAACAGCACCTCTTAATTTGCATGTTTTTTTTTTTCTTGATGAATTTAGCTAAAGGTTTGTCAATTTTGTTGATTATTTTCAAAGAACCAACGTTGGTTTTGTTTTTCCTATTTGTTTTCTGTTCTCTAATTTCTGCTCTGATTTTTAATATTTCCCTTTTTCTTGCTTTTGGTCCAACATCTGGAGGTCAGAAGTTCAAAAAAAACGTGCTTGTGGGCTCAAATCAAGGTGTCATCAGGGCTGCATTCCTTCTGAAGGACTCTAGGGAGACTCTGGTTCATGGCCTTTTCCAGTTTCCAGAGGCCACCTGAATTCTTTGGCTTCTGGTCCCTTCCTCCATCTAAAGCCAATAGCAAAGCATCTTTATATATCTCTCTGACTTTCTCTTCTGCCTTCATCTTCACTTTTAAAGGACATTTGTGATTATATTGGTCTATTAGGATAATCCAGCATAATCTCCTCATTTTAAGGTCAGTTGATTAGGAACATCATTCCCTTCTGCAACATATCTAGTCACAGGTTTGAGCGATTAAGATGTGGGCATTTATGGGGGCCATTATTCTGCCTTCTATTATAGCTACTCGGCTTTCTTATAGTTGTTGCTTGTATGATACATCTTTTTTCAGTTATCCTGAAAATGATTGTTTTAGTTTCCTGATTCAAATGCCATACAATGGGTTGGCTTAAACAGTGGGAATTTATTGACTCATGGTATTGAGGCTAAGAGAAGTCCAAAATCCGTGTTGTCAGCCAAAGGTCATGCTTTCTCCCAGAAAACTGGCATTTGGGGGTTGACTGCTGACAATCCTTGGTCCTTGGCTTTTTGTCACATAGCAGTGCATCTTCCTTCTCTGGGTTCTGGGTCTGGTTGACTTCTGGTTTCTCCATGGTTCCTGTGACCTCTCTCTCTCTCTGACTTTCATTCTGTTATAAAGGACTCCAGTCATCAGGATTAAAGCCCAACCTTGTTTATTTGGACCACACCTTAACTGAAGTAACATCTTAAAGAGATTTTTTTTTTTTTTTTTTTTTTACCGGGAGGTACCCGGGATTGAACCCTGGTCTCTCCATATGGTAGACGGACGCCGAACCTCTTGAGCCACACGTCCGTTTCCCTTAAAGAGATCTTATTAACAATGAGTTTACACCCACCAGAATGCAGACCAAGACCAAGACCAAAAACACATCCAAACTGGGGTAGACATTTCAATTCACATCAATCTCCTTTTGGGCATTTTCTCCACCATTATTAGATCCTTAATAGGATCATGTGTTGCGTTTATTTTCCATAGTCTCTTTAGTCTTTCTCTTTTTTAAAATTGTGGTACAGATATACAACCTAAAATTTCCTTTCTTAATGTTTTAGTTTGCTAAGCTGCCTGAAGCAGGTAACAGTAAAATGGGTCAGCTTTAAACAATGGGGATTTATTTGCTTACAAGCTTACAGTTCTGAGGTTGAGAAAAATGTCCAAATCAAGGCATCATCAGGTGATGCTTTCTTCCCAAAGACCAGCTTCTGATAATCCTGGACTCCTTTGTCATATGGCAAGGCGCATGGCGACTTTTACTGGTCTCTCTCCTCTATTCTGGGTTTTGTTGCTTTCAGCTTCTTATTTCTGTTGCTTCCTCCCCCCTCCCCCTTAACAGTTAAGGCTTAACTGAAGTAACCTATTTAAAAGGTCCTACTTAGAATAGGTTTACACCCACAGGAATGAATTAGCTTTAAGAACATGGTTTTCTGAAGTACTTAGTTTCAAACCACTATACCCAACCAGTCAGAACATACAATTCAGTGTCAATAATCACATTCTTAATGTGCTGTTAATCACCACCAACCATTACCAAAACTTTTCCATGCTCCCATACAGAGACCCTGCACCTGTTATGCATGAACTCCTTATTTTCTCCTCCTTACCCACTGGGGGTTGGGGGCTTGCCCCTGGTAACTTGTACTCCATTAATTTGCATATTCTAGTTATTTCATCTAAGTGGAATCACAGAGTATCTGCCCTTTTTTGTCTGTATTGTTTCACTCAAAACAATGTCTTCAGAGTTCATCAGTGTTCCATATATCAGAATTTCATTCCTTTTTATGGTTGACTAATATTTCATTGTACATATATGCCACATTTAACCTATTCATCTGTTGATAGATGCTTGGGTTCCTTCTTCCTTTTGGCTATGGTAATCACGCTGCTGTGAACACTGGTGTACCAATACCTGTTCAAATCCCTGCTTTCAATTCTTTTGGGTATTTACTTAGAGGTAGAATTGCCAAGTTGTAGGTAGTACTGTATTTAACGTTTGAAGAACTGCTAGGTTATTTTCCACAGCAGTGTACTATTTTACATTCTCACCAGCAATGCCATGAGGCTTCCAATTTCTCCACATCCTTGCCAACACTTGTTTATTCCATTTTTTCAGTAATAAGCTATTCTAATGAATATGAAGTGGGTATCTCATTGATTTGTATTGCCCTGGTAGCTAATGATGTTGATCCCCCCTCCCCCTCAGTGTGCTTATTGGCCATTTGTATGTCATCTTTGGAGAAATGTCTTTAGGTCCTTTGCCAAGTTTTTAACTGAGTTGCTTTTTTGTTGAGTTGTAGAAGTTCTTTACATATTCTGAATATGGACTACTTATCAGATATATGCTCTGAATCTATTCTTTCCCCATTCTCTAGGTGGTTTTTTCACCGTTGTTGGAGAAAAGTGGCTCTCACTGAGACTGATGATTGCAGGCAGGAAGTTTATTGAGAAGTTCTCCCAGCGGAGGGGGTCTGAAGATTAGACTTCAGCCCGCCCCTGGAAGGTGGTGGATATGACTTTTATACAGTATATCAATAGGAAATAAGTACAGCCTAGGGCCAGATGGCTAGGGGGTGCTGGGCTGGGAGGTGGTAGGGTATTCTTGGAATGTCGGAGGGGTTAGTGGTGCCTGGGCCTGGAAGAGGTGAAGGCTGTTATCTCCTCCACTGCTATATGGCTCCTTTGTTCATTCTTGGGAGGGGATGGGCTTCCTCCAAGCCCGTAGGCTATGGCTTGCTCAATTGGTCATGTAGGTTATGGCTAGAGGCTGCCTTCAATTTATGTCGTGGGGGATTGAGTCAGGGTCTTATGACCTGTTAATCATTGCAAACCTTGTAAGGGGGAACCTCTTAACAGTTATGATAAAATATTTGTGTGCCTTTAAGTAAGGATTACATCCACTGTGGATCTGCCTGTGGGTTTGGGAACACTTTCAATGTTTAGTCAGTTTTCAGTCTCACTTGGCATTTAGTATTTGCTGGCCTCAGTCCTTCTATGGCTTTCTCATTTTAAGGATCTCCCTATTAATTTTTGATTGGTCTGCTGCTTGCTCCAACTGTAGATGAGCAGCCTTAAGGTGGCAAAGTCTGTTCTTTCCAACCTGAGATTTCTGCTTTTAGCTGGCAAAGCTGATGTGCCCCCCACTCCATCCCCAACCCCCGTCTTTTCTTCAGATTGACTCTAAGAGCACTATTTGGAGCTGGGAAAGCTGTCATTTTTGCCCTGCTCTCAATCGCTTTCTGCCCCATATGTCACCAGAGTTGCCTTTTTTTGTTTTTGTTTTTGTTTTTATGGTCAGCCCCATTCTGGTAAAACTATGATTCCTACAGAGTTGGCTCTTGTGGGTGTGGAGGGGATTAAGGGAGTATTCTCAGGCTAGATGGCCAATATTCTTACCAGGAACTCTAGCTGTTGTAGACCATTGTTTTGTCTAACACTAATTGGTTTCCATTGCTCTGAAATAGGATTTTTTTTTTTTTTTTTTTGACAATTTTGTTCTGCTTTATACTTCTGTTTTTCGTAGAAGATTTGATTTTCACTTTGCCATTATGGAAATTGTCCAACTGTTCTTTTTTTTTTCCGGGTGTGTGTGTGTGTGTGTGTGTGTGTATGTTCCTTTCGTTGTCAAATTATCTCATGAATTTTTAGTAGTCTTAAACAAAAAATTAACATATCAGTTCTCTAATTTTTAGAACTGCACTGTGCTGTACCATTTAAAATTTAGTTAACTAAAATTAAATCCAAAATTCCATTTCTTAGGTGTACTAGCTACCTTTTAAATGTTTACTTGTTGTATTGCCTATTGCATTGAACAGTGCAGATATAGTATATTTTCATTATTGCAGAATATTTTGCCAGACAGTGATTAATAACAAGCACTTTCTGAGTACTTATTGTATGTTAGAGTTTGCATGTACTTATTTATGCTCATTTTACAGATGGAAAACTGAAAGTTAAGGAACCAACCTGAAGTCACACAACTAGGAAGGGGTGGGGCTAGATTTTAATTTGATTAATCTGGTTATGGAATCTGTGCTGTTACTTTTTGCTGTATTGCCTGTTTGATAAATGATGCTGGTTTCTGACTTGATATGGAAAGTTTTTTAATGTTTCAGTATTTTGAATGGTATTTGTTCTGCTTTTAGTAAATTATCCTTATCACATTTATGTAGTTTGCTTGCATTTCTTAAGTGTTTTTAACACCTGAATTTTATGGCACCTTAACATCTAATTTCATAAACATGTTTTTTCACTTTTCAATATAATTATTTTGATAATTTTCCTTGAATTCCTGGTCTAAACTATTTCATACTATACTATTCTTTTTTTTTTTTTTTATTCATTTATTCTCCCCCCCCCCCCGCTGCTTGTGCTCGCTGGGCCAGCCAACCATGCCGTGCGGGCAGGCCTGCCCTCACCAGGAGGCCCCGGGAACCGAACCTGGGGCCTCCCATATGGCAAACGGGAGCCCCACTGACCGAGCCACAGCCGCTTCTCTATACTATTCTTTTGAAACATTGCCAGATTGTTTGCTAATATAATTTTCTTTTTGGATTTTCTTTGTCAGGTTTTAATATTAAAGTAATGTTGCTTGTATAAGATGAATTGAGGTTTTCCTTTTTTGCTTGTTTTTTTTTTTTTTTTTTCTACATTAGCTTAAATAATGGAACATTGGTATGTTATTTAAGCATTACTCATTTGTAAAAACCATCTGGATAGGTCTTTAAAAAGTGGTAGCTCCTTCCCTTGCTTTGTATGCTAGGTCTATTAAACTATTTTATTTCTGGCTTTACTCTTGGTAAATCATACTTTGGTAGGAAATTGTTCATCTCTAGGTTTTAAAATTTCTTGCTTTAGAATTACATGTAGTATTTGCTGGTACAGAGTTAGTAGTAAAATTGTTGAATTGTTGCTTTCACCTTTTTAAATTCTTTTGTGTGTATGTTTCGATTTTCCTTAGATTTATGGAGAAAAAGCATTTCAATTTAATTTTTGTTTCTCAGTTTTCCATCAGTTTTCTTTCTCGTAATGTTTATTTCAGCTTTTATATTTCATTCTGTGTTCATATTTAGTTTCGTTTTATTGTTGTTTTTCTAATTTTTCATGGAAGTAACTAAGTTCTGTCAGTTTTTTTGTTTTTGTTTTTTAATTAAAGGCATTTAAAGCTGCAGATTGCTTTTGGGTAGGAACTAGTTATAGTCATTTAAAAAAAGAAATTTGGGTCATAATCAGAATATAAAATGTTAAAACCATTACCTTTTTATGATATGTTTATTTTCAAAAGTTTTATTAATATTTTTTGTTAGAGAAGTTGTAGTTGGACAAAAATATCATGAATATAATATATAAAATACAGAGTTCCCATATACCACCTGTATTAGTCAGCCAAAGGGGTGCTAATGCAAATTACCAGAAATCTGTTGCATTTGTAAAAGGGTTTTTATTTGGGGTAGAAGCTTACAGTTACTAGGCCATAAAGCATAAGTTACTTCTCTCACCAAAGTTTGTTGCCACATGTTGGAGCAAGATGGCTGCTGACATCTGCCAAGAGTTCAGGCTTCCTGGGTTCCTCTCTTCCTGGGGCTTGCTTCTCTCTGGGCTCAGGCTTGCGTCTTTCCACAAGGCCGGCTGTAGACTATCAGGTATACGGCTCGTCTCTTTTCCCAGGGCCTTCTCTCCTTCCTCACGACCAAGCTCCTCTGTGTGCTTACTTCCCCACCCAGGCTCCAGCATTAAAACTCCGTATCAGAACTCCAACATCAAAACTCCAACTCTGTCCTTTGTCATGCCTTTTATCTTTGAGTCCCCACCCACCAAGGGGCAGGGACTCCAAGGCCCTACTAATGTGGCCCAATCAAAGACCAATCATAATTTAATCACGCCCAGAGGAACAGACCAGTTTACAAACATAATCCAATATCTATTTTTGGAATTCATAAATAATGCCAAACTGCTACACTTCCTTATTATCAATACCTTAGAGTAGTGAGGTACATTTGTTGTTATTCATGAGAAACATTTTATAGCTATTAACTATAGTCCATTGTTTTTTTTTTTTTTTTAAAGATTTTATTTATTTATTCATTTATCCCCCCCTTGCTGCTTGTGCTCGCTGGGTCAGCTAACCACACCGTGCGGGCGGGCTTGCCTTCACCAGGAGGCCCCGGGAACCGAACCAGGGGCCTCCCATATGGTAAACGGGAGCCCTACTGATTGAGCCACAGCCGCTTCCCATATAGTCCATTGTTAACAGTAGGGTTCATTGTGTTTTCCAGCCATGTTTTTTCTTTTAATTTTTACTCTAGTAATATATATGACCTAACATTTTCCCTTTTAACCATATTCACATATATAATTCAGTGCTGTTAATTACATTCACAGTGTTGTGCTACTATCATCACCATCTATTACCAAAACTTTACAATGAACCCCCAAAGAGCTTCTGTACAGTTTAAGCATTAACTTCCTATTCCCTACTCCCAGCCCAGGCCCTGGTAACCTATTCTAGAGTCTGACTCTGAGTTTGCCTGCTTTTAATTATTTCGTGTCATTGAGATCATACAATGTTTGTCCTTTTATATCTGGCTTATTTCACTCAACATGATGTCTTCCAGGTTCATCCATGTTTTCTCATAAATCAGAACTTCATTCTTTTCAATGCTTGAATATTACTCCATTGTATATATATACACTGCATTTTGTTTAGCCATTCATTGGTTCATAGACACCTGGGTTGCTTCTATCTTTTGGCAATTGTGAATAATGTCATTTTGATCATTGGTGTGTAAATATTTGTTTGAGTCCCTGCTTTCAGTTCTTTTTGATATTTACCTAGTATGGTGATTCTATACTTAACTTTCCTGAAGAACTGTAAAACTGTCTTCCATAGCAGCTACACCCATTGTTCATTCCCACGAGCAAAACCATTACCTTTGGAAGCGGATGTGGCTCAAGTGATTGAGCTCCCGCCTGCCATATGGGAGGTCTCTAGTTCAGATCCCGGTGCCTCCTAAAGAAGACAGCGAGCTGGTGTGATGGGCAGGCGTGGTAAGCTGACGCAAAGGAAAGAAAAGCATAATGAGAAATTCAACAAAGCAGGGAGCTGATGCAACATGATTAAACAATAAGACACACAAGAAGAAAAACACAGTGAGAGATACAACAAAGCAGGGAATGGAGGTGGCTCAAGCGATTAGGCGCCTCCCTTCCATATTGGAGGTCCTGGGTTTGGTCCCTAGTGCCTCCTAAAGAAACAAGGAAGACGAATAGACACAGCAAGTGCAAACAACAAGGGGGTAGGGAGAAATAAATAAAATCTTAAAAAAAAAAAAAAAAGCCATTACCTTTAAAAACAAAAATAGAAAACCTGTTTCTTTTTATTAAAGCAGTTTTACTCACACCCCATACAGTCCATCCAAAGTGCACAATCAGTGGCTCTTAGTATAATCACAGAAGTGTACATTCATCACTACAATCACTGTTAACTTTTTTAATTGAGTTTTTTTTGGACGTACCGGGGGTCAAACCCTGGACCTCGTACATGGGAAGCAGGTGCTCAAACAGTTGAGCGACATGAACTAAATTTTTTTATAAATAGAAAATCCACCTATTCCATGTTTATATTTGTTTTTAAATCTCATTTCATTATAATTGTATTTTTGCCAATCTCCTTGGTGTCCTGATTAGTTGCCTTTCTACCTTTACCTGTTAGCTTTCAGGGAACCAGTAGGGAGGCCTTTCTGTTTGGAGTTCTCTGGGGTTTCTTTTGAGCCCAGACTATTAATTTTTTAAATGTGGAAATCGTGGTAAAGTAATTCTAGCAGGCCCCAAGCCCTGTTTTTTGATGTGTTCTAATTGCATTTCTCTGATAGTTCTCTCTCTCTCTCTCTCTTTTTAATAGTCCAGTTTTTTTCTTTTTCTTTTTCTATTCTGCCTCATTCAGAACCAACTTGTTCTAATTGTTCACCTTGGTCCTCCTGGAAGTTACTGAACCTCTTCAAATGAGATATACTTGTTCTTTGCCTATTTATGGCTCTGTCTCCCTTTAATGGGTCTAGATTAGTGGTGGCAGTATGGTTATTGGGCAGTGGGGAACCAGCAGACCATGGAAGACATGATAACCTTTGTTTTAGCTGGCCTTACTGAATACATTTTCAAATTAGATACCTCATCCCAAGAGATGGCAGAGCCTCACTGTTTTCTTCAGCTAGTATAGCTGGCTTTGGAGAAGCATTGCTCTTATGATCCAGGGACAGAGTGATTGAGTCCCCAGTGCCTCTGAAGGAGGCAGTAAATAAGCAGATGTCCTGAACCCAGACAACCACGGGAACCTGGGTTTTCTTTTCTTTTTTTTTTTTTCCATGGATTTTCTTGACCATGGCCCCAGGTTCTACTGGACCTCTGCAGTCCCAATTCCTCCCAACCCCCCTGACAAAGGGGGAAAATCCCTCAGTGTACAGGTTAATTCATATAATATATGAATATAAGCATATAATCATGTACACACAGACTGAAGCTCCTCTGCTCTCTCCTCAGAATATCTATAAATTATCTTGCGTCTTGCTTGTCAGTGTATCCTCAGCTTTAAGAGAGATAAAAGAAGGGGAAGTGAACTGTATCTACCAGGAAGCCTCAGAATTCCTATAGTTTTGGATTTGGGAACTTGAATTCAAGAACTACCTTGGAATTTCTGGTTATGTGGCATTGTCTCCAATTTGGCGTAGTGAAATATCGTTCATTCATACTTGGGATCAGTAGAATTTTTTTTTTTTTTTTTTTGGTAAAGGACCAGATTGTAAATATTTTAGGATTCGTTGACCATACACAATCTCTAGCTTCTTCCTTAAAATTTTTTCTCCTTTTCTTTTAAAATTATAAAAACCTTAAATTGGTGATTGAACTGTATATTACTGTTTAAAATTTCTTTTAAATTAACAGATATAACTTACCCATATCACCAATTAAAAAGTGTTTGTACACACATCTTTTAGTATTGAAAAAACGTGGGTACTTTGTTTCAGGTGATGCTGAGTATTGGAAATAGATAAATTTGGTAATGACATAATTTTCTGATTTAGGCAAGCTCTTTGAACTTTAACTTAACATTTATTTTTATGATTTTTTATAATTTAAACCATATGAATGGAATTTTGACCAGGAAGTTTCATTTTAACATCCATGCTCAATGCGTTTCTTAAATATATTTTATTTAGGTATATTCAGTATCAGTGTCATTTTGGTCATGTGTAACAATGACTTAAGCTTGACAGTTGTGTACTTAGTGGTAAAATGGACTTTTGGAAACTTGCTCTATTCTTACCAGAGTAATTTAAATACATGTTATTATATGATGATATTTGGTAGGAGTTACACCAACTTTGTTCTAAGTTAATTGTATCAGTTATTTTCTGTAGTCTATCTCCAAATTTTCCCTGTACAAACCAGTATTTTTTTTAATGTGTTTCACTTTTAGCATATCATTCTCTTGTCTTCATTGCCAACTTTTTTTCTAAGAGTGGTTAACATATTCAATATTTTACATCTCTACTCCTCCACACTCCTAAAATTGTCTGCTACCATCCCCATTGGTATTTAATCTCTGTAGGGAAGATCACTGACCTCTTCATTCAGAATCTAGTTATCATTTTTTGCCTCCCACTCTTTCAGCAAATATTTTATGTTTCCTAGGTATCTATTGTGTAATATACAGAGGAAATAGAGATAAATAAGAGATAGGTGCAAGATGAAGAGAGGAAGTAGTCTCAGATAAATGGTTATACCTTTCAAGTTTGGGACTCCTGGCACCACCTGACAATCTTAATCATTAACTCCAACCTCTTTTTTTCATTCCCTAGAATGTTTAAACCAAACTTTGCACTGTCAGCTCATCATAAGTCTCTTATTCTTATCACTTAGATTGGCCTATTTCCACCTGAGAACATATTTGTGTTTCTTCATTTGTAATTATTTTCAAAGGGGCAAAGAAGGGATTTGATGATTGAAGGTTTGGAATGACTGCTGCAGGGTATAAGAAGGAGAAGCCCAGGCCTAAATAAGAAGATTGTGAGGTTTTGCTGAGAGCCAATTGAAGTTCGAGTGTAGTAGGTAATTCTAAAAATAAAAAAATGATAAGGTGATGACAAGTTAGTCATAAATAAGTATTGGAAAAAGTAGTTAACTCCTGTTTTATTCTCATTTGAAACAGTTATACATATTTGTTTGTTTAGTGGCTTTTTTTTTTTTTTTAAGATTTATTTATTTGCTTTTTTAATCCATTTTTACCCCTCCCCATCCCCCATGTTTTTTTTGCTGTTGTTGTGTTCATTTGCTGGGCAAATCTCTGTGTCTCTTTCCTGTCCTCTCTTCTCATCCTAATTCTCTGTCTTCACCGGGATTCGATCCTGAGAACCTCCGATGTGGGAGTGAGGTGTCCTAATGCCTGCGCCACCTTAGATCCTGGGTTTTCAGCTCATCTCGTCTTGGCTCTTCCTTGTGTCACTCTCTTGTTACGTCATCATCTTGCTGCGGGGCCTGACGGCGCACCCATATGCAGGGCCTGGCTGTGCACCCGCGCATGGGGCCTGATGGCGCACCTGTGCATGGGGCCTGGCGGCCTGCACGCCTTCTGTATTTTTCTTTATTTTTAACCATGATGTCCCAGGGATCGAATCCAGGTCCCTCCATATGGAAGATGGACACCCAACCATTTGAGCCACATCTGCCCCCCATGTTTACTGGCTTTTGATGTAAAACTTTCTTATGCTTTGCAGTTGAAAGATCTTTCCTGAATTTTGAGAGCTCTTTTTCTTCTGCTTGGTCAGTAAATAGTGGTATTCCCAAGGATACTGTCCTTAATCATATTCTCCCTTAGTAATCATATCCACACTTAAATTTCAACTTCTACTTAATGCTCATGGCTCTCTTTATGCTCTTTAGCTCCAAAACTATACTAAACATCTTTCTAAAACTTCTTGAATTTTGGCTAAAACCTATTTTCCCTCGTTTTGGGTAGCAGTGTAAATTGTCCAAGAGTTATACCCACACCATAAGCTTGAGAATCATCTAGAATTTCTAGTTTCTTCCCTTTCTTTTCTTCCTACCTCTACATCATAATCCAGCAATTCAGTAACGGTCAAGCAATTTTGCCTCGTTATTTCTAATTTATCCTGTCCATTTCTATAAATTGACTGCCTTAGTTTAATCTGATACTTGTTACTAATGGATCAGACTTTTAACTAGACAGCTAGTATAGCATAGATCTTAAAAGCACAGGCTATATATATATATACCCAGACATCTTGGATTCAGACTTTGGCATCTCTCTCCACCCACTGCCCCCCATTTACATGATCATATGACCTTAAGAAAGTTACCTCTTTTAACTTCAGTTTCCTCATCTCTAAAGTTAGGCTAGTAATTGAACCTACTTTTATAGAGCTTTTATGGGAACTAAGTGACTTAGTAAATGTAAATTTCCCAATAAGTACTAACTGACCTTAAAATAAAACCCTGTATCAATGCAAATTTAGAGATCTTATTTGATCATAATTGGCTCCTGTTCTCAGCACAGTTCTCATTCTCAAGCAAGGGCAGGTTAAAATTGTTTATTGGGTGAAGGGAGAAGAGCAGATCAGGGCAAAGTTGGGTTGGGAAACAGCAGGCAAAATAAGTGGGGTGGCATAGAGTCCTTATAACCACAGTAATGAGCCAGTTTTTGTGATTCATACTTTAATGATGTTGTCAATTTACAGATTTCCTGGAATAACTGCTTAATAGGTTAGCACGTCTGTTTTCAAAGTGTTGATCTTCAGAGTGTTATCTTCAGAGTAGCAACTTCAGTGTGAAACCAAATTGCAGTCTTGACTTTGAAACTTGTTGTCTGGTTGAGCAGACTCGCATAGATTATTTCACTTTCCAGCAACTTGATTTTACATTTTATTTGAGTTTTGAGGTTCTTCCCATTTAGTGTGTTAGTTTCTGTTTCTCCTTTCATAACTACAACGATTTTCTAAAATTCAAGTGTATTTGCAATAGAACAAGTTTTTGTGGTTTGATATTTTAATTTCATCTTTTAAACCTCTAGTACATATACATATATTAATCTTCAAAGTATGTTTAATTGTTATCTTTGATAATGAGTTTTTAAAAATTATTTTGAAATAATTTCAAACCTAAGGGAAAGTTGCAAATGTAATACAAAAATAATGCAGAGAACTCCAATATACCCCAACTGAGATACCTAGATTTCCCTACTTTTAACATTTTGCCACATTTCTTATATAATTCATTCATCTCTAAAGCTTTTGAGAAGTAGGTTGCATACTTCATGCTCCTTTACCATTTAATACTCTCATGTTTATTTACTAAGAACAAGGATAATCACTTAAGTAACCACATTAAGTATAGTTAAGTTTGAGAAAGCTAACATTGATATAAAGCATACAATAAAGATTCCAATATTTTCAATTTTTCCAGTAATGTCTTTTGGGTATTTTCTCCTCTATTATTAGATCCAGTTCAGGATCATGTACTGCATTTATTATCATTGTCTCTTTAATCTTTCCTCTTTTTATTAAATTATGGTAATATATAATTTATCATTTCATCCACTCCCAAGAATGATTCAGCAGCATTAATCACATTCATGATGTTATATTATCATCACCACCACCATCCATTCCTGAAACTTTTCCATCATCCCAAATAGAGATCCTGCACCCATTACGCAATAACTCCCCATTCCTACAGTCCCCCAAGTGCAGGGACAGTGACTGGCGAAGGAGGATGATCCACCAATGGGCCCTTGATACTGATGATAATGCTTATGAGCCTTTGATCTTGCAATTGAAAAACTTAGCCTGTTGTTGTGGGGTGCCTAAGAATTGCCTCCTGAGAGCCTCCTTGTTACTCAAATGTGGCCTCTCTCTATGCCAAACTCAGCATATAAATGCATTACCTTCCCCCTAGCATGGGAATTGACTCCTGGAGATGAGTCTCCCTGGCGCTGAGGGATTACTACCAAGCACCAACCAGCAATGCAACTGGAAAAAGACCTTGAATAAAAGGGGGAAAAGGTAAAGACAAATGA
This sequence comes from Tolypeutes matacus, assembly GCA_026826555.1. Taxonomy (NCBI): domain Eukaryota; kingdom Metazoa; phylum Chordata; class Mammalia; order Cingulata; family Chlamyphoridae; genus Tolypeutes; species Tolypeutes matacus. The sequence goes on from JAKSZT010001178.1 coordinate 16,892,574, forward strand.
ATTTATATGGCTAAGAGACTTCAAAGTGAGTTGGAAGGTCATCCAGAGGTAACGCTTATGCACACCTCAACAGGATCTCATAGACTGCCAAAGTAGATAGTACCCCAAATAGTGGTGCTCCTGAGGGCTCTGGAGACCCCAGGTCCTATGGGTTGATAGCTCTGGAGTTTGGTGCCTTGCCAGTGGGCTCTACTTTGGAATTTGTGCTCCTGAGAGTGACAGAGTTGGACTCAATTATGTCTTCCCTACATGTGATTCATCTTTCTCCTCTATTTAAACCTATCCTTGGTGCTGGAGTTTGTGGGTGTATGTCCAAGAGATATGAGTCTGTGGGCTGTCCATATGCCAGCTGGTCTTGGAACCTCAGCGGAGTTGCACCACCTAGTCTACAGCTCATTGAACATACCCAGGACTACTAACAAGGAGATGATGATAGGCAACAACCATCCCAAGGAACAGGGAGAGTCTGCAACTGCACGCAAGATAGTCCCGTCCATCTTCCCCATGGGATATAAGCCCTCTCTCAATTAGAGGTGGAGTGGACATCACCATCCCAGAATCCTCAGGATTGGGGAAAGAACTATGGACTAGAGTGGACTTACTGGTATTCTACTGTAGACATATTGTGATCCTAGCAATTACAACATTGATGTGGAGCCAGTGGCCACTGGAGGCTCTGGGGGCAGGGAGAGGGAAAATCAGTTGTAATAGGGGGCTTTTTTCGGGACTTGAGAATTGTCCTGAATGACACTGCAACAACAGATATAGGCCATTTTGTATCATCACATAACATGCAAAACTGTGGGAGAGAATGTAGACTATAATGTAAACTATGGTCCATCCTTAATGGCAAAGCCCCAGGATACGTTTTTCAATTGCAATGAATATGCCACACTAATGAAGAATGTTTATGTGGGAGGGTGTGGGATGTGGGGAGTGGGGCATATGGGAATCCCTATACTTTTTGTGTAACATTTATGTAATCTAAGTATCTTTTAAAAAATTAAAAAGTATTAAAAGAACACACAAAAACTCCCCATTCCTCCCTTCCCCTTGCCCCTGGTAACCTGTGCTCTGCTTTTTGTATCTATGACTTTACCTGATGTAGATATTCTATCTAAATGGAATCTTAATATCTGTCCTTTTGTGTCTGGTTTATTTCATACAACACAATGCCTTCAAAGTTCATCCATATTGTAGCATTTACCTGAACTTCATTCCTTTTTATGGTTAAGTAATATTTTGCTGTATGTATATGCCATATTTTATTTATCCTGTCATCTGTTGTTGGAAACTTGGGTGGATTCCACTTTTTGACTGTTGAGAATAATGCTGCTATGAACATTGGTATAAAATATCTGTTAAGTCCCAGCTTTCAATTCTTTCGGTTATCTACCTAGAAGTGGGGTTGCCAGTTGTGACCCAAGATGAGCTGTAATCCTGTTACTAGAGGCCTTTGGAAGCAGAATAAAATTCAGAGAAGAGGCCACAGGACACAAGAAGCTGAAATTCAGTGGAACCCAGAAGAGAATGGAGAGGTTGCCATGTGCATTGCCTTGCCACAAAGAAGTCAAGGACCAAGGATTGCCAGCAGTCAGCCCCAGAATACCAGTCTCCATGAAAACATTGCCTTGATGATGCCTTAATTTGTACTTTTGTTTAGCCTCAAAACCATGAACTAATAAATTTGCACTGTTTAAGCCAACCCATTGCATAGTATTTCGTTGAGCAACCAAGGAAACTGAAGCACGCCCCACTGAAATAATTTGTTAGCTCTAGTAGCTTTCTTGTATATTCTTTGGGAATTTATATATATAGAATCATGTTATCTATGGATAGTGAAAGTTTTACTTCTTACTTCCCAATTTGGATGCCTTTTATTTCTTTTTCTTCCTAATTGCTCTTGCTAGAACTTCTAGTAAATGTTGAATAGCAGTAGTGAAAGTGGATATCCTTATCTTGCTCCTGCTCTTGAAGTGAAAACTTTATTTTTCACCATTGAATATGATGTTAGGTGGATTATTCATATATGCTCTTTATCATGTTGAGGAAGATTCTTTCTGTTCCTAGTTTTCTGAGTGTTTTTATCTAGAAGGGGTGCTGGATTTTGTCAGGTACCTTTTCTGCATCATTTGATAAGATGTGTATATATTCCTTCATTCTATTAATATGGTTTATTCCATTGATTAATTTTCTTTGTACCATCCTTGTATTCCTAAGATAAATTCCATATGGTCATTGTGTATGTTCCTTTTAATGAGTTGTATATTCAATTTGCCAGTATTTTGTTGAAGACCTTTGCCTCTGTGTTCATAAAGGATGTTAGTCTGTTGTAATTTTTTTGTGATAGTTTTATTTGTCCTCTGGTATTTGGGTGATGCTGCCCTCATAGAATGAATGCGTCAGCAAGTGTACCCTCCTCTTTAATTTTTTGGAAGAGTTTCAGACCAATTGGTAATTAATTCTTTTTGAATATTTGGTAAAATCCACCAGTGAGGCCATCTGTTACTGGGCTTTTCTTTGTTGTGAGGTTTTTCATTACTTATTCAATCCTTTTACTTGTCATTGGTCTCTTGAGATCTATTTCTTTCTTGAATCCATTTAAGTAATTTGGCCATTTCTTTCATGTTATCTAATTACTACTGATGGAGTTGTAATTTACATCTTCTCTCCTTTTTTGTCAGTCTGGGAAAGTTTTGTCAGTTTTACTCATTTCAAAAAATCACTTTCTGGTTTCATTGAATTTTTTTTTTTTTTTCCTGTTCTTTGCTTTATCTTGACATCATTCTTTATTATTTCCTTCCTTCTCACTTTGGGTTTAGTTTACTCTTCTTTTTCTAGTTCCTTCAGGTGTGTGAGGCTAGGTTTCTGATTTGAGATCTTCATTATTCTAAGTATTTACAGCTATATATTTTTCTCTGAGCACTGCTGTCAGTGTATCCTCTATATTTTGGTATGTGGTGTTTTTTAAGGAGGTACTGGACATTGAATATATGGTGTTTTTGTTTTCATTCTGTTCCAGATATTTCCGAATTCCTCCTGTGAGTTTTTCATTGACCAATGGTTGAGTGTATTATATTGTTTAATTTCCATATAATTATGACTATTTCAGTTCTCTCTTTGTTAATGATTTTTTGCTTCATTCCATTGTGGATGGAGAAGATACTTTGTACAATTTGTCTTTTAAGATATATTGAGTTGTTTTAAGACTTAATAAATGGTCTATGCTAGAGATCTGTATGAACTTGAGAAGAGTGTATATTTTGGTGTTTTTGGATAATGTGTTCTATACATATACAATAGGTCTAGTTGATTTTTAGTATTTTTCAAACCTCTGATTTCTTACCATTCTTCTGTCTAGTTGTTCTATCCATTATTTAAAGTGGTGAATTGAAGTTTTCTATTAATGTTGTTTATTTCTCCATTTGAGTCTGTCACTGATTTCTTTCTATATATTGGGACTTTTGTTAAGTGTATCATATGATTTATCACTATATCTTCTTGATAGATTGGCCTTTTTTTTTTTTTTTAATCAATATATAGTGTGTTTCTTTCCCAGTTTTTGACTTAAAGTTTACTTTATAAAAAATCAACTTTATTGATACATATTAATAAAGTATACAGTTAATCCAAGTTGTACAATCAGCAGTATTTGCTATAATCACATAGTTGTGCATTCGTCACTTCAGTCATTATTAGAGCATTTTCATTATTTCAGTAATAATAAACAAACAAAAAAAAACAAACAGAAAATTCCTCACCTGTCAGTCTCTCTGTGCTTCCCCCGCTGTACATAGCTCTGCTGTTTCTGGCTATTCTATCCAAAATGTATAATCAGTGGTAAAGGCTACTTTTATATTAGTATATCCAGCCCCTCCCCCCTCTTTTTTACATGGAGTATATTTTATCATCCTTTCACTTCCAACTTTTATGACTTTGAATTTAAGGTGAATCTTTTTTAAACAGCATATAGTTGGGTCATGTGTTTTTATCCTTTTTGACAACCTCTGCAGTTTGACTGGAGTTTACTATTTAGTAATTACTAATAATCAAGATTCCTATCTTTTTTTTTTTTTTTTTTTTTTAAGAAGGTACCAGGAATTGAACTTAGGACCTCATACATGGAAAGCAGGCATTCAACCACTGAGTCTTGAACACTTTTAGAGAATTCTTCATTTCAGTAATCTTACCAGTGATTTTCCAGTATTTCTCTTTCTTTCCTTTGTATATCTGCTCCCCAAGGACTCCTGCCATTTTGCTCTTTGTTTTTGGGGTTTTTTTTTTTTAACCTTATACCTTTTTTCCCCATAATTCATCCATTTCTTCCTTTCTCCTTTTCTTTCCTCTCCTCCCCTCCTCTCCCCTCCCCTTTTTTCTCTCTTTTCTTTCTTCTTTTGTCTTTCTCTCTTCTTTCTTCCTTTCTGTCTTTCTGTTTCTCTCTGTCTCTGTCTCTCTTGTAGTGAACCCTTTAAATTTCTCATTTCTTTTGGCATATATTTTTCAGAGATTTTCTTGAATTTATAGCAATTTTCTTTGATTTGATACCAACTCACTTCATTTGCATATACAAATTATGTTCCTATACTTGTCCATCCTCCCACCTATGTTATTGTTCTCAGTAATTATATCTTCTGGAATTGTTTGTCCCAAACCTTAGATTTATCATTACTAATTATGCATTTGTAGTTTAGATCCTGTAAGAAGTAAAAAGTGGAGTTACAAACCAATAATAGAATTGACTGACGTTTATATTTACCCATGTTATTACCTTAACTGGAGCTCTTTATTTCTTCATGTGACTTTGATCTGTTTTTCTTTCAGCACTTTAATAAGTTATCCCATTGTCCTCATTTGCCTCAGTGGTTTTAGATGAAAATCTGCACAAATGAGAAATTGAGGCTTCTTTGTAAATGACACATTGCTTCTCTGTTGTGGCTTTTAACATTCTCTAAACTTGGCATTTGGTGTTATAATGCGTGTTGGTGTGGGTCTCTCTGAGTTTATCCTGTTTGGAGTTTGTTGAGCTTCTTGAATGTGTATATTCATGTCTCTCGTTAAATTTGGAGAAGTTTTCATCCATTATTTCTTTGCATATTCTTCTGCCCCTTTCTTTCTTCTTTTGAGACTCCTGTAATATGTACATTGATATGCTTGTGTCCCACAGGTCTCTCAGGCCTTGTTTCCTTTTATTCATTCATCTTTCTGCTTCTCAGACTGCATAATTTCAGCTGTCTCCAAGTTCACTGATTCCTTTGCCAGCTCTAACCTGCTGTTGAACACTTTTAGAGAATTCTTCATTTCAGTGATCTTACCAGTGATTTTCCAGTATTTCTCTTTCTTTCCTTTGTATGATACCTGTCTCTGTATTGAAATTCTTTCTTTCCACTTCTTGTTTTCCTGATTTCCTTTAGTTCTTTGTCCATGTTTTCCTTTAGTGGTTTGAGAATATATAGGAGAGTTTTTAAAGTGTCTTTGGTATGTCCAATGCCTGGTTTTCTGTATTTATGATTTCTTATGCGTTTTCTCTCATGTGCATGGGCCATTTTTTGTTTGTTTTTTGCTTTTGTTTGCCTTGTAATCTTTTGTCATACACTTTGTTTTAAAAGGTGACAAACACTATGCAGGGCAAAAAACCATGTCTTTGGCCTCATTTGGAACCACTGGATTAGAAGTTCCTAAAGGAGTGGGGATGGAGTGGAAGGAATGTAGACAAGTTAGGAGGCTATGGAAGTAAAACAGGTGAGAAGTGATAAAAGCTCCACTGACAAAGGTCATATGGGTCAGTTTAGTCTTAAGGGTAAAGAGGCTGTGAAGAAAGATTACATAAGATTCCTAGGCTTTAAACCTCATTAAAGTTTACTTGGACCTGACATGACCATGACCACCCAGTCCTGGGCAATATAACCACTGGGTTTAATTTTATAAACAGTACTGCCATTAGAAATGACACGGAATATTTTATGACAGTGGGTATATTCTTGACTAATAGGAAATGTTGTGCCATGCCATGCCACACTGTACATTTGAATGCTTTAGTTTATCTTTGAAGTTTAGTCACTAAGCTGTTTCTTAAGCTTTTATATAGCTAGTGTTATGACTGAGGTATCCTTGAATGCTAGGAGTTAAGAAAGACAAAAGAAAACACCTTTCCTGTCTTTGCAGATTGGCTTATGCAAGTGCTCTCCTTTAGTGCTTAGTCTTCAACAGTCAGTCTAAGTAACAGCCCAAGGTGAAAGAATATGGTCCTCCGGATCTGTTTTGAGCATGTGTTCTGGGAATGTGTGCATTGCCTTAGGAATTCCCCCATTTACACAGATGTGAATGTTCCCTTTTTCCCTAAAAATTGGTTGTTCCTCCTGTTCCCAGAGCCTGTATTTTATGTCTTAAAGCTGGTAGTTCTTTGCGCCAGGCAGGTACCCCTTGGTTGCTTTTTTACAATATGTTAGCTGCCCTGCCATCTCTTTCCACCTGCTGGGCGAGTTGTGATGTGGTGAGCCTGCAAATGAGTGTCCTGATTTATTCCTTCAGGCTGCCACTCAACAAATTGGTATAGATATATATGTATCCTAATATGTGCATAAAGATTACACTGAACCTTTTGGACCTGGAACTGGGGACATGCTTTGAAGATATCCATATTATTTCTGGTATTGATTTTTCCTGATGAGAGTTCTGCCCAAAAGTGATAAATTCTAGGAGCATTATGCATAATACTGTTCAGGAGCATTGAGATTGGCTTTGGAGTCTGGGTTTCAGTTTTATATGATAATCAGAACTCACCATGTCAGCTAGCACTGAGTGACTGAGTCAGGAGCACACTCATCTGATCTACACTGATTACAAAGATATGCTCCTGAACTCACTTGGAAACTGTGAAATGGTTCTCATTTCAAAGCATGCATTTTTATAATTATTTCATTCTTAGAATTTATAAATATATTTATTGGTAGGTTTAGAAGCAAATAGAAAAAAGATCCCTTTAAAAACCCTCACCCTCTAATTTTCTATTAGGTGTAAGATACCATGGCTGTTGGGTAATCTGCCTGATGAAAGTAGTCAGCATAGGAGTGGGATTGGCTATTATCTATAGGTTTCATTTATTCCCCTGTATTTCGTTAGGACTTCTTTCATTCCTGAAGTTTCTGAATTCTAAACTTCTCTGGAAATCTCTAAGGTAAATAAAATTTTCTCAGATGTATCCCTCCTTTCCTTGAATACTCTGGGCTGGGTTTGTTCTGCAGTGTTTAGTTATCCTTTTCTATATAAATTTCTTGAAATTGCTCATATTTTGATTTGTGTGCCTTGCCTCTTATTTAACCCCCATATTCTTGGATATTATGTTATCTTTTAAATTTATTTATTGTTTTGTTTTGTTTTTAAGGACATACCAGGGATTGAACCCAGGACCTCCTATTATTTATTATTTTAATAGTTGTTTGGAAAAGGGAAAGATGAATCATAAAGTATGATGTTAGTCTGCCAACTTGAACTAGAAATTTATAATAATCTTAGAATAGGCTTGTTGTATTTCTTAAAAGTGAACATCTAGTGGGACTGCATTTCTACCTCAGAACTTAAGAGTGTCTCTCCATCTTTTGTGTTTTTTCAGCAACCATAATTCTCATTCAGATATTATAAATTTCTCAGCATTTTACATATATGTAAATATGTTTATACAGATACTTTGTTGCTATTTCTGTAGTTTTCTATATATTTTTTCCATTTATGAACTTTGCACTTGCTGTTTTCTTGGTTTTCATGCTGTTTCCTCCTTTACTAGGAAGTTGAGTTGGGGGTCACCAAGACTACCCTCAGGCTCCATGATGCGATTGGATTCACAGGACTCAAAAGCTGTTATTCATGGTTTTGATGTATTATAGTGAAAATCACATGGTACTAAATGCAGGAGAAAACAGGCCTAAGCTTCCAGGTGTCATTTCCTAGTGGATTTTCATGGGGATGTGCTTAATTTTCCCAGCTAATGTTTGTATATGTAGTGCCTCTGTAGCTGACTTCATTTACTTGGACTCCAACCCCCCTATACATCAAACTGATATAGCCTGGCCCAAGGCCTCAGTCATCCAAAAACAGGCGTTCACCATAGGTCACACTGTTAGCATAAACTATCTGGTCAAACTGATAAATAATATGGCCTAATGCCTTAGGCATACAAAAGCATTCTTATCAGGCAGAATATTCCAAGGACTCAGAGGTTATCTACTAGGATCCCAGTTCAAGGGATGTTTATGAAGATAGGCCTTTCCTGGGAAGATGCAGGGTTGTTGAATAAACCCTTTCTCCTCAGTAGTAGTGTTATCCAGCAAAAGTGGGTTTTTCTGCCTGATGCACTCTAGTGATCAGTTACTGAGAGAGTTTATTGCTAAGTGCAAAGCAAGGGCATCAGAGGGCCTATCAGCCTAAAATCTGTCTCCCCCTAGTCTGAGGAGTTCAGAATTTTTATGGATTCATCTAGGGAAGGTAGAGATTACCTTTACAATAGAACGTATAAACAGGTCTAGAATAACCATAAACAAGGGTGAGTGAAATCATTGTAGAATAACCCTAACAATAATAAATATAAACAATGGGGAGACAAGTCAAGCAAGTTTCAGTGATTTTAGGTATTAACTTTTAGCTATACTATAATATATATGAGAAAAGTAAGGAAAAAGGCATTTTTATAATGATTCAGTAATCATAATCATTTGTTAATTCTTTTTTTTGTACATTTAATAATTGAAAACAAACAATTAAAAACTAAAAAGTAAACACAGATGAATAAATAATATACATTTTTCAATTAAATGTAATGGATACATGTAAAAAATTTTTTTTTTTTTTAATCAAACAATATAGTACACAATATATTTGGTTCATAGTAATGCATTCATACAGTATTTTCCTTTTGTGTCTGGCTTGCTTCACTCAACATAATGTCCTCCAGGTTCATCCATGTTGCCATATGCTTTATGACTTCATTTTTTCTTACAGCTGCATAATATTCCATCATGTGAATAGACCACAGTTTGTTTATCCACATTTGTTAATTCTTAACCCTCAGTTACAGTAGTAAATGGATGTTCATTCTTCAGGACCCACATTAAGTGTCCTCCCTTCAACAAAACTTCCCTGATACCCTCTAAGAAGAGTTGCTCCCATTTCTTTGCCCCTACAGTTACTTATACTTATCTCCTTTGTAGTTATACTCCAACAGTGTTTCTTGAAAGGTTTTTAATTCATGGTGTCCCAATTGTGAAATTATGTTATCCTCTTACTTTTCACCATAGTGTTTGTATTAGCCAAAAGGGTGCTGATGCAAAGTACCAGAAATCTGTTGGCTTTTATAAAGGGTATTTATTTGGGGTAAAAGCTTACAGTTAAAAGACCCTGAAGAGTCCAACTCAAGGTTACTTCCTTACCAAACTCTTTTGCCACATGTTGAAACAAGATGGTGGGTGACATCTGTGAGGGTTCAACCTTCCTCTTCCCTCTTAAGGCTCCATGGGTCCAGCTTCTTCCTATCACAGCTGTTGGCTGGCATAAGACTCTTCTTCCTAGGGCTCGTTTCTTTTGGGCTTAGCTGCTCTGGTCTCTTCACAAGATCAGCTGTAAACTGTCAGAAGAAGGGCTCATCTCTTCTCAGGCCCTCTGCCATGTCTGTGGAGCTGTATGTCTTCACTGTATCTACCTCTGTGTTCTTGATTGAGTGCCTGTTTATATAGCCCACAAAGGGGGTGGGGACTCAAACTGAGTCACCTTAATGACATGGTTGAATCAAAGGCCTGATCTTAACATAATTTAATCAGACATCTCAGCTGAATCTAATACAGTCAAAGGGTATCACACCCAGAGGAACAGACCAGTTTACAAACATAATCTCTTTTTGGAATCCATAAATAATCTCAAACTGCTACACTGTTTGCTTCTTTGGTTTGAGGAATTGTTTTTGTGTATTTCCATTAAGCAAGACCTTTGTGTTTTGCATTAAAAATATTTTGTTTTCAAATATGTAATCATAAATTTGACTTCATTTTAACAATGTATATGTTTCCTAAGAGACTCTGATATTCCTTCTTTTTGGGGAATGACATTGTATTTATGTTTCTATTTTCTGTCAGAACTTCTGTGTAAGGTTCTGTAGTTTGTGCACCACACAACTCTTGGAGACACTGGTTACATCCCAGGCTGTGTATGCTGCTTCCTGTAGTTGTGGAGTGTGCAAACTGCAAAAATTATATACTAGTCCTGGAATACCTGCAAAGTAAGGACTGTCTAATTTATACAATATCCTCAATTCTGTGGCTTGCACATAGTAGTCAGTTTGTTGTGTTGACGTAGTGCTGTTTTTTAGTTCTTAAATATAGCTTCCATATGTTAGCCCATCAATTTCTCTGTTCTGGTAGGTGCTAGAATACTAACAGGTTAAGGTACTGATTTAGTTTCCTAGGCTGCTCAAGCAAATACCGTGAAATGGGTTGGGTTTAACAATGGGAATTTATTTGCTCATAGTTTTAAAGCTAAAAGAAAGTCCAAACCAAGGTGTTATCAAGGTGATAACTTTCTTCCCAAAGACTAGTGTTCTGGGGCAGGCTGCCTGGAATTCTTGGTCCTGGGCTCCTCTGTCACATGGTGACATGCACATGGTGACTTCTCCTGGTCTCTCCATTCTCTTTAGGGTTCCTTTGAATTTCATCTTGCTTCCATGGCTTTCTCTCTGTGTCTGAATTTCATTCTGCTTACAAAGAACTCCAGTAATAGGATTAAGAATCATTGTGATTGGGCTAGCCATACTTTAATTGACGTAACCTCACTAAAAGGTACAATTTAAAATGGGTTCACACCCACAGGAATGGATTAGATTTTAAGAACATGTTTTTCTGGGGTACATACACCCTCAAACCACTATAGGTACCGATGGTCTTTTTCACATATTAGCATGAATTCAAATATTCTGAATTAAGTCAGATTTTATAAGGTGATAGATTGTGTACTAGTTTCTTGTTGCTGCTATAACAGATAATTACAAGTTGCCTTAAAACTTCACACATTTATTCTCTTAAAATTCTTAGAGACTAGAAGCCTGCAATCAGTTTCACTGGACTACTATCAAGGTGTCAGCAGGGCTGATTCCTTCTAGAGACTCTCTTGAGAATTCATGTCCTTGTCTTTTTCAGCTTCTCGTGGCCATCTCTCTTTCTTGCATTGTGGACCCTTCCTCCACCTTCAAAAGGCATCACTCCAATTTCTGCTTCCTTCATAACTTCACCTTCTCATGACTTCTGTAATCTCCCTGTGCCTCCTTCCCTCTTACGTCACTTGTGATTACATTAAGGCCCACTAGATAATCCAGTATAATCTCCCCATTTCAAGATTCTTAATTAAATCACTTCTTGCAAAGCCCTTTTGCCATATAAGGTAACATTCACAGGTTCCAGAGATTAGGACCTGGATCTTTAAGGATCATTAGTCAGCCAACCACTTGTTTTAATAAGAAAGCACTTGGGAGGGGGTGGGGGGGGACACATTTATGCTTATTTCCCCTTCCTAGAGGGTATCATTTTTCCCCAATGCAATAATTCAGTGGGTGGTTTCATTCAGCTCTTGGTGTTCATTTCTTTGGTCTTGTCTGTGACATTTGAAAGAGTAGTTTCCATGTGGGTACGATGCATAATTTCCTTATTTTTTTCCTGAAGAATATTTCTTAATGTTGTCATTTTGTGTTGTAGTTGGTGTAATACGGTGTCCAGTATGCCGCCAAGAATGCAGACAGATAGACCTTGTGGATAATTATTTTGTGAAAGACACATCTGAAGCTCCTAGCAGTTCTGATGAGAAATCAGAACAGGTATGCTTCTTAATTTTAATCCTATCCTTTTTTCATTTCCTATCTTGATACCAAAACATAAGGTATAATAAAAACATGTTTGGATAATTACATAATTTAGGATAGTTCTGCTATATTTCAAATTGAAAATAACCTTTTAGAAAAGGATAAATTTATTCTACAACCAGAAACTTGGTTAAATGAGACAAACAGTCATTACTTAAAAATTCAAATCTTGTATAGACTTTGTGTTTTGAGCCCGAGATTTTAACTCACCTGAATCTTTGATCTGGAAGGAAAAGGATTTCATTGAAGATAAATGACTTCTTAGCGTGGATAATAAAGTAATTTTATTCTAGTTATAGTCAATTAGCCAGTATATTTGAGAACAAATCACATAGTTTTCACTTCTTTTTAGTGGGTCTTTCTTGTGTAAGTTTAATGTTGATTAGTATATATTTCCTCTATTTAGGTATGTACTAGTTGTGAAGACAATGCAAATGCAGTTGGATTTTGTGTAGAATGTGGAGAGTGGCTGTGTAAAACATGTATAGAAGCACATCAAAGAGTAAAATTCACTAAAGATCACCTGATCAGGAAGAAAGAAGATGTCTCAGGTAAGATAGAAACAGTTTAATTACTACTGTTCATCACCCATCTTTTCCCTTATTTTCTACTTATTCTTTATAAACGTTGGATATCACAATCAATAACAGTTGATAAATTAGGTACAATTTTACATCTATTTTAAATAGTTGTTTTAATTTGTTACAGAGTCTGTTGGAGCATCTGGTCAGCGCCCCGTTTTCTGCCCTGTACACAAACAAGAACAGTTGAAACTCTTCTGTGAAACATGTGATAGACTTACATGTAGAGACTGCCAGCTATTGGAACACAAAGAACATAGGTATAGAAGTCTAAAATTGCCTATCAAGAAATACAGTGAAAAGCTCTTGTAAAATTATCCTTCCTTAAAGCAAATATTCATCCCATATTTTTGTTTGTTAGCATTGTACATCAAATTTTATACATTTTAAAGCAGGATACATTAATGTAAATAATTTAATGGTTTTCACATTTGTATCAGTTGTCTTGTGAATAGTAATAATTTTAAAAAATGTATCATTTATGGGTTTGGGTTTGTAAGAATGACATTGTGATATTTCATTGTTTGCTCTGCCTGTCTTTCAGATAAGCTTTTTCCAAGTGTACTGTGGTATTTAGGTTATAGGCCTGTATATTCCCATGTGGTATGGCTAACTGATAAACATTTTAATATGAAAAATAAATATACTGACTTTATGTTATATATGCAATTTGCAGACAATCTGGGGAAATATAAATATCTCAGTAGTATAGTTAGTAACTCTTTAATATATAGCTTTGTCATTCAACCCTTCATTATTTAGCAATATTCACTTATCATGAGTCTTTTACATCAGAACTGTTATAAAACTGTACTGAGATTTTATCAGGTCTGGAACAAAAAAAAAATTCTCCAGTAAATTTCCCCAACTTCCATGACATTTATTTATTACAATTAAAAAGAAGGGCCTGTTTACCCAGAGTCCAGCATATTCTAAAGTGGTTTTTTAGGACAGTTTTGAAAGGTCGACATAATAGGTTTTGATGAATCTCCTGTCAAAAAAAGATTAGGAAAAGTTGGGTTAGCCACACTTTAATGGATTTCTTAACTGTGATTTCTTAGAGGTTTTAATATACCAGTCAGTGCTCATTAGAATTCTCTTAAGTGGGACTGTAATAACTCTAATAGCTAATGTTTATTGCATTCTTACTTTGTACCAGGCAGTTTTCTGTATGTTTTCAATTCATTTAATTCCCATGAAGTGCAAGTACTGTCATTAGCACTGATTTAAAGTTGAGGGAGCCTATTCACAGAAAACTTTAGTAATCTGTATGAGGTCTCACAATAAGTAGTGGAGACAGAATTTGAGCATAGCACTGGGACTCCAGATCTCTTCCTAACCAATATGCTTATTTGTCTCTCATATAGAGAATTTAGAATAGAGAATACAGTTTATGGAATAGCTCAAATTGACCATCTAAAGTTAATCCATTTTATTCATTTTTGAGGTACTTCTCACTGTTCTATAGGACATTTGTTTAGAAATGCTGCTTTAAACTTTTTTGTCCTCCCTTTTTATCTGAATTGGTTCAGAATTGTCTTAGTTTACTTGCAGTTTAGCTGATGTTTTACTTGATATGCCTAATCTTGTGCATACCTTTACCTCAGGGCCAAATCATACCTTTGATTGTCTTTTTATAATCTCAGTAAGATATTAAATTGATTTGCTTACAACTTCAGATTTCTGAGCATTTAGATTTCGTTTAGCTTTTTTGTAAGAGGCAAAAAGAAAAGGAAGCTTGTATACTTTTTTCTATGAATGAATAGCTCTAATTCCCCTTCACTGCCGAAGTTTAACCATGATCCTTGCCTTTCCTTCACCATTTTTAGTAGTATGGTTGTCTCTTGAATGTTTCCTTCTTTCTCTTTAGTTCACATTTGCTTTGTATTTTCCTGGGTGCAGTATTGTGGAATCCATGTCATTGGACTTAAAACCTTAAGTTCTCATTCTAGAATAAATTTACAGCTGTTATCCCTGCTTTGTCTTACTATTTCAAATTCATTCTTCCACAATGCTTCCAGTATTATTTTGCTAAAGTATGGTTGCTTTTCCTAACACTCTTCCCTGGTCCCCATAGTCAAAGTTTGTGTTTAACATAGCATACATTATTGAGCCTCACTAGCGTTTTTCTCTTTATCATCTATCTGGAGTTAGGAAACAGTCCACAGTTTTGGCACCAGCTACAGAGTTTGGTAAAAACTCACAGGGTGAAACAACATGCAATTCAGCCTACTAAGTGGATTTGTTTTTAACCTTCTTAAAGCAGAATTGTGGCTTTCCATACAGTATGCTGTCCATTCACTTTGGAACTACCTTGTATAAACCAAGCAGCTCTTTGTTGGTCAATGGAGAGCTGTTCATAGGAGACTGCCCATGTGATCATAGGATCTAGCATCTCCTAGGCTGGTTTCAAAGTTGGCCTTAGGAAAGAAGAGGCTACCTGCTTGTGAATACAATGAACACCTCCTTGCCCTTCCCCTGGTGGCACAAAAATTTCCATTTTGTTATGGAGCTATTCTGGACACTGCCTTCTTTATTAGTGTTTCTGACATAGCCCAAGACATTATTGGTAGTTGGGTTTTCAGAATTATTTTATGTCCTAGTCATAGGGCAGTATCACTTAATGCCAAATAGCAAGCTAGTAATTGTCTTTTAAATGGGGTATATCATACCACGACATCCAGAAATTTTCTGGTCCAAAATCCCAGTGGTCATTGCTAGGGATTCACAGACTTACCATAAGCTCTAGTCTGCATACATGTTGTAGATACTTCCACAGTCTTGTCTGAGTTTGGATCATAAGGGCCCAAAGGCGTGGAGCCCCTTGTATTTTTTATACCATTGAAATCATTTCAGGGACTGCTGATGCTATGGGTGACACTGCTTTATTTAAGCCTTGATAGTCTACTAGTTAGTCTCCATGAGCCCTCTTCTTTTTTCATAGGCCACCCAGGGCTGTTGTACAGAGAATTTGTTGGCACGAGCACTTCAGCTTTTAACACATCATTAATTAAAGTGGTAATCAGTTTAAGTCTACAAGGTATCCTGTACTTTTTCAGATTAACAAGCTATGTGGTTCCTTTTTAGCATGTCCAGTCAAGATTGATCTGACTGAGGGTCAAGTTATGTCTTCATTTTACAATACGAGGTAGAGGAAGTATTCCCCATTTGTGCATAACATCTATGTTATGTATGGAAACATAACCGTTTCACAAAAAGTGTACAAACATTCCAATTTTCATCCAAACTTTCACCTTACTTAATCCCATCAACTGTTGCATCCCTGTATCTTACCAGTCTAAGTGTAGCTCCTGTTAGAATTTCACCAACAGATTTTGGAATCATAATGCATTGTCAGTGTCAAGGAATCACTGAAAAATCTCTTCTCTACATCTTGGCCATTTTTATCTACACGTGCATATTGCCTTGGATCCCCAACTGAGTGTCTATTTTCTGAGCACATCTGTAAGGGTAAGCTGAGACCACAAATCCAATAAGACCACAAATCCAATAAGCCTTCTTGGTCTGTTGGTCTGTTTTGTGGCAAAAAGATTGCACAGAGTGTCAATACAAACGTGGGTCCTCTTAATGATGGTATTTACCATGACCTGGCTAAGGGGCATGTTCAGTGGATGAATATCGTGATCATCATAAAGCCAGTGCAGCATGGCTCATGTACTCAGCATATCCACTGCTTCATCTGAGGAGTTTCACTTGGCACTTATAGGAGAGGGACAGTTGCCCCTTTTAGTGGCTTTAATACAGTCTACTAGGATAGCTTTCCCCCTGGAAATAGCTTGCTTTGTGCCTGGATCATATACAGTGATCTAGTGATCTGTGTGATTGTTAAGTAAGCAACTGTGGGTCTTGAATCAACACAAACATGTGCTTCTATTTTGCAGCATTCAAAACCAAAGATACTGTCCTTAAGTAGTCCCTTTCACAATCCTTCCTCACCCACCCCCCACAATTCACTTTTTAAAAAAGATTTATTTACTTTATTATTTTTTATTTACCCTCCCACCCCACCCCCACCCCCCATGGTTCTCTCATCTGTCTGCTTATTGTTTGCTTGCCTTCTCCAGGAGACCCCGGGAACTGAACCGAGGACCTCCCACATGGGAGGTGTGTGCCCAAGGGCCTGAGCCACATCCGCTCCTGCATCTACTGGCTTGTGGCATCTGCTCATTTGCGGCAGGTGTGGTGTCTGCTCGTCTTCTTTAGGAGGCACTGGGACCCGAACCTGGGACCTCCCATGTGGTAGGTGGGCACCCAACTGGTTGAGCCACCTCTACTTCCCAACAATCTATTTTTAATAAAGCTTTGGGAAGCTGACAGTACTGATCCACAAGATGAAACAACTCATTCACACTATACCACCTGGTTTCACTAGTTTCTTGATTTTGCTTTTCTTCCACCTAGACTACCTTCTTACTGAGCAGAGAGCATAGAGATGTGCTGTCAGTTTTTCCCCTTGGTAGTGGCCCTGAGGCTAGGAGCCATCACTCAAACCAGCTGAAATCTAACATTGGCCCGGTATCAGTATCTACCCCAATACTCTTTTACTTTCATTTTAGCTCTTAATAGATAACAGTAACTAAGGGATTATATACTTAGCTTGTTTCTTATTAGTTTTCAGACCTTGGGAATTAGATCTACCATTTCTTAATCCCATTTTTAGTTCTAATAAGTGATTGTAGTGTAGCTGCAGTTCCATGCCTTGGGTATGTTGCCTTCCAGGAATCAAAAGTACACCAACTCCTGCCCTCTCATCCTCCTCCCAAACCATATGTTTCAGTGAGTTAGTGTCATTTTAGCAAATTTCACTTATAATGCCAACTGTAAAGTTAAGGAACAGTCCAGAAAACCACCCTCAATTTCTGACACCATGTGCAAGGGTGGAGGTCCTCAAGACTACCGTCAGATTTGATTATTCACTAGAACGACCCACAAAACTTACTGAAGATTGTTAAACTTATGATTTTGGTTTATTAAATCAAAGAATATAGATTAAAATCAGAAAAGTAAGTGATATGTGGGGCAGAGTCTAGGAGTGTTCCAAACATGGAGCTTCTAGTTGTTCTCGGGGTCCTGGACAGTGTTAACTCTTCTCAGATTGATGTGTGAGAATGCACACAGTATTGCCAGCCAGGGAAGTGCACCTGACTCTTGGTGTCAGGATTTCTATTGGAGGACTGTCTCCTAGATATGACTGTCTGCCCAGATGGCCAACCTCAGTCTCCAGTTCCATCCAGGTGAGCTGAATACTATGTGATTGAAAGCCCCCATCATAAATCACTTTGTTAGACTATATCCCTTAGCCCAAGGCCCCCAGGTAAACAAAGGCACTTATCATGTAGTACATTCCAAGGGCTTAGAAATTACCTCTTGAGCTGAGAACAAAGACCAGACCTCTCTTTTTTTTTTTAACTTTATTCTGTACATTTAGTAATTGAAAACATAAGCAATTAAAAACTAAAAAGTAAACACAGATGAATAAATATATACATTTCTCAATTAAATGTAATGGATACATGTAAATTTTGTTGTTTTTTTTGTTTTTTTTTGTGAATCAGACAATATTTTACACAATATATTTGGTTCATAGTAATGCATTCATACAGTATTTGTCCTTTTGTGTCTGGCTTGCTTCACTCAACATAATGTCCTCCAGGTTCATCCATGTTGCCATATGCTTTATGACTTCATTTCTTCTTACTGCTGCATAATCCATCGTGTGAATAGACCACAGTTTGTTTATCCATTCATCTGCTGATGGACACCTGAGTTGTTTCCAACTTTTGGCAATGATGAATAATCTGGCTATGAACATCGGTGTGTAGATGTCTGTTCGTGTCACTGCTCTCAGTTCTTCTGGGTATATACCCAGTAGTGGTATTGCAGGGTCACGTGGCAAGTCTATATTCAACTTCTTTAGGAACTGCCAAACAGTCCTCCATAATGGTTGTACCATCCTGCATTCCCACCAACAGTGAAGAAGTGTTCCTATCTCTCCACATCCTCTCCAACACTTGTAGTTCTCTGTCTTTTTAATGGTGGCCATTCTGATAGGTATGAAATGATATCTCATTGTAGTTTTGATTTGCATTTCCCTAATCATGAGTGATGTTGAGCATTTCTTCATGTGTTTTTTTGCCATTTGTATTTCTTCTTTGGAGAAATGTCTATTCAAGTCTTTGGCCCATTTTTTAATTGGGTCATTTGTCTTTTTATTGTTGAGTTGTAACATCTCTTTATATGTCCTGGATATTAAACCCTTATCAGATATGTGATTTCCAAATATTTTTTCCCATTGAGTTGGCTGCCTTTTCACGCTTCTGACAAATTCCTGTGAGGTGCAAAAGTGTTTAATTTTGAGGAGGTATCATTTATCTACTTTTTCTTTTGTTGCACGTGCTTTGGGTGTGAGGTCCAAGAAACCACCACCTACTACAAGGTCTTGAAGATGTTTCCCTACATTTTCTTCCAGTAGTTTTATGGTCCTGGCTTTTATATTTAGATCTTTGATCCATTTTGAGTTGATTCTTGTATAGGGGGTGAGATAGGGGTCCTCTTTCATTCTTTTGGTTATAGATATCCAGTTCTCCCAACACCATTTGTTGAAGAGACTGTTTTTTCCCATCAGCGTGGGCTTGGTAGGTTTGTCAAAAACCAGTTGACTGTATAGGTGAGGGTTTATTTCTGGATTCTCAATTCTATTCCACTGATCGATATGTCTGTCTTTATGCCAGTACCATGCTGTTTTGACCACTGTAGCTTTGCAATATGTTACAAGGTCAGGCAGTGAAATTCCTCCCACATTGCTCTTCTTTTTTAGAATGCTTTTGGCTATTCGGGTGCACTTACCCTTCCAGATGAATTTGGTGATTGCCTTCTCTAATTCTGTAAAGTAAACTGTTGGGATTTTGATTGGTATTGCATTGAATCTATAAATCAGTTTGGGCAAGATTGACGTCTTCACGATATTTATTCTTCCAATCCATGAACACGGAATGTCTTTCCATTTGTTTAGGTCTTTTTAAATTTCTTTTAGCATTGCTTTGTAGTTTTCTGCATATAGGTCCTGTACTTCCTTGGTTAAATTAACTCCTAGGTATTTGAGTCTTTTTGTTGCTATTGAAAATGGAATTTTCCTCCTGATTTCCTCCTCAGATTGTTCAGTACTAGTGTACAAAAACATTACTGATTTTTGCGTGTTGATCTTACATCCTGCCACTTTGCTGAACTCACTTATTAGTTCAAGTAGCTTTGTTGTGGATATTTCCGGATTTTCTAAATCCAGGATCATGTCATCCGCAAACAGTGAGAGTTTTACTTCCTCTTTTCCTATTTGGACGCCTTTAATTTTTTTGTCTTGTCTAATTGCCCTAGCTAGAACTTCTAGTACAATGTTGAATAACAATGGTGACAGTGGGCATCCTTGTCTTGTTCCTGATCTTAGGGGGAAAGCTTTCAACCTTTCCCCATTGAATATGATGTTGGCTGTGGGTTTTTCATATATGCCTTTTATCATATTGAGGAATTTTCCTTTTATTCCTATCTTTTGAAGTATTTTTATCAAAAAAGGATGTTGGATTTTGTTGAATGCCTTTTCTGCATCTATTGAGATGATCATGTGGTTTTTTTTCTTCAGTTTGTTAATGTGGTGTATTACATTGATTGATTTTCTTATGTTGAACCAGCCTTGCATACCAGGAATAAATCCCACTTGGTAGTGATGTATAAGTCTTTTGATATGCTGTTGGATTCGATTTGCAAGTATTTTGTTGAGAATTTTTTCATCTATCTTCATGAGAGAGATTGGTCTGTAATTTTCTTTTCTTGTGGAATCTTTATCTGGCTTTGGTATTAGAGTGATGTTGGCTTCATAAAATGTGTTGGGTAATTTTCCCTCCTCTTCAATTGTTTGGAAGAGTTTAAACAGGATTGGTGTTAATTCTTTTAGAAATGCTTGGTAGAACTCACCTGTGAAGCCATCTGGTCCTGGACTTTTCTTTGCTGGGAGATTTTTGATGATGGATTCAATCTCCTTAATTGTGATTGGTTTGTTAAGTGCTTGTATTTCTTGTTGTGTCAGTGTAGGTTGTTTATGAGTTTCTAGAAATTTGTCCATTTCATCCCGGTTATCTAGTTTGTTGGCATATAGTTTCTCATAATATCCTCTTATGATTCTTTTTATTTCTGTGAGGTCATTTGTGTTTTCCCCCCTTTCATTTCTGATTGTATTTATTTGCATCTTTTCTCTTTTTTTCTTTGTTAGTCTAGCGAGGGGCTTGTCAATTTTATTGATCTTCTCATAGAACCAGCTTTTGGTTTTGTTGATTTTCTCTATTGCTTTTTTGTTCTCATTTTCATTAATTTCCACTCTAATCTTTATTATTTCTTTCCTTCTTTTTGCTTTGGGATTGGTTTGATGTTCTTTTTCTAGTTTTTCAAGTTGTTCAGTTAAATCTTTTAGTTTAGCTCTTTCTTGTTTCTTAATATAGGCATTTAGGGCTATAAATTTCCCTCTCAAGACTGCCTTTGCTGTATCCCATATGTTTTGATACGTTGTGTTCTCATTTTCATTTGTCTCAATATATTTACTGATTTCACTTGCAATTTCTTCTTTGACCCACCGAATATTTAGGAGTGTGTTGTTCAGTCTCCACACATTTTGCAAATTTCCTTTTTTCCTGTCTGTTATTGATTTCTAGTTTCATTCCATTATGATCTGAGAAGGTGCTTTGTATAATTTCAATCTTTTTATATTTATTGAGAGCTGTGTTGTGAACTAACATGTGGTCAATCCTGGAGAAAGATCCATGGGCACTTGAGAAGAATGTATAACCCGCTGAGTTTGGATGCAGTGTTCTGTATATGTCTGTTAGGTCTAACTTGTTTATCATATTGTTCAAGTTCTCTGTTTCCTTGTTGATCTTCTCTCTAGTTGTTTTATCTAATGATTTGAGAGGGGTGTTGAAGTCCCCGACGATTATTGTAGAAATGTCTATTTCTCCCTTCAGTTTTGCCAGAGTTTGTCTCATATATTTTGGGGCACCCTGGTTAGGTGCGTAGATATTTATGACTGTTATATCTTCCTGGAGGATCGTCCCTTTTATTAATATATAATGGCCTTCCGCATCTCTTATCACTTTTTTGCATTTGAAGTCTGTTTTGTCTGATATTAGTATAGGTACCCTTGCTCTTTTCTGTTTACTATTCGCATGGAGTATCTTTTTCCAACCTTTTACTTTCAGCCGGCTTGTATCCTTGTGTCTGAGGTGAGTTTCTTGTAAGCAGCATATGCATGGCTCATGTT
The DNA here is from genome assembly GCA_026826555.1 of Tolypeutes matacus. Lineage (NCBI taxonomy): Eukaryota > Metazoa > Chordata > Mammalia > Cingulata > Chlamyphoridae > Tolypeutes > Tolypeutes matacus. The sequence continues at coordinate 16,914,367 of JAKSZT010001178.1, forward strand.
TTTTTATCCATTCTGTCAGCCTGTATCTTTTGATTGGGGACTTTAATCCATTCACATTCAATGATATTACTGAAAATGCACTATTTATTTCCTCCATTTTATTCTTTGGTTTTCATATGTCATCTTATTTTTGTCTTTCTTTTTACTCTTTTGGTTATCCTTTCTGCTTTTCTTTCTTCTATACTCTCCTCCAAACCTCTCTCTCCTGTCTTTTTCTTTCAGGTTCTAAGGCTTACTTTAATATTTCCTGCAAAGGTGGATTCCTTTTTGCAAACTCTCTTACTTTCTGTTTGTTTGTGACTACCTTATATTCACCTTCATATTTGAAGGACAGTTTTGCTGGATAAAGAATTCTCGGCTGGCAGTTTTTCTCTTTCAGTTTCCTAATTGTATCATACCAGTGTCTTCTCGCCTCCTTGGTTTCTGAAGAGAAATCTGCACAAAGTCTTACTGGACGTCCTTTGTACGTGATCGTTTGCTTCTCTCTTGCTGCTCTGAGAATTTTCTCTTTATCTTTTACATTTGACCTTCTGAATAATATGTGTCTTGGCGTAGGTCTATTTGGATTTATTCTTTTTTTTTTTTTTTTTTTTTTAAATGGGAGGTCCTGGGTATCGAACCCAGGTCCCTCTATATGGGAGACGGACACCCAACCATTTGAGCCACATCCGTCCCCCTGGATTTATTCTTATTGGGGTACGGTGTGCTTCTTGGACATGTAAGTTCATTTCTTTCATGAGAGTTGGGAAATTTTCAGCTATTATTTCCTTAAATACTCTTTCTGCCCCTTTTCCTTTCTCTTCTCCTTCTGGAACTCCCATGACACGTATGTTCTTGCGTTTTGTGTTGTCATTCAGCTCTCTGAGCCCCTGCTCAATTTTTTCCATTCTTTTCTCTCTCTGTTCTTTTCTCTCTTCAATTTTAGCTGCTCTGTCTTCAGTATCACTTATTCTTTCTTCTATCATTTCGATTCTGCTGTTGTATCCTTCAAATGTATTTTTTACTTCACCTATTGTGTCTTTCATTCCCATGAATTCCGTTACTTTTCTGTTCATGATTTCAAATTCTTCTTTACATTCGCGCGGTGACTTCTTGATGTCATTGATCTCTTTATATTCTCTTTCATCTCATTAATTTGATTTTGGAAATGTGTGCTCATCTCACTGATTAGTTCTCTCAAATTCTGCATCTCTTCTGGGACTTTGCTGTATTCCTTTTCTTGGACCATGTCTTCTATTTTCTTAGTATGGCCCGTAATTTTTTGTTGGTGCTTAGGCATCTGGTTAGTTTGTATTTTGCTTAGAGGCTCTATCTCTTTCTCTTTTATGGGGTTTTAGTGGCAGGAGCCTGTGAGTTACCACAGCTCTTTGATTTTTGGCTCAAACTTGATTGTTAGGATTGTTCTGCTGGTTGCTCAGAACTGGGCACTGGACCCAGTAATTGGTTGTAGAGTCGTTTCCTAGGGCCTTGGGCAGGGAGGCTATAGAGGCCAGGAAAAGCCTCTCTTACTTATTAATTTTCTTATGTGCACTTCCTTGGTATGCCAGGAGATGGCGCTTGCTGGCAGCTCTCAATTCAGTGCCTTGTCGGAGTGTATTTGTTGTGACACAGACCAGATCAATGTGACAGAGCTTCCTGTCTGGGGGCTAGGAGCCCTGTGATTCAAACTTTCTGAGACAGTTCTCCAGACTTCTCTCCTAGCGCCCCCCTTTTCCCAGCTAGGAAATATTTCCACTCCCTTCTGAATCCTCAACAATCAGTCCCTGTTAGTAGAGGTGGAGATTGGGAGGTTTGTATTTCTTTAGCCCCCTGCAGGCTCCAAGGCAAACAATGGCGCAGCCCCCCCCCCAGCCTGGAAATACCCTTGGGACAGGGCAGACCAAACCTGGGAGTCCAAAGCAGGATCAGCCCCAGGGTCTCTCTCCCCTCTCCCGTGGTGTCCTCAACAATTAGTCCAGGCTAGAAGAGAGGGAGGTTGCGAGGATCAGATTTCTCCAGTCCTTTCTGGGCTCCCAGGCAAACAGTTGTGTGGAAGGGTCCGTGGGGCTCTGCAGCCCAAATTTCAGGTCAGAACCTGAGTCAGCCTAAGGCTGTGTCCCTCTCTCTCCCCTTTCCGGGAGTGGCAGATCCCTGAAGCCCCGCGTGTCTTTGGTCGCAGGCCCAGGGGCCTGAGAATTCTGAAGAGTGTGGGGGAGGGTGCAGGCAGCAGCAGAAGCTGCTACTTGCAACTCACAGTTCTGTAGTCGCGAATTTCCCTCTTCTGTCCCTCTCTCCTCTGGGTGGTGTGCAGCCTTCACCTGGTGACCTAAACTTCTTTTTCGGGGCTGTTTCAGCTTGTCCTGTAGCTATTTTTCTGGAGAAGAGATTCCCGTGTCTTACTAGTCCGCCATCTTCCCGGAAGTCTATCCAGACCTCTCTTTGGGCAAAGTAAATTTACTACACAATCTGTTTTCTCTTACCTTCACTCTTTCATTAGACATCTGGCTGATTTAAGCTTCTCTTTCTTTGCATATCCTATCTTTTAGGCTTACAGAACACCCTCCTTATCTGTCAGGAGAGCTATTTAACCATTAAAATCAGTGTTAGGGTTCACTTCTGTATGTTGCCTTTATTAACACTTTCTCCTCCATGTATTCCTCCCTTTCTCTTCGTCCTACCTTCCTTTCTCTGGACTTAAGGCCTTTTAGGGTTAGTTCTTTAAGAGTCTCAAGTTTTTGCCCGCTTATCACTCAAGTCAGGTTTTCCATCTCTTCCTCAGTCAGGTATACAGTTGTGATAATTTTTATTTTCTTAGAAAATTGTATATTTAGTCGGTTAAAAAATACATTAGCTTAGAATTAGAACATAAAGATTTTTATTTGTGATTATATGTCTTGTTTATAATGTTGTAAAGGTGATATTTTTTTTTCCCTTTATTTTTCATTAGTGTGGTCATAGGTTTGTGTCTTTTATTGGACATTTTAGAGATCCAGTTATTAAATTCATTTTTTGTTCTATTCTTTGAAAGTGTTCCAATTCTCATATTTTTTTTATCTTTAGTAATTTTTCTTAGGTTTAATTCTTTTCTTAGCTTGATTTTATTGTATTTCTCTTCCTATGTTGAATCCTTTGTTTATCAAAAATCTGTGACTTTTTCTTTGGTATTAATTTAGCCTTATTACATAATCATTATTGACTTATGCAGTCTATAATAGTCATTTTGGCTTCATTTTTTCTTCTCCCCACCTTTTAAAAAAAGGCAATTGCTACATAGTATAGTGATAAAGATGAACTCTGTTGTGTGTGTGTATATCCTTTAAATGGAGAGAATATATTACCAACTCAAGGTTCTTGTGAGGATTTAATGAGAAATGTACTTGTAAAGTGCTTTATTAAGGTTTGGTTTTCTTTATGGTCTTGGAAGCTGTTCTTTAAAAGTAGAGGATGTGTAGACTTTTATTGAAAGATGGAAAGTGGATGGAAGGAAGATTTGATGGCTCTGATAATTGACCTAGTAGAGTTGAAGGAGTTACAACCCAAGGGCATACAAAGGAGGTAGATGGGAAGTCAGTTGATTTATTACACTCTAATGGCTCAGGATCTAGCGATGATAGGTGTCACAAAGGTTGGGTTTATTCTCTGAAATAAATAAAATCATAAAGACTCTGAATATTAGGTCCAGAAACAAGATTGGGTGAAGTACTGGGCTGAAATCTGGGAGATTAAATGTAAATCCACACACTAAATTGTGGGTCTTCACTTGCCCTAACTTTCCTCCACATTGCCAGCCTTGACACTTTTCCTATTTCTTAGCCCTTTCCTGCTCCCCCAAATTAGAGGCCTTTTTCACCCTCTGGAGGAAGTGAATTCAGGAAAGGCCTCTATTGACATTTGGGTTTTGTTTCCAGTTAAAACAGCTGGTCCTTCCCAGATTGCCTTATAGTAAAGCTCATCATTTGTTAAGTCCAGCTAAAACAGAGATTCTAAGCAACTTTTTTTTTTTTTTTCCTATTCTTTTTTTTTTATTATGGGTAAAAATCAAAATTCTCACAATACATACAAACATTTGCAAAATGATATATAAATATATATACATATATGTGTATTTGCTTACAAAAATGTTATTTATATATATATACATATATTTTAAGAGGTGCTTAGATTACCTAAAATATTACACAGAACCCACTGGGATTCCCATGTTGCCCACCTCCCACACCTCCCACCACATCCAACACAAACATCTCCCACAGTGTGGCCCACCAACCTCAATGAACTTACACATCCTGGAGCCTTGCCACCAAACATAGACCACAGTTCACACTGTAGACCACACTCTCTCCCACTCAGTTCTGAGTGGTGTATGCTGATTTAAAATGGCCTACATCCATTGCCACAACAATACTCAGGACAACCTCCAACTCCCAAAGAAGCCCCTGAATTTCAACTGCTCATCCCCTCCCTACCCAAAAACTGTCAAGTGGCCACTGGCTCCACCTCATTGTTATAATTTCTTGCATTGCAAGAATCACCATATGTGAGCAAGAGAATACCATCAAGTCCACTCTAGTCCATAGTTCTTCCCCCAATCCAGAGGCGACTGGGATGGTGATGTCCACTCCAACTCCAAGTGAGAGAGGGCTTATATCCCATGGATATGGTGGGTGGGATGATCCTGCCTGCAGATGCAGGCCCTCTCCATTCCCTGGGATGGCCATTTCCCATCGTTGTCTCCTCACCAGGTGACTTGGATGAGTCCATTGAGCTGTAGGGTAGGAGTTGCAGCTCCACCTAGATTTCATGCACACCTGGCACATAGGTAGGTGGGAGGCTCCAGTCTCTGGAAGTATACCTAAGAAACTCCAGCATCACATGTAGGTTTGAATAGAAGGGACTGGTGAACCATGTGCAGGGAGGACTTATTTGAGTCTAATTCTGTCACTCTCAGGAGCACAGATTCCAAAATAGAACCCACTGATAAGGCATCAGTCTCTGGGGCTATCCCCCCTTATATAAGACCAGGGTGTCTCCGGAGCTCTCAGGAACCCCACTGAGTGGGGTGATAGGCACTTAGATGTTCTATGAGCTCCTACTGAGGTGTGGGTAAGAGTTACCTCTGGGATGACCTCCCGACTCTCTTTGAAGTCTCTTAGCCACTTGAACTCATTTGTCTTTACCATTTCCCCCTTTTATTCAAGGTCTTTTTCCAGTTGTGTTGCCAGTTGGCACTTGGGAAAAGTTTTCAGTTAGCAACTTTTTAAAGTGTTTTATATTTAAAAATGAATGGATGATCAAGGATCACCAGAGGAAAGCAGGTGTGGGATACATTGAGAATTTCCTACTCCTATTTCTCTTGCCTGGTTTCAAATATAGATGCTTAAAAAGCTAAATATTTCCATTCCCAGTCTACCTGGCATCAGGATAGCAATATAACACATTGTAGGCCTATAAAATACAAGCAGAATTCTTCTGAGCAGGATGATTTTTGAGAAAGCTTTTGCTTTCCTGATCAGAGACAAATGTTGCTGTTGTCAGCCTTTTTCCTTCCTTGATTTTGGATGTGATGCCTGGATTCATGAGGGAGAAGCCAAGAGAATCTCAAGAGACTTGATATTTTAACTTTGAACTAATACCAGCAACTGCCTCCCTCCAGTCGTCTTGTTATTTGAACCACTCATCATCATAATTTCTAATTAAACTGTAAACATTTCTGATGATCACAGTCACGCAAATGAAAGAGACTGAGATACAATGAATAAAAGAGTGCAAAAGGACATAAGAATGCAGGAACAGAAGGAAATATAAAACAATTGTTATATCCTGAAAGATGAGAATCTTTTGGTCATAAAATAAGAACAATAACTCTGCAAAAGGAATAAGCAAAATAGGAAATACCTTTTGAAAGTATGATAGCTGAAAATACTAGTTAATAGGGTTGGTAGAGAAAATTACAAGAGATTGAACAGCCAACCAATATATATTATAGAAAAAGAGAACAGAAAATTTGGGGAAGGAATTTATCAAATAACTAATACAAGAAATTCCCCTGAGAACCAAGTTACCAGGCTGAGATGGCCCATTTAGTGCTCTCAGTTTGCTAAAGGGCTGCTAAAGTAAAGTACCAGAAATGGGTTGGCTTTTTTTGTTTGTTTGGGTTTTTTTTTGGGGGGTGGGGTTATAAACGGGATTTATTTGGAAGTAAAAGCTTACAATTCCAAGGCTGTGAAATGTCCAAATCAAGGCACCATCAGAGGTGCTTTCTCATTTAAGTCAGCTACTGTCCATCCTGTTCTCCTGACACATGAGTGAAGCCAGATGGCTGTCAATCTCTGCTGAGGTCTCTTCCTCCCCCCCCCCCCCAGAATCTACCATCTCCCAGAGCTCAGCTGTGGCCAACCAAGCATAGGGCTTGTCTCTTTCTGGACCTCCTCTCTGTCTCTCTCTGCTTCTCTGCCTTTCTGCAGCTCTAGGGAACTTGGGGTCCTCTCTTACATGGCTGGAGCAAACGTGGTAGAGCTCCCTTTTCCTGTGTGTCTCTCTCTGTGTTTCATTTATATCAGACCCAGCAAGAGAGCAGCGACTCAACCTAAGTCACACTTCACTGATGTGTTCCAATCAAAAGCCCTTAATTGGGGAGTGGATGTGGCTTAAGCAGTTGGGTGCCTGCCTCCCACATGGGAGGTCCTGGGTTTGGTTCCCGGTGCCTCCTATAGAAGTCAAAACTAGCAGACATTGAGCAAAAATAATGGGGGAGGGGAAGCAGACAACAAGCAAAAACAAATGAGCAGTGAGTGGATGTGGCTCAAGCAGTTTAGCACCCACCTCCCGCATGGGAGGTCCCCAGTTCAGTTCAACAGCAAAAGAACAACTAGGGAGTGATTGGGGGTGGGAGAGAAGCCCTCAATTGATCTTATCAAGTAAGCTAATCAAAGGACCTTCAACTGGATTTAATGCAATTAAAGGCTTCCATACTCATAGGAATAGATTAGTTTGAGAACATAACTTTTTTCTTTTGGGGATTCGTAAAATAACTTTTAAACTGTCATAGTACCCACCACAGTAATTGCAAAGAGGTCCCATATCTAGGTGTATATCATAAAATTAAAGTATGTTATGGATTATAAAGATCACCAAAGTTTCCAAAGAAAAGGAGCTGGTCCACTTCAGTGAAATGGAAATATTCCTGATGAATGTGAGAGCTATTATAGGGACTGATACATTGACAAGCAAATAATGAGAGGTCTTCAGGTTACCAAGAGTTTTCATTTTTTAACTCCAAAAGGAAAAAACTTCTACAAGAAAAAAAAAAATCATATTACACTCCTTGGCTCATCACTCAACAGTATTTACGTAGTCATTTGTTAATTCAGCAAATAATTGTGTACTTAGTGCCAGGCATGATGTGTTTCAGTGAACAAAACTAGGTCACTGTCCCCAAGGACTTAATTTTTCACAGAGATAGATGAGTAAATATGTTAGACAGTGATTGTCGCAGAAAAATTAAGCTGGGAAATGGCGACAAGGCATGTGAGTGTGTGGAGTTTGATTTTAAATAGGGTGATTTCAAAAGGCTTGAATAATGTAAAATTTGAATAGAGACTGAAGGGAAGATTGGGAGCAAATCCTGCTTAAGTTGGCAGGGTGAACATGTTTCAAGCAGAGAGAAAGCAAATGCAAAGGGCCAGAGATGGTAGCTTACTTGACATTTTTGAGTCACTATATGACCTGAGTGGAATGACCAAGGGGGATATTGATAGCAGATGACTCAGAAGGGTGCAAAAGGGTTTGAATTATTGAATGTTTTGAGGGTCATTATAAGAATGTTTCTCTTATTATGAGCATTTAAGCAGTGGAGTGATTTGATTATTTTTAAATGATCCACCTGGCTTTTGTGGTAAGGCAAGATTATGAGGGACAAGGATAGAATTGGGAGACTATTTTAGGGGGCTGTTTGCAATAATTCAGGTAAGAATAGTGGCTTAGATTGGGGGTACTGGCATCGGCAGTGATAAAATGTGATCCAAATCGTAAATATATTTTGAAGACAGAGCCAACAGGATTTGCTGGTGTCTGGGTTGTGTGAGCTAGAGAGGTATCAATACAAGGAAGCAGTTGCCAAGAGAAACGGAAGGATATGATTGAATTTATGGAGATGCATAAGATTGAATACCAGGTTTCTAGGTATATGTGGGGAATTGGTAGTTCAGTTTTGGCCGTGTTATATTTTGAAATCTCATGGTAATTTAAACACTGACTACTTTTATATGATAAAATTAGATTGGGCATGGGGGAAGAAATTGGAAGGATGGTAGTCTAAAAAAAGTTGAATTCTTAAATGTCTGAACTGGTAACTATTTATGCATATCATTTAAAAGTTCTCCCATAGACTACCTGCTCCCATCATCACAGGTGGAGAGAATGTCCTTGTACTCAGTGGGCTTTCTCAGAACTTTCAGTTCCATTAACTCTGTCAATGTGGGCAAAGTGGAGCCTACACATTCGGAATGAGTTTTTTTCTCCTGAAATGAGAGTCAGGAATGAACCTCTACATTTTAAGACCACACTATCCTGGCACTTTTACCCTTCATCAGGGGTGACGATGGGGTTGACGTGCTAGGGCTAGAATTTCTTCTCCATTAGTAGGACACCAGAGGAAGTCCAACCTTCTTTACTACCACCTCTCTCTCATTATAGGGCTTAAATCTACCAGAACTACTTTTATTAAATCCTTTATTCCTATTTATCACCCTAGAAAAGTTGCTCTCTCCTGGGTCACCCTCTCACGTGTTCTACTTTAATTCCAGTAAGGCTCTGCATATGCCCAATTCTGTCCCTTTCTGCCACACCGGAATTCACAATTTGTCATCAGTATCTCTGTATCCTTAAACTCTGAACATTTTTGGACCTTCTTTGCTCCACGCGAAACAGAGCTCTAGCACACTGCTTCCTCTACAGTTCTCTTAAGTGGTAGCTGTTGTATCTTTCACATCCCATTGAGGCTGGAAGTGTGAGTTCTCTTTGCTATTTTTTAGACCTCTTTTCCTCCTTCCTCTCTAAAAACTCTAGCTTTTAATCTTGTCTTCTGATTATATCACCAATAACTCCTCATTGTTGCTGCCATCTAAAAACCTTTGGGTAGTTTCCCTTTATTTCTCAAATGTTTTAGTTCTGATCTCAGTTGTATTTTGAGGAATACCACTATTATCTTAATTCCTGGCAATTTTAATATACCCATAATTGATCCTTCAGACACCCTAGTCTTTGTGTTTTTGGACCTCTTTTACAACATCATTTACATTGCCTTGCCACTGGGCCAATTTCTAATAATTGTATTCAATTTTAAGCGTTACACTCTCTGTCACCACCATCACATCATTCTAATTGGTACCAGATTTCCACAATTATTCAATCCCACAATAACTTTAATCTGTTGATCCTACTACCCTTTCTTTTTCCTTCCCCTTGTTTTCTCTTCCTCCTTTCCCAGCTTAATTTTATGGCTAATTGTTATAATTACTTCCTTGCATTTAGTCCTGAGTCCCATGGACTCACTTTTTTTTTAAAACTCACTTGGCAAAACCCCATCCTGATTAAATCCATCTTCCCTCCTGTCATGCTTTGCCTGTGCAGCTGAATGTGATCGGAGAACCCATGCTGGCACCAGCTGGTTCCATTCTTACTTCAAAACCAGTTACTTTAAGTTGGCCTTTAATGTTGCCTGACAGTCACACTGTGCATTCATACCTTTTCCTCTCTTAAAAAAAAATTTTTTTTTTAACACTTCTGCTCCCAGGACTATCGGATTGCTTCCTACTTCACTTGGGAAAATGAAGCAATCAAGAGAACTTCCATAGATTTCCACTTACCACATCTACTTATCTACCAAGCTCGTAGACCCACATTTCTACATTTCTGTATGTCACCATAGTTGACCTCTTCCTGTATAAAGTCAGTTTCTCCACTTCTATATTAGATTCCATCCCCTATCTTGTACCCATGGACATTTATTCAGCAATTTGTCCTTTCTTCCACTAAATTGTCAGTTTTTCAGGCTCTAGCAATTATTCACAACAGTATATCAATAGCTGCTATTTTTTCTTTCATCTCTAAGCCTTCTCTCTCTTTTTTTTTTTTTATGGTTTAGTCAGTTATAAAATGAATTTATTTATCTTTACATTTATTTCTTTACATATTCTTAAGAGAATATTTACCCCTTTATTAAAAAGACATCCAATGTAGAAGTATGTTTAAATTCTAAAAAAAGAATTATGGAAAGTAGGAAGCTGTCATAAACCGATTTCTAGGCTCTGCCACTTTTTTGTCATTTTGATCAGAGTTTGCTACTCTTCCTTTCCTCTTCCATGTACTTTTTCAGTAGGTAATTTGTAGCAATAATCTCTCTGATTATAGCTCTTGCTCTGTATAAGAGAAGTCATCAGGCCACAAATTCTATCCTAATAATTGTTTTCTCATTAATAAAAATTCCTGATCTTTAGTCATCTAAGACAAAGTTTTCTGTGTTGTACCTTTCCAGTGTAAAACCTAGATAAGACCTTTGTAAGTTACTTTCATTACCTAAGAACTTGGTAGGGTATTTCTGGTTGCCTTAGACTCCCGAGTGAGGATTCTCAGAACTTTTCTTCTATTGGTGAAAAAAATAAACACCTTAAGGGATTTTCTGCCCACAGATTAAGCCAGTTTTGATTTGTGCTGTGAATGCACAGTGAGCATTTGAAGTAAGGAAGAGAAATTGTTGCAGGAGGAAGTAGGAAGGCCAGAGGAAGGGAATCTTACAGGGCAAGTAGGTAGGGCAGGAGCATGTGAACATTCTGCTGCCCCCCCTTGGGTTTCTGGGACTTACCCTCCCAGTTCTGCTAACACATACTGATAATTTTTCATTTCCTCATCTTAGCCCCTTTATCAGCCACCTCTTATATATTGTGGATCTCTAACCTTGCTTTGCCTGTATACCTCAATGATCTCATCGTTGCTATGGCCTTAACTCTAATCCTCTAACCTACATCTCCAACCTACCACCTCCCTGTCTGACTATGGCTTGCTGCCTCCACCAGCCAGTCATTGCAGTGACATTCTTCAGGGTCCTAGTTAGCTCCCTCTTTTCCTAAGTCCCTTAAATTTGTCTCCAGGCAGTTAGCTTCTGTTTCTACGTCTCCCTAAACCTTGGGACCTTGCAATGTACCCAGGTCCGAGCTGTGTCCTCCTGATGGCACCATCCGTTCCCATTTAGCTGGATGATTTAGGACCACAGCTCAAAGGAACCCCAGCCCTCCAGAAAGCTGTGTCAGCATAGTCAGCAGTACCTATCAACATCATAAATGAACACATCTCTTAGTACAAGTGAGTCATTTCTAGAACTCTTTCCTATAACATTTCATGCAAAAATGTACATGGATATATATGCTAAGATGTATAATGTACCATTATTTCCAAGATTAATATAATTATAACTACTTTGGTTTTGGAAAAATTAGGTGATCTGCCCAAGCCCTGAGTTTCGCTTTTTTAAAGTGGTATAATAATTGGGCCTTCTAAGCCTTCTGTTTAACCCACTCTCCCTGCCAGCAGCTGTCCCTGTTCCCTTTTTACAGCATAACTTCTTGAAAGGATTGTTTGTAACCATGGTCTCCAATTCCTTCTTTCCCATTCTCTCTTAATTAAACACACTTTCACTGTCAGCATTCTACCAACACTGTTCTTCTCAAGGTCATGGATGACCACTGCATTACTAAATCCAGAGGTTATTTCTCAGTCATCTTAATACCCTATCAGTCAGCAGCATTTGACAAGTTTGATCATTCCCATGATACACTTAATTCACTTGGCTTCCAGGACCACATTCTTTTAGTTTTTGTCCTACCATGCTGATTAATCCTCCTTAGTTTCATTTGCTCATTTTCCTGGACTCCTTAATGGTGGATGTGTCAGGCATATGCCATTACATTCACTTACACCCACACTACTCTCATTCAGTGTTACGGCTTTAAATACCATGTCTATTATATTAGTTTCCTAGGGCTGCCATTACAAATTACCAGAAACTTGGTGATGTAAAAGAATAAATTTATTCTCTCCACAGTTCTGAAGGCTAGCAGTTTGAAATCTAGGTATCGGCTGGGTAGAATCCTACCTTGCCTCTTCCTAGCTTCTGGTGGTGGTTGGCAATCCTTGGTTTTCCATGCCTTGGTTGCGTAAGTCCAACCTTTGCCCCTGTCTTCACATGGCCTTCTCTCCTGTGGATCTCTGCTCTATGTCTCTTCTTTTACAAGGACACCTGTCATTGGATTAAGGGCCCACACTCCTCTGGTATGATCTCATCTTAACCAATTACATCTGTAACAACATTATTTCCAAATAAGATCATTTTCTAAGGTACCTGGGGTTAACATATCTTTTGGGGGGTGGGATGGGGGGTGCCCAATTCAGTCCATAACATTGATGATTTCCAAATATATCTCTTAACTCACTATTCTCCCTTGAATTTGAATTTTCAGATTTGTTTCCCTAGAGACTCTGACATTGCTACTTGAATGTCTGCTTTGCCAAATATATCCAAAACAGAACTCCTGGTCATGTTTCCAAACCCTTTTCACTAGCAGCCTTGCCCTAGCTCAATTTATGGCAGTTGCATTTTTTTTCCTTCAGTTGTATAGGCCATAAATCTTGTGATCATCCTTGACTCCACTGTACTCTTTTTCTCATATCAAATCCAAACTTATTAGGGACTCTTTCTGGGTCTACCTTCAAAATATATCCCCAACTATTAACTTCTTAACACCTCCACTGTTGCTAGCCTGATATTGGTATAAGCCACCATTATTTCTTGGCTGTACTACTGCAAAAGTCTCTAATTGGCCTCCATGTTTCTTACTGTTGCCCCTACTCCAGTTTATTCCTGACAACAGCTGTTAGAATGAATCTCAAGTCAGACTATGTAACTCCCCTCCTTGAAACCTATAGTGGTGCTCCAGTTTAGTCAGTAAAAGTCCTTATAGTTACCTGTAAGACCCTCCCTATACACAACTTCCTCTACTGCTACTCTTGCCCTTGTTTGCTCTAGGTATGCTGGCTTTCTTGCTGTTTCCCAAACATGCCATGGATCCTCCTGCTTTAGGGTTATTGCATTGCCTGTTTCATGTGCCTGGAATGTTCTTGTTCCACTAGTTTGCTTAGGTAACTTCCTCATATCCTTCAAGTCTTTAAATGTCACTTTTTCAATGAGATTTACTCTGATCACCCTATTTAAAATCGCACAGTTTACCCCTTTACATCCTAATCCTCCTTAAAATGCTTGGCTTTTCTTTTTCACATAGTACCTACTACCTTCTAAACATATTCTAAAATTTGCTACTTTTTTTTGTTTATTGTGTTCTTTCCAATTAGAATGTAAACTTCATGAGGGTAAGAATCTTTGTTTTATTCACTGATGAGTCCAAAGAGCCTAGAACAGTATTTGATGCTAATTTAGATCATCCATTCAGCAGATACATATTGATTTAAATGGGGGTGGGGGCATCCATGTCCTAGAGCTGCCTGAATGAGTTTTTAATTATATGGTGTGTGTTTTCATAGAAATCAATTTTAAATTGCATGAATAGTTGATGGGCCCTTACTCTATCTTTTAAGGCCCTTGTAAGTTTTAACTGGACTGTTTAACCTATTTGTTTTTTTAAAGATTTATTTATTTATCTCTCCCCCCCCCCCTTGTTTTTGTACTCGCTGTCTGCTCTCTGTGTTCTTCTGTGTTCTTCTGTGTCTGCTTGTCTTCTCTTTAGGTGGCACCAGGAACCAATCCTGGGACTGAGAGAGGCGCTCAGTCTCTTGTGCCACCTCAGCTCCCTGGTCTCCTGCATCTCTTATTGTCTCGCTTCTGTGTCTCCTGCACAGGCCAGCTTGCCTTTCACCAGGAGGCCCCAGGAATCGAACCCTGGACCTCCTGTATGGTAGACAGGAGCCCAGTTGCTTGAGCCACATCCACTTGCCTAACCTATTTGTTTTGTTTTTGTTTTTTAGGAGGTACCCAGGATTGAACCCGAGACCTCTTATATGGGAAGCAGGTGCTCAACTACTGAGCTATATCCGCTCTACCTAACCTATTTATTTATTATGTTTCTCTTCTGTTTTTTTTTTCTGTTGCTTCTTTCCTTCCTTCTTTTAAGTTAATAAATCTTGTTTTGGTATTCCACTTTATTTCTACTTTTGAATTTTTAGGCTATGTCTCTCGTTTTTAATGATTGCTCTAGGGCTAATGATATGCATCTTCAGTATAAAGTCTACCTTAAGTATTATTTCCCACTTCACAAATAAAGTAACTTTAAAAAAGACTAATTCCATTTATCCATCCTCCCATCCTTTGTACTATTGTCATACCTTTTGCCTTAGCATACAGTGCTTTTTATTTAATAGTTGTTTTTTAAGGAAATTATCAGAAGGGGGAAAAAAGCCGTGTCTTTTATATTTACCCATTTATTGCCATTTCTGTTTTTCTTCATTCCCTCCTTTCTATCTGGATTCCTGTCATTTATTCATTGTTTCCATTTTCCCTTGGCCTGAGGAATAACCTTCAGCATTTCTTGTGCAGATCTGCTGGGAGTGAATCCTTTCAACTTTCATCTGAATAACCTCATTTTTAAAGAATGTTTGTACTGGTTTATAGAATTCTGGGCTGACAGTTTTTTTCCTTCAACATTTAAAAGATGTCATTTCTTTTGTTTTCTGGTTTTCATTGTTTTTGGTGATGTTGTTTATATTGCTCCTTCCTGAATGTTATGTAGCTTTTCTCTGTCTGCTTTTAAGATTGTCTTTGAAAATCTTTGATTTTTGCCATTTGGCCATTTTATTTATATATATGTGTTTCATTAAATGCAGCTTTTGCTTGGTAGGACTCCATGTCACTTTTTAAAAATTATGGTAACATACATGCAACATTTGCCATTTTAGCCAAAGTGTACAATTCAGAGGCCTTAACTACTTTCACAGTGTTGTACTACCATTACCATCATACATTACAAAATGTTCATCATCATCCAAAACAGAAATTCTTGACTCATTAAACAGTAACTCCCTATTCCCCCTCTCCCCAGCTCCTGGTAATCTCTAACCTATTTCTGTCTCTCTGAAATTAGTTATTTCATTGAAGTGAAATTATATAATCTTTGTCCTTTTGTGTCTGGCTCGCCTAATGTTCTCAAGGTTCATCCATGTTATAGTATGTATCAGAACTTCATTCCTTTTTATAGGTGAAGAATATTCCATTGTATAGATACTCCACATTTTGTTTATTCATTCATCCATAGATGGATGCTGTCCATGATATTTTTAGGTGTATATTTCCTTCTGTTTACCCTCTATGTAGTACACTGAGCTGCTTGTATCTATAAATTATTTTTCATCAATTTGGGTAATTGGCCATTATTACTTTTTAAAAAATGTCCCCCATTCTTACTTTCTTCTTCTGAGACTCCAATTTACAAGTATGTTATATTATTTGATTTTGTTACATAGGTCCCCGATGCTTTTGTCACTTTTTCCCTATTTATTATCTTGTCCTTCTCCAGATTGGCAACTTTGAATTGGTGTGTGTTCATGTTCCCTAACCCGTGCTTCATCCATCTCCAATTTGCTGCTTATACCATTCAGTGAATTTTTTTCATTTTAGTAATTCTTTTTTCTTACAAAATTTTTCTTTTTTTGTAATTTCCATTTCTCTACTGAGATTTATATCAGTTCACTCATTAAAAATCTGCTAAAAAATAAAATAAAAAAATAAGCTACTTTTAAAGTCTTTGCTAAATGCAACATCTGGACCATCTTGCCTTTAGTTTCTGTTACAGTTTTTCTTTACTTTAAGTCATACTTTCCTATTTCTTTGAATGCCTAGTAATTTTTTATTGAGACTTGGACATTTTAGTTGTTTCATTGTAGGAACTCTGGATTTTTTTATCCTCTTCTGAAGATTCTTGATTGTTGTTCTAGTAGGCTGATGCTCCTGACCTGGTGTAAGCTTGGTTTTATGCTTCATTAGGGTAGATCTGTGGAAAGCCCAACTGTTTCCCAAGGCTCTCTAACTTGGTGGTATTCAACCTCTAAACTCTGTTTCTCTGGAAGATCCTGTCAAGGCTTGGTTTTAGCCTTTCTTGGGACAGGACAGATCTTGGGTCAATACCTGTCTTGGGTAGATGCCTGAGGATGTTAGCTAGGTCTGTCTACAGTGACTGAGCTAGAATTCTGTCCCTTGGAAATGCTTCTTTTTTTCTCTCTTCCAGTTTTAACCATCATAGCAGCTGTTTTCTGGTAAGCCTTGCATAATCTTATCCTGTGCATATATAGCCCTGACCTTGGCTAAGGACTCATAAGGAATTCATACACACTTCTGTATACTGCCCAACCCCTTCTACCCTGTGCAATTCTCTGTATTTCAGCACCCTGCCCAGTGGATTCTAGCTGCTTGGTAGTTAGAAATTCTGATTTCTGCCTTTTCAGATCAAGGGACTGCTGTGCTCTGCTTGGTCTCCAGCTCTCTGTGCCAGTTAGACATGAAATCGTGTATAGACAGAGATTGTCTACAGACAGAGTCGGGGTGATTGTGGTGTTCTTCCTTGGTTTCTCTTCTCTAAAGGATTCCAGTCTTTCTGTGCCTGTGTGTTCCAGTGATTGAATACATATATTTTCGTCTCTTTTTATAGTTTTTGGTTGGAGGGCTAGTCTGGTACCAGCTACTCTGTCATGGCTGATTGTAGAAATCAATCACCCTTGTTTCATCTTAAGATTTTTTTATCCCTTATTCTAGTTTAGTGTATAGTTAGAGAAAGGATCAATTTAGTTTAAGGGAGAGTAAATACTTAAAACCCATGTCAGATATATTTTTTTAAAGGTTGAGATAGTTTGTAATGATAGTCATTTAAATGAAACTAAGTGAAATTCCGCTAAAATATTTTCCTACAGAAATAGTTTTTTTTGGAGGTAGGCTTTTTAATTGAGATTTCTTATGGATAAGCTCTAGAGCCAGATATTCTCTATTCTAGCTAAATATTAAGACTATCTAGAGAGAGCTGTAAATAAATATTGATACCTCTGTCTTAATACAAACCTGGTTAAATAAGTACCTAGGTATCGATATTTTTTCTCCAGTATTCTATGAATACTGGTAAACCACCCTAGGAGGTTTTCATTATTCAGTGAAGGTTGAGAACCATTGTTTTGCCAAACTCATTTTTTAGTTCTGTAAATTCTTCTAAAAGTTCAGTAGTCTTTCAGACAAGATCTAAATAGCTGAAGAATCTGAATATTTTGGAAGATAAGACACATAAATACATATCTACTATTAGTCTGCAGGGAGCTAGAGTCACAGATATAGCAATAAATAAAGATTTCTCATCCAAGCATATTATTTTGAGGTATATTTGTTAGAAAATGTGGCTTGTTTATTGAACTTCATTCAGTTTTCATTCTTCTCATTTAATCAGTACATGTTTGAATGTTCACCATGTACTGGGTACCATGCTATGTGGTGATGATATGATAATGAAAAAGACTGACTCTGTCCTTGCTGCTTGCTTAGAGTTTTGTAGTGTGTGAGATTGAGATTGAGTATATGGTTCTATAGTAGTTGATCTCAGCAAACATCTCCAAAGTAGAATTAATGCATTTTGGTTGTAATGAATCACAGTCTCATTTTTTTTTTAATTAAATTTTCATTAAGGTAACATATAACAAAATTTCCCATTTTGACCATTTTTGTTGTACAATTCAGTGATATTAATTATCTTTACGATATTATTGTACCAAAGCCACAATCCATTACCAAAACTTCATTAATTAGAAAATCTTAACATGTACCACTCATGCTGACAGTTAAAATTAAATTGGTGTCAGTGATATTATTTATTGATAGAAACAACCCTTTTGGAAAGTTTGACAGTATGTGACATCTTGAACTGAAAAACTATTTCAAGTGGTGATTATAAAGATAAAGAGTAAAAGTCAAATGCAAAATTGCACATACATTATGATTATATTTGCATTTCAAAATGCATTAATAAAAAGACTAATGAACTATATATACTATAGCATTCGCACTAATTATGTTATGTTGGAACTATGGGTAATTGAGTTACTTTTTTCTCTTATCAGAGCGGGGAGGGATTGATAGGCGGTTACAAGTTGCTGCTGGGGTAAGGTACTAGTGGCCAGCCTAGAGAGTTGACTATTTAAGTAAGGTTTAAAGATTGACTCATTCAACTCCTTTTTCCTTTTTTTCCAAAGTCTTAATTGCATATTTTCTGTTTTAAATGTAGCTTTTGTTCTGGTTTTAAGGTATCAGTTTTTGGAAGAAGCTTTTCAAAATCAGAAAGGTGCAATTGAAAATCTACTGGCTAAGCTTCTTGAGAAGAAAAATTATGTTCATTTTGCAGCTACTCAGGTGCAGAATAGGTAAGGGTGTTGTCTTAAAACCATAATTTTACTTTTAAGGATTATTAAACTCAAGTGGGTCCAGTTTAAATTTGTTTTCCTACTATATTATAATTAAACATGAAGAAAACATGTTTTGGAAGGGGAACAGTGTAATTAGAGGTTGGGATTATAATGTTTGTTAATTAAGTAGAATTTAAATGACTAAAATTTTTTGTACTCTTCTAGGATACATCTTGAATATTTTACCGTTAATAAGACTCCATTCCACGTAAGCCTTAGTTAAGCTTGGAAAAAGAAATGTGTATGTAGAGAGTTGAATTATAAAATTTAAACTAGAGACTGTGGAAGACAGTGTAGAAGAGAGAGTATTAAGAGTAGTGGATGAATTTTATTTCCCCATCTATAAAACAACCATTAAAAGCAATACTTAGTAACTCTCTTATGAGGAGAATACATAGTACCATTTCTGTCACATAGTAAGCACTCAAATTTTTGAACTCCTGCTATTTTTATCGCATTACCACCACCACTACCATCATCATCATTATTTTAAAATTATTCTATTTTTGTTCATTTCTTATTTAGAACTAAACTTCCTGATAGAGTGGTAGTAACTTCTGTAAGAGAGTAGATTAATATGGTTAGGACTCTTAATCTAGAAAGATGGACACTTAGATGTGGCATTTAAAATCTGTAAATTCCTGGAGGTATGAATAAGAGTGTTTATTCTGATGAATATTAGGACTTTTAGGTACCTCTAGAATATTGAGATTCATTAATTGATGATTAAAGTGGCAAATAGTATGCTCAAAAATACTAAATGTTTGAATGAATATTTGTGCATTAAACAGAGGTAGTAGAACTTATCATTTTAAGTGAAACCAAAAGTTAGTAAAAGATTTCTCAGAGGTTATAGAGAAATATATATATATGTTATAAATATATGTACTAATCACTGAATAGAGTTTTTATGGAAATGTCAGGACGTTTTAGGTTGTAATGCTGATACGTTGTAATTGATGTTGGAGAAGATAGCTGTACCTTCTCCAAATTATACCTGGATGTTCCTTTCAGAGGAAAGATAGCTGATTCATGTGGCAGTTCCATATTTTTGTACATATGTTTTGCATGCATTTGTATTGTTATACATATTTTGTACCTATATTTCTGAATCTGTGTTCAAAAGTAGAATCAAGAGGGTCACATGTTACAAGATTTAAAGGAGTTAGAGGGATGGGGTTGGGGAAATCAGTGGTTTCATTTCTGGAGTGCTTTTTTTTTTTAAAGTATTAAAATCTCTAATTGTACTTCCTCTTTCAGATACATTCTTCAGTGCCTATCTCCATTGTTTTTTAAATGTACATTAATTTTTTCTTCACAATTGAAAACACAGTAGACTTCCTAAAGTCCAGTGACCATCTCACTGAGGCTAGCTGTTCTCTGCTTTCAGCATGCTTAATGATTTCCATCTTTGACTCAGCCATTTTAAGTTTGAGGCCTACATATCTTATCTCACTAGTAATCAGCACTTCTCTTTTTTAAAAACGTCTTCCACTCTCTTTAATAAGATAAGGGCAAAATTCAATAAAATTTTCAAATAAGTGCCCAAACAAGCACTGCTTATAGACAAAGGAGATAATGCTATGAAAATTGAATTGTTTCCTTGTAAAAACTACCTTATTATGGCTTAGAGTGTATTAAAGGCACTCAAGGTTGAGTTTGGCAAATGAAAGGCAGTTTAGACGTTGAAAGTGTGGGTTATAGTTTTGTATAGAAATAGATTGTATGAAAGTCAAAGGCTGTTAGGGTTGTTTGTTGATATTTTATGTATTATATTGCTGGACCACCCTTCCTATTTTGTAAATAGCAGGATACCAGCCATTTCATCTTTGCAACCAAAATTTTTCATAACCACAGTGGGTGCTCATTCCTATTTCTAAAACATCTAACTTTAATTTTAGTAGTTTGAAAATGTTTTACTTGCTACCTGTGTATAATACAAAACCAATTTGAGAAAAAATTGTGGTTAAATTATAAGGGAACATGCTTCTAAAGAAAGACTACCCTTTCAAAAGATAATAATTCTTGGTTGCAGCATTGTTCTTTCGCACATTATTCTTGGCAAACACTAAGAATCAGCAGAACCAATGTGCCAGGCTTGACACTAACCAGTAATCATTGATGCCAGATGTTTGTATATCACATTCATGTCATAGTGACATAAGATTCCATCTAGTGTTAGTGAACTGACCTTTATGAACTCAATTTAAAATTACTAAATATCAAATCCATTCTTTGTCTACTTACATAACTTGTTTGGACTAAATTGAGTGGTCAGGTCTGCCAAAACAGAAGTTGTACATTTTGACAAAGCTTTACTTGGTTAAGTACCCAGTTGGATGAATTTCTGTAACAGTTGATGATTCAGAGACCTAGGATAAATTGATAACCTAATGATGCATTTCTCTTATTCAGGATAAAAGAAGTAAATGAGACTAACAAACGAGTAGAACAGGAAATAAAAGTGGCCATTTTCACCCTTATCAATGAAATTAATAAGAAAGGAAAATCTCTCTTACAGCAGCTAGAGGTATGGTTCAAAGCCAAAAACAAAAACAAAATCAAGAAAAACTGCTTCTCTTGCTCTTTAGGTGTTTTAAATGTTTATTGAAAGCTCTTTTAGATGGGTTGGGGTGGTACGGAAATAAAGTCAAAACTTTTTTTTTTTTTTTTTTTTTACATTTTGTATTAGAAAACAAACCTTTTTCTAGTTACTTTGCAGCCCAATTTAATAACATTGATTTTAGTAGTTTAAGGTAGGAGATAGTGGTGTCCTCTTGGAAATGAAAGAATTATTACTAAAATGTGATATAAATGAAGATGAAGCAGGCCCATCATATTCCTTTGAACCCCACCACCCCAAGATAGGGCCTCAGTTTAACTTTACCATATGAATGCATATTGGGCTTTTGCTTTTGAGAGCCATTTGTGTGTTTCACTTATTTTTAAAAAATATTTCTATAGTTTTGCTTAAAATGTTCCTCACTTTGAAATTCATAAACCTTAAACCAATTAATTTTGTGGTATCAGGTCTTTGTTTTGCATATTTTGAGATTAATATGTAGATGTAAGTTTCTAGATGAAAATCCAGTAAATTTGTAAAATCTAGATTAATTTTTAATCGAAGACTGGTCTATTACCCACAGTTGATTGATTTTCAGCTAATTCCTAGTGTGAATTTTCTGAGCAATTGAATTTTTTGAGGGGGAAAAAGTTTTCCATTTGAAAATTTGGTGCTCTGTTGTAGGCTTGTTTTATGCACTTTTGAATAATAATCATTTAAATTAAATGAGCATTTATTAAACTTCCATTATTACTAACCTCAAATTTCCCATAATAGATTTTTCCCCCATTGTACACTGTAGAACTATTAGGCATATAGTTATGTACAAATAAAAGAAATAAAATTATTTCTGAATTTTTGTCTTTTAAGATTCATATTTCCATTGAGACTCAATTGTGAGATTAACGATATTCTCACACATATCACTAAGATCGGGAGTCTCTTTGCTGTTACATATCCAATCAGTTGCATTTAACCTTGATAGATCTTTTTTAAAAATTATTATTCAAATGGAGGGCACTTAACAATAACTAGCTTTTGATAACTTCTAACTTACTGTAAATACATTTTAGCTATAGGTCTAAAATAATGTTTGTAAAACCATTTCAAGAGCTTTGGATTAAAAGATATCTCTTATGGCTAAAATATATGTAAATACCTAAAGATAAATCTGCCATATACTCCCACCATTATGATAATTTAAAAAAATAGGTATTTTCTAGTTAAATATATTCCTAAACCTTGTAAAATAGAGGTTTTCCTAAGTTTTATAAAAGGGATGGTTTCCAGGAAAGTTGCAAATGAATCTTATGTCAGTTGAATACTTTTATTCATTGATTTTTATTATAAAATGAGCAACTTGTTTCCTTCGGAAAAAAATTTTTAAGTGAACAAAATTGATTTATTGCCATGGGAAAATGGTTAAGAAAGACTTAGGTCTTTTGGCATGCTGAATGTCCAAGTACATAGAACATCACCCATGCCTTTTGGGTATTTTAGTTACCATAAAGCAGGTAATTTTTCTTTTGCAGCATTTCCTCAAATTTGGTCTTGCCTTCAACCCTCATTTATTTCTTTGTTATTTATGAATTCATGTCATAATAAAGGTTTCTAATGGTACTCTTAGATCTCTGAAATTAATTTTTAAATCTTGTATTAAGTGTTTAATAGAAGAGATTTTAACGTCAGCTTCATACCACTCCAGTAGGTGTCACCAGTGGCACAAAATTTTCTTTGGCCAGAGAAGTTCAGTGTATTTTAGGATTAAAAAATTATTTCTAAAGGTCAATTCATTATGCCATAAACTCTTTATATTATATTGGATTAACCTAATAGCAAGACACTAATTTTAACAAAGGCATTTTCATCTTCTGAAAGAAGAGAGAGACAGCAACTAACACTAATTTCTATATGTGGAATGTCTTTTTAACTTAGCGAAGTTTCAGACCCACTTTTGGCAATGACTTTTTCTCTGATCACAGACTGATTAAATAATCAGGAGTTTGTCAGATTATTCCATTTTTAAAAGATAGATATGTCCATTTGCAATAGAAACTTTGGGTTGACTTTTTCATATAGAATCCTTCAACGAAGCTCTTATTCTGTTTCAGAATGTCACAAAAGAGAGACAGATGAAGTTAATACAGCAGCAGAATGACATCACAGGCCTTTCTCGGCAGGTGAAGCATGTTATGAACTTTACAAACTGGGCAATTGCAAGTGGCAGCAGCACAGCTCTACTGTACAGTAAGCGACTGGTGAGACACAGTAGCTTTATTTTTCCGTAAATCGGCTTTATTAAATTATTTACATTCAGTAAACTGCACCCATTTAAAATGTAAATTTTGAGTTTTGACAAATCACAACAAGACACAGAAAATTTTTGTTACCCCAAGTATTTCCTTGGGCCCCTTTGTAATCAGTCCTTCCCTCTACCTCAGCTCTAGACAACCTCTAATCTGCTTTCTATAATTTTCTAGAATTTCATATAAATGGCATCATGCAATATATACTCTCTTGAAGACACCTAGTATATTAATGTACCTTTTCACCAGAAATGACAGATATTCAAGCATGTGCAGTTGTTTGATAATTTAGGTATTCTTTTTAAATACTGATGATGTCTTGTCTGAGACAGACATTATGGGCTTATATGAGCTTTTAAGTGTTTATCTTGTATGTTTTCTCAGTGTGCGTTAAATTTTAATACTAACGTGAATTTTTTTCCCTTTAAGATTACTTTTCAATTGCGTCATATTTTGAAAGCACGGTGTGATCCTGTCCCTGCTGCTAATGGAGCAATACGTTTCCATTGTGATCCCACCTTCTGGGCAAAGAATGTAGTCAATTTAGGTGAGAAATCATGAGTTATGAATATTACTTGGAACACCATACTAGGAGGAGAAAGCATAATATAAAGCAAATTTTAGATACGTATAACATGCAAACTGCTTGGAAAATATGTTCTTCATTGGAATCTCACTTTAGGTATAGTTTTATATTGCCATGTCATTACATCTTTAAGAATGTTGAGTCTACTCTGTATAGTTTTTTTAAAAATGTATACCATTTCTAGCTCTTTCCCCACATCTTTAAAAATTAATATTTGACTATTGACTCATCCTACAAATGGTTCTTCATTCTCTGGAAAAAATTCTTGGATGCTCACTAGTTTGAATATTAATTGTGCCAAATTGTCCTCTAGAGGAGGACCTCCAGGATGCTGATGTGTCTAAAAGTCCTGTCCTGAGGAATGTTTGAAAGATAAGACTAGCTCTTTTCACATGAAAGAGAAATGGACTTTGCTTTTATTACTCCTCAGTGTGGACCTAAGGTCCACAGATAAAAGCTGCAGGAATACAGACAACAGCTCATTAATAACTTCACAACAATTGGAGCTGTCTGTATATTGTGTAAACTCACTTTTAAAGTAGTCAAGTTGCCAACATTAGAAGTTGTAAAGGAAAAGGCTGGATAACTTTCTGCCAGGAAATAATCTTTGTGTAAAGGAAAAAAGTTACATTCAAATTTGGCTATAGCCTTAGTTCAGGAGCCATCAAACTATTATCATGTGACTTGAGAGCTAAGAATGGTTTTTACATTTTTAAAGGGTATAAAACAAGCAAGCTAGGAAATAGACAAACAAGAAGCAACTAATATGTGGCAAAGATCTTATGTGGCCTACAAAGCCTAAAATATTTACTATCTGACCTTTACAGAAAAAAGTTGCCAACCTCTACCATACATTACACCTTCTTAAAATTTGCCTTCTATCTCTAGAAAGCAGTGGGCTACATGACAAGCAAGCAGAATTGTCACTTACTTCTAAGGTCTTAAGTGATTTAAAACATTGACTATTTCCACACAAGCCAATTCTGTGGCATTGTTGTATTCCCTGCACATGTTGGTAATTAAAAGGCACACTCTTGAGTATCCTTGAGTCTTGTCAGGGCAGAATTGATTTAGACTGACTAGCTGGACCTCCTCTAATAATATCTCTCTTAGTTCCTAATTTTCTGTACATATCTATGTAAATAAAAAATGTGTACATATAACATTATTCTGAATAATCCAAAAGTCATTTATTTGGCTTTGGAAATGTATTAGAAGGTCTCCAACCTTCATCATCTTTAAACAAGTTCCCCACCCCTACTTTACTGTTGGAAGTTTTGAGTGCTGATAGTTGGCAGAGGAAGGAAGAAAGGATAGTGATTAATCCACAAAGTAGATGATTTAGTTGATTATATGCAAATTCTTCTCATTTTTTAAATCCTTCAGGTAATCTAGTAATAGAGAGTAAACCAGCTCCTGGTTATACTCCTAATGTTGTAGTTGGGCAAGTTCCTCCAGGGACAAACCACATTAGTAAAACCCCTGGACAGATTAATTTAGCACAGCTTCGACTCCAGCACATGCAACAACAAGTTTATGCACAGAAACACCAGCAGTTGCAACAGATGAGGATGCAGCAACCACCAGCACCTGTACCAACAACAACAACAACAACACAGCAGCATCCTAGACAAGCAGCCCCTCAGATGTTACAACAACAGGTGAGTATTTTATCAATACATTATTGATACATATTTTAAAGACCTTAAATCTAAACTATCCTGTGTAGATGAGTTACACATTTGAAATTTATTAGCTCAATGTCAGACTGAGCTCAAATGTCAGAGTTTAAGTATTTGCTCTAGGTATGAGGAGGAGGAGGAGGAGGAGGTGTGAAGAGAGGCAGTGATGAAATAATTTTTATTGGAAACAAATTTACTAGTACTCTGGAGGTATACAAGTTCTCATCCCTCCATACAAGATCTTTTTTGTTTTTCACATAAAGTTGTGTCTTGGGCCAAAACACCAGATTATTTCTGCCGTCCCTCTTTCTCCCCTCCTTGCCCCATTCACATCAAAACTATTACTCCAGGGTTGGATAAGTTAATTTTAATAGGCTTTAAATGCACATATACAGAGGCAAGGGATAGAGAAATTTGGGAATGATACACATACTCTTCATAGTGATTCTCTCCTTTGGGGATTAAGGCTGGAGATGAGGAGAATGACAACACTTTACTTTATACTCTTCTATACTGTTTGGATTTTTTTCTTTAAGGATGAACCTAACATTTTCTAATTGAAAGTTAAATTTATTAAATAACATTAACAACTAAATGCATTTTTTCCTTTTATAGCCTCCAAGATTGATCAGTGTGCAAACAATGCAAAGAAGCAATATGAACTGTGGAGCTTTCCAAGCCCATCAGATGAGAATGGCTCAGAATGCTGCCCGCATACCAGGGATACCCAGGCACAGTGGCCCTCAGTATTCCATGATGCAGCCACACCTCCAAAGACAAGTATGCCTAGAGTTACATTTGTAAGAATCATACAATTTTAAAACTAAAAGAAACCTTCTTTTTCTTAATCAGTTGGGAGTGGGGGTTGATTGATACCTTTGAGAATTTGATTAATGTTGTGTATCCTTTTGCCCCAGAAAAATCTACGTGTACATACACATGCAGTTTCACATTCAGTTTTATGAGCTTTTTTGATCCCTTTAAAGCCGTTATATACTGTGGGTTAAGACCCCCAATCTAATCCTACATTCATCTTGCAGAAGTGAAAAACAAGTCTAAGGAGCTTGTGATAAACCTACCACAGTCACATAAGATGATGGTAAAATCAAGATTAGAACCTTAGTTTCCTGAAGTTGATCCTCTGCTCTTTCAGTATACCTTCTTGCTCCTAATATATATAAAAAGGACTTTTAAGTAATAAAAATTATGCTATAATTTTTTTCTCTTTTGCTTCTCTCTACTCAAGTATTATTCCTGTTAGAATTTAGATATGCCTAATCTTGAAAGTAAGTATAGTCAGAAAAATGTCTGATCTTTTGAATAGTAGATCATATTTGTATAGGAGTTATTATAAAATGATAATTTTATGTAGGATTTGTTACAAAGTAATACAATATTACAAAGTAATAATTAATGATGTTTCTCAAAGCATGCTTTGAAGACTATCAGAATCATAGGTTGAATGGAGCTGAGGTTCGTCAGAAACGCAAATTCTGAGCCTTACCCACTGAACCAGAATTTCCAGAAGGGGCGGGAGGGCGGTCTGCACACTAAAGTTGGAGAACCACTGTCTTAGAGCAGTCATCCTGCAAATTTTTGCTGCAAGTACCTCCTGAAAGACTTGAAAAATACCACTCCCTCGCATTTTAAGGGTGACATTTAAAATTTCCATTTAAGTTTAAATAGTTGCAAAGGATATTATTTTTTTAAGGACATAATTTTTAGCATGTTTTCAATATTGACATTATAAAGTAAAACCCTTAGATTATATTTTAAAATGAATTCACTGGGATTCCAAATACCATACAAAACTCTTCTTTAAAAGTCAGAGTTTTTACACTGCATTGTCTCCTTGAATTTGGATTTCTCTTCTACTCTCTTTACAGAATTTTATCTTAATGTAAAATATGTATGCTTGAAAGATTTATAGATGACCATATTATATTTTTCTGCATGAAAAATACCTATTTCAAAGAATTATTTGTTAAATTTCTAGTGATAATGGGCTATTAGGCTTTTACATTTTTTCTCTGGACTGAATTGTCAACTATAGTTATTCCTACATAATTCTCAATATAAATATAATTACATGATTTCAGGAAATTAGTAAACATAAGTAAAATTATTTTGGGTATTACATTTCTATATGAGATAGATGGAGCCTTCACCACCCCCTTCTATTCATTTATGTACTTTCTGCCTATTACTTATTACAGTGAAACAGGGTTCAACATAGGTTTTTTTTTATTACTAGTTTTTTGTTTGTTTTTGTTTTTTCCATGTAATGCTCAGAAAGCTTTTTCACAAAAATATATGTCTGGGAATTAAGAGTTTTATTATAGTGGTGTTTTCCAAGATTTTTACTTTATCTAGGTTATAAACCCAAACTCACAATGACCTAGCAAAACTATTTTTTTTTTTTTTTTTTTTTTTTTTAATACCGGGAGGTACTGGAGATCAAACCCCGGTCTCTCCATATGGTAGACGGACGCCGAACCTCTTGAGCCACATCAGTTTCCCTAGCAAAACTATTTTTAAAATCTTTTTTTTTTTTAATCAATTGGCAGCTCAGGTCTTTCTTCATTTTTATCAAGCACAAAATGGAACCCATCTGAAAATTTGTTACCCAGGTTTTTGGAGCTGGTCAGTTTCTCAACAACCCCAACACCATTACTTCCATTCGTTCCATTTGTTCAGGAGTTTTTTTTCACCTTGGGGTATTGTGCTAGAATATGATTAGAAATAGGTTAGAGTCGTGCTGGTTTTTTTTGTTTGTTTGTTTGTTTTTTGTTTTTTCCTTTTCTTTTTTTTTTTTCCAAGTAGGTGAAGGGCAATTGCAAAATAATCAGTGGAAAAGAAGCCCTGTGGACTCTTCCTAGCCAAATCAGATTATCTTTAGGAAAAAGTATATTTGAAAATTGAAGATCTCTGGACATTCTTTTCTTTAAAACTCTCCATGTACTCGTATACCCCTTGGTACACTGAAAACCTTCTAGTATTGCAAGTGGCACAGGTACCCCATTTGGAAGAATGCAGAAGCTAGAGAAGCAGACTAATTTACCATCTCAGAACATTGTCTTTAGGCTTTAGGCCTGCTCCTAAAGAAATCACTGAATGTTAGCATTTTTAATTTTTAAACATTTCAAGTGATTTATTTTATATGTGTATAGTAATTTATTTTCCCAAGATTTTTATCTGTATTATCTTAAATTGTCCTCATAATGGCCCTCAAAATCAAGTGCTCTTCTTCCCAAGATTTTGTGACTTGTCCAGTGTTACAGTCAGGAATTGATGTCATAGTTCTCTGTAAATTCAGTGTTCTTATACATATCAAACTGCATTACACAACTACATACATATATATATATATATTAAGTTACGATTAAAGAGGAACATAGAATAGTGATTTTCTTGGCTTGCTGTTTGAAAACTTGGAGCTTCCAGATCATGTATTATATACATTTTTGTTCTGAAGTAAGATTAAGTCATTAGACTGAGAGTTGGAAAATTATTGGCAAATCCATTTTTCCCTTGATCCTACACAAAAATAATAGAAAAAGGAAAAAGCTAAGCTTAAATTATTCTTCTCTTTCTATAAAAGTTCAAGAGGGCCCACTTCTTTGTTGTTCAACCACAGGTATCAGATACTTGTGTATCCTCTATAAACTAAAAAAAAAATTTTAAAAGTTTAGTTTATATTAGGGTATCCTGGCAGATAAAGTAATGGTAACATCTTCTTTCCTAACAGCACTCAAACCCAGGGCATGCTGGACCCTTTCCTGTTGTATCAGTGCACAATAACACAATCAACCCAACCAGCCCTACTACAGCTACTATGGCAAATGCGAACAGAGGTCCCACCAGCCCATCTGTTACAGCAATAGAGCTTATCCCCTCAGTTACCAATCCAGAAAACCTTCCATCGCTGCCAGATATTCCACCCATACAGGTTTGTGTTTAAATTGAATGAGGTATTTAAAACCTCATGTGAATTAGGGAATTAGTTTTTTTGTTCTGTTTTGTTTAGTTTTAAATTCAACACCAAGATTTCTTTGACGTTTCTAAAGCGTAGATTACAAATGTTTCAATGTTTAAGTTACTTGAGCTAAAAATAGTATTCCTCAATACTTTCAAAGTTTTAAGAAACTTAATAGGAAATTAAGAGACCATCTAAATAGAGGTACAACAGTAGATGAATGTCAGCTTTACTAACAGGCCAGTTCCTCCCTTTCTACCACCTGCTAACAGGCAAACTTTGCATCACATGATGGTCTAATGGTGTGAGTTGGAGCCAGAGAAGAATCCCAGGACCAAAATGTGGTCAAATCTTTGACAGTTCTTCTGTCAGGTCCAAAAAAGGTAGTCAATCCCTTGTGCAGACAGTTTGGGCTAGGAAGGAAAGAGGTAAGAAGGTCTAGATAACAAGCACTTTGGGGAGTCTGCTAAGAGGTGATGTAAGGGTAGAGGAGGAGTAGATGGAACATAAAGGACTTCTGAAATGTCACCAATTCTTTTGAATTAACAAGCGTTTTGTTTTTAAATATAAATATAACCTGAGAGGGTTATACTGTTATCTCCTTGTATATTACATTAGTTACTAAGAGTCAGGGGTTACAGTGGGAGCAAGGTATAGTGAAACTGCTGGGATACTAGGATTCTTGACTCTGGCTGCACTTTAATATTTTTGTTTTTCATGGGTTTATGTGAGAGTTTGTTTGAAAGGATGTTTCTGTAACTACAAAATTATTTGAAAATCACTACTTGTGAATTCTTTTAATCTGATTACTTTCTTGATATTAGAGATCTTTTTAATCTAAATTATTGATAGTGGTTTTTTTTGGTGTTTAGAAGACTGGACTGTATAGAATGAAAAACTTTGGAATGTATTTATAAATATTTCAAAGTTATTGCAAGTTTATCATTTACAAAGCACTTTCAGTTTGTCAAGTTTAGCACTTGAAATAACCTCATATATTATCATCCCTATTCTATGGATGAGACTGAGAGGTTAGAGACTTTCCCAGAGTCACATAATAAATGGAAAAACTGAAATTGAAAACCCAGACTCCTGACTAAGAGTCCGTTTTCATTCCACTATCCATAGCCATAGCAGGGAGGTAGTTTAGGATTGCAGGCTCGAGCAGGTATAGTATTTGTGATACTTTGGGCAACAAGAGTTAAAGAAAGTACATTAGTCATTCAAGTTTTACTAAGCACTTACTGTATGCTAAACTCTTTGGGCCTTGAGGATAAAAAGATAGATAAGCCTTTGTTCCAGTTCTTAAACTTATAAAGGGAGAACAGAGTTTGCTAATGCAAACTCAGCTTGCTTTGTTGGGGGTACTCTGACTTTGGTTCAGTTCTTTCTCACAGAGATTAGTTGGAGGAATTGTAGATGCTCCATATCTTTGAAAAGATGGGCTCCTTAAGGGAATGAGCCCGTATCAGACTTCCGCTATTAGCCTTCCCAGAAGAGTTTTGGGATCAAGACAAGAAACACCAAAATATGCCTTCTCCCATCTTTAATTTTTTAGAGGGAGTGGGAGGAGCAGAATCCATGCTTTTTTCTATGAGCCGTTTCTTCTCTTTATTCTCAGGCTTATTGTCTAACCTTATTTTTATTTATTGATTTATTAAAGTATTATTCTAATTTTAAATATTGAGATAAAATTCATATACCATAAGATGTACCCTTTTAAAATGTATAATCCACTAGTTTTAGTATATTCACAAGGTTGTGCAACCATTACTATTATCTAATTGCGAAACATTTTCATCATCCCAAAAAGAAACCTATTAGCACTCACTGTCTATTTCCTCCTGTTCCTAATTC
The DNA here is from genome assembly GCA_026826555.1 of Tolypeutes matacus. NCBI lineage: Eukaryota > Metazoa > Chordata > Mammalia > Cingulata > Chlamyphoridae > Tolypeutes > Tolypeutes matacus. The sequence continues at coordinate 16,945,808 of JAKSZT010001178.1, forward strand.
CTGGCAACCCCTAATCTACTTTTTTTATCTGTGGATTTGTCTATTCTGGACATTTCGTGAATGTACTCATATAAAATGTGACTGGCTTCTTTTACTTAGCATAATATTTCCAGCTTGATTCATGTTGCAGCATGTTTCACTATTTTATTCCTTTTTATGGCTGAATGATAATTCTATTGTCTGGGTATACCTCATTTCATTTATCCATTCATCCATTTTTGAACCATTAGGGTTCTTGCAACTTTTTGGCTATTAGGAATAAAGCTGCTATGAACATTTGTGTCCAAGTTTTTGGATGAACATATATTATCATTTCTCTAGGAGTGAAATTGCTGAGTCATATGGTGACTCCATGTTTAACTTATTGAAGAACTACCAAACTGTTTTCCACAGTGGCTACACCATTTTACATTCCCACCAGCAAGGTATAAGAGTTCTAGTTTCTCCATGTCTTCACCAATACTTGTTACTGTCTGTCACCTGCTTTAAAAAGTGATTTGAAGTGGTTACCACAAACACAGTAAGACCAGAAATAGTTAACCATATGAACTAAAAATTGAAAGGGAATCACACCTGTTATCTCTTTAAAAAACCACATACCTTTTCCTCTGTTCTTCTGTAGGTTCCATGGTTTAGTAAAAAGAAACCTGAGGGAACAGATGAGGTAGCATTAACTACACAAAGCAAACAGGAAATAAATACAAAGGCAATTTGAATATTTGTTGATGTATCTTATTATTGCAGCCATCATATATATATAGTAGATGTTGATTTAAATAGAATTCCCTAAATCTGAATTGGGGTGGATGGGGCAGTGGGCTCTACTGGCCATCTCCAGCATAGTGATGCACAAACACAGAATGTTTGTAATGTTGACTCTGAGGAGATATATGATGAACCTGAATGCTCTTTGAATAAAAGGAATATTAGATTCTGTTCAGATTACATTATAATTAATATAGACAATAGTCTAATGATTTCTGTTATTAAATTCTTTGAAAACAATTACCCATATTTGGCATACTTAGTAACTATTCATTTATCAGGATATTCATAGCCTTCATGGTACTATGATATTGTACTGGGTATTATGAAGTCTTGGGAATACTGTATGTGTGTGTTTAATTCTAATATTCACATGAAATTTAAAGGTTATGGATTTTTTGTCAAAACTGTTTAATCCTGGAATATATGCTTCATTGTCATCAGCTACTTGTAATATTGTAAAGTTGACTGTTCTGAGAGTAATGTTTCCCTAAGCAAAGCATAATTTGTATGATAAATCTTGGTAAAATTTCATAGTTTTGAAGCCAAATTACTTAGGTTATGCACAATAATGAATTATTTTAACCACTCTTCCTTAATAAGCCTAGATTAAAAATTGACATGGAGAACATCTAGCATTTTAACATTAGTCTAAGCTGCTGAATAGACAGATAGTTAAGTTTAAGATTAAGTAGGACTATACACATTGTAGTGGTCAGGGTTCTTTAGAAAAAACAGAAGCAATAGATTGGATATATATATAGATATATGGAGAGAAGGTGGGGGCATTTAGGGCACTTCCTCGTGTAACCTACTTGTGCTGTCAGGACCTGCTGTAGCCCAGTCTTGTATATATCACTTCTGTTTGATGATGGAGTGCTATTCATACACAACTTTATGGCTTGGTTAGTCAGATAACACCTAATTAATGATGGGCTGTTCAGGTCACATGGTAACTTGGTGATGACCTCTGGTTAAATATTCAGTGTCCACTAATGCCTCTTAGCAAGCCAAATCCTGTTTCTCAAAAGGAGAGTAGTTATATGCAGAGGAGAGCAGGATGTTGCTCCAAAATCCTAAGGGTCTGTGCTGTTAATACGCCTGTGGGAGGCTACCTGAGGCTCCAAGCAGTATCTGTATCTGCCGCTGACACTTAAGCATCATTGGATCTGCTGGATCATATGGTCCAAGTGGCAAAGCAGCATGCACAACAGCCTGGAACTGTTACATAGCCTTTTCTGAGTAGCACACCCAAATGAGGAATGTATTGCCTTCAAAATCCAAAGAGCCCCACTAAGCATTGTACCTCTCTTTTGGTTGTAGAAGGGACCAGATAAAATAACATACCCATCACCTTTGAAGGAATATCTTGACATTCCTTACATCAATGGATTCTTCCTCAAAGGGACCTGGCCTCCCCTTCTGGGTTTAGTCTAGTTGTAAATCTAGAAGATTTAGAGGGGTGGTGGGGGTAGATCCTGATGAGAATCAGCAGTGTCTTGCAAGACAGCTACTTTAGGGGAGGTCATTCTAGGTTCCTCAGGCAAAGCAAGATTAATCTCCTTAGACGGGGGTGGGGGGGTGGGGGGGTGGTAGGGCTGCTTCTACTGGCAAAGAAGATTGAACAAAATTGAAGTCCCCAGCTTCATCCTCTTGACCACTTGAAATAGGATCAATAGTGCTTTTAATCTATTCAGGCAAGAGAACTAATTCCTAAAAGCCCAGAACCAACTCAGAAAACACCCTTAGGGTTCTCTTACTCTATAACTGCCCTGGGTGGAGAATTATTCTAAGGAATTGGGTCACATGATTATGGAGACTCCTAGGATTGAAATTTATAGGGTAAGTTGGCAGGTTGGAAACTTAGGGTTGATATTTCAGTCTCGAGTCTAAAATTTGTAGGGCAGGCTGGAAACTTAGGCTGGAATTTATGCTGCAGTTTTGAGACTGCATTTTTTCTTCTCCAGGAAATCTCAGTCTTTGCTCTCAATGCTGTTATCTGATTGGATGAGGCTCACCCTCAACCACATCTACAAAATAGTGTTTGATTAAATAACTGGGTACTATGGCCTACCCATGTTGACACAAGATTAACTCACACACACATGAAGTGTAGAGGACAAATCTTTTGTTTTGCTTAATCAGGAAAAATTTTCTGAAGGACTAAGTTGTACTTCAGATATAGACATGTGAGATATGGTCTGGTTGGTCAAGATAGAGAAGTTGTATTTGACCTGGGAAATAGTAATTTTATTTTCCTTGAGGGAGGGAAAAGATACAACTGGGAGTAGTGAAGCAAAATGAAATCTATGAAGCATTATTAACTTATATATGGCTTTTTTTTTTTTTTTTTTAAATCCTTGTATGATTACTCCCATCTTGGTGTTTGCTTCTTGGCTGAGCTGGGCTAACACAGTATTGCTTATAAAGTATTTAGCACCTGCAGATAAGCAGAACAAAGATGAGAGCCATCAGCTCTTGATCATGTTAAGTCAGTTGTTTTAATGGTGAGATAGTTTTTAACATTTACATTTTGATTATGCAAGATGTTTCCCTTTTCCCATGTAAATGGGAAACAGTGTTTCATGCTTTCATATTTAATGTCTCATTCCTAGTAACAGTATGTGTGTTTGATTAGTTAGGTTTAGAACATATCTTTGTTGTAGGTAAAGTGTAACATTTTCTCTATGATGGCAGAATAACACCTAAATGCCTAGTCCCTTTATCAGTTTCAAGGCCAGATCTTCAAAATAATAGAACATCCAGAGCATTTCTGGGAATACAAATTACTATTATTAATGTATTACAAATATTTGCAAATTAACCATATACTGGTTATATAAGAATGGAAGGAAAATGGAATTTGACCTCAAGGAGTTTTCTATATAATAGGGAGATAGGTTTTTAAATAATAAGTAAGTTCCTATAAATGGATTGTACATAGATGATAGAAGTATAAAGAAAGGAGATTCTGAGTCTGCCTCTGGAAGCCAGAAAAAAGCTTTATATGATATAATCTTAAGCTTGGACTTAAAAAAATGATAAGTAGGAGTTTGTTATTCAGTCAAGGTTAAGGAACATGTATTTATATTATAGGTAGTAGGAATTATGTATGCAAAAGTATATAGACTTTGAGAGAATGTGAGGTTCCAAGTAGTTAGGTATGCTGCAGGAGAAATACAGCAAAGTTTCGAGTCAGATTTTGTGAGTTCTTCAGTGTTGACTATGTCACTCTCTAGCTGTGTGATCTTAAACTCTCTTAAAATGAGAATAATAATAGAATTTGCCTGATAGAGTTGTTGGGAAGATTAAACGAGATAATTTATGTAATCCATATTTACCATGGTACCTGGCATGTAAGTATTCAATAAATATTAGTTACTGTGATTATTTTCCTTTTCCTTTATATCCTCTTTTTTTTTCTTCTTTCCCTACTCTTCTATTATTATAAAGTAAGATTTGGGACGAAGAATCAAGAGATGATGCTAAATAGGAAAATTAGGACCATTCATTCAACAAGTATGTGTTGAGCAATGACTTTGTGATTGCCTTCAGGACAGTGGAGAGCAAGAGGGACCTGCTGTCTCTGGTTTTAGCTGCATCTGCTGTCATGGAGCTTACAGGCCAGGAGAATGCAGACATTAATAAATTTCTATCCTGCTTATAGTAAATTGCATGGCATTACTGAAAGAGGAAGGCACAGGTTATTACCAAAAGGAGAGTGAATACTAGGAAAATGAACCAAATCAAGTGGGTTGGGAAATCCTTGCTGAGACCTATATACTGAGTAGGAGTTAACCGGGGTGGGGTTGGGATGTCCGTAAATTTTATTAGGTAAAAAGAAAAATATTTCAAAGCCCGTGTGGTTTGAAGGATCTGGGCGTTTTTGGAGAACAAATGAAAGGCCAATGAGGAAAGGGCAAAAGAAAAAGAAGGAATAGCATGAAATGAGTCAGAAGAGGGAAGTGGGAAATTAGATCATGCAGGACCATTGTAAGCTGCATAAAGGATTTTGGATTTTAATCTGAACCCAGTGAGAAGCCATTCTGAAGGGGTTTTGTTGTGGGGGTAGGCTGGGGAAGCTGTGGTACATGACCTACCAGATTGGCCAAGGCCTCCATGGACTTTCAAATTATTAAATTAACACATTCTCATTTTTAAAAATTAATTATTTGGAAAAATGAAATGTTTGTCTACCCCTTTTTTCTTTTCTTTTTTTTTTTTAAAGATTTATTTTATTTATTCCTACCACACACACAAACACACACACATGCACCCCGATGTTTGCGCTTGCTGTCTGCTGTCTGTGTCTGCTCGTCTTTTTAGGAGGCACTGGGAACCAAACCCAGGACCTCCCATGTGGGAGGGAAGCACCCAATGGCTTGAGCCACCTCTGCTCCCTGCCCCTTTCTTCTTGACCCTACTAAATCCTAGCACTATTACCAGTTGGTACACGTATCTTCAGACATTTTTCCCTAGGCAAATACAACCACAAATAAATGAACACACACACACCTAATTTTTTATTCTATTTTATGGTAAAATACATATAACATAAAATTTACCATTAATGACATTTAGTACATTGACAATATTGTACACCATCACCACTGTCTAGTTCCAGAACATCTTCATCATCCCAGAAGGAAACAATGTGCCTATTAAGCAGTTTCTACCCAATCCCGCTGTATTAGTCTGCCGAAGCAGTGCCAATGCAAAGTACCAAAAATCTGTTGGCTTTTTTTTTTTTTTTTAAAAGGAGGTACCAGGGATTGAATCTTGTACATGGGAAGCAGGTGTTCAACCACTGAGCTACACCTGCTCCTTGTTGGCTTTTGTAAAGAGTATTAATTTGAAATAAAAGCTTATAGTCCCAAAGCCAAATCACAGTATCAGCAGAGATGCTTTCTTACCAGTGTAACCTATTGTTGATTCTGGTGTGTTGGCACATGGTGAAGCAAGATGACCGCCGATCTCCTTGAGGTTTCTCCTTCCCGTCCTGGATTCCTCTTCCTGTTGAGCTTTGTGGGCCCAGCCTTGAGTCATCCTGCTTAAATGATCCTGTAGTCCCCTCTCTCCTGACAAAGTTTCTTTCCTGGTCTTCTGTATCAATCTTTGCTATTCTTCCCCATCTCAGCTGTAATCTATCAGCAAAATGACCCCTCTCTCCCCGGGACCTCAGCTGTTTGACACTTCTTCTTTCTGTCATATGGCCAGATCAGAAATAACAGTGCTCTCTCTTCTTATGTGTCTTCAGAAGTGTCTGTTTATATCAAATCTAATCAAAGATCTCTCAGCTGAATTTAATGTAATTAAAGTGTATCATGCCCAGAGCAATAGATTAGTTTACAAGCATAATCTTTCTCTTTTTGGAATTCATAAAATAATCTCAAACTGCCGTGAAGCGGATGTGGCTCAAGTGATTGGGCCTTTGTCAAACCCGGGGCCTCCTGGTGAAGGCAAGCTGGCCCACACTGCGCCGCGGAAAGCTGGCGCAGCAAGATGACGTGACAAAGGGAGATGCAGAGGAGAGACAGTGACACAGCAGACCAAGGAGATGAGATGGCTCAAGCAATTGAGTGCCTCTCTCCCCCATCGGAGGTCGCAGGATTGGTATCCAGTGCCTCCTAAAAAAGAGAAAAACAAGAAGAAAAGACAAGAAGATACGGAAAGAACACACAGTGCTTTCTGTCTTTATGGATTGTTATAGTTAATTTTTCAAAAAAGTAACAACAAATGAGACTGTACCATCCATAGACCTAGTACTCTAAATAATGCTTTGAGTTTTATGTTTTTGTTTACTTCATATTGTTTCCCTGTTTTTAAAACTGTATGGTATATCCCATTTTGTTAGGTATATCCCATTTTGTTAGGTATATCAGATTTTTTGCCCTTTGGTTTATTTCTCATATCTTGCTATTAAAAACAAAGCTGTATTTTTGAAAAGTTGCTCAACATCATTAGTCATTAGGGAAATGCAAATTAAAACTGCAATGAGATGCTACCTATTAGGTTGGCTAAAATTAAAAAAGACTGAACGTTAAGCATACCAAGTGCTGGCTAGAATGTGGGGCAACTGGAACCTTCATACACTATTCATGGGAATGTTAAATGATACAACTACTTTGAAAAATAGTTTGGCAGTTTTTTTAAAAGTTAAGAATAATACCTACTTTAAGAACCAGGCATTCCACTCCTATGTATTTACACAAGAAAAAAGGAGATATATATATGTCCACATAAAGACTTGTACACGGATGTTCGTAATAGCTTTATGTGTAATAAGCCAAGAACTGGAAAAAACCCAAATATCCACCTACAGGTAAATGAATAAAGAAATTGTGTAATGTCCATACTGTGGAATGCTAAGTATAAAAAGGAATGACCTATTGATACATATAGCAACATGGATGATTCTCAAAATCATGAGTGAAAGAAATCAGATTAAAAAGTACGTAACTATATGATTCCTTTATATGAATCTCTAGAAGAAAGCAAAGAAAGCAAAACTAACCTAAAATGACAAAAAGCAGGCCAGTCATTGTTTGGGGGTGGGCTAAGGAAGGAGGAGAGTGGAGAGGGGCAGGTGATAGGGGTTTCAAGGGGGGTGTGAAGAAACTTGAAAGTGATGGATATGGCATATTGACTGTTGATTTTGTTGATGGTTTCAGGGATGTATGCCTATGTCAAAATGTGTCCCTTGTATACTTTAAATATTTATAATTCAGTATAGCTGTTTTTAAAAAGCTACATTGAGGAATGCTAAATAAACATGTATTTTTAAACATTTATGCAAATATTTCTCTAAGATAAATTTGTAGAAGTGGAATTACTCAGTCAAAAGTTATAGTACATTTTCATTTTTGGATATATATATATATGTTGACAAATTGCTCTTCAAAAATGTTGGGCCAGCTTATGTGTTTGAAAATGCCCATTTCTGCACTGTCACCAACACTGGCCAAATTAGTCTTTTCTTCCTTCTCTACCATTCTAATAAAAATGACATGTGTTTTATTAGTGTGGTTGGTTACCTTTTTTAAAATTGTTGATTGTTTTTATTCTGTGAATCATCATTGCTGAGCTTCTTTGCTCATTTTTCTATTGGATTGTCTTTTTCCTTTAAATTCAGAGAAGTTATTTATGTAACACCTATCATGTGTTCCAGGCAGTCATTCAGGGACTGAGGTTGTTTCCATTTGTTCTTCATCATCCTTTATCAGCAAACTAAGGCCAAAGTAAGGGTGGTGGGCCTGCAGCCTATTTTTGTATGACTCTCAAGCTAAGAATTTTTTTTATGTTTTTAAACGGTTTTTAAGTTTTTTGAAGAAAAATATTTGAGCAAGACTGTTACGTGACCCAGAAAGCCTAAAATATTTACTGTCTGGCTCTTTACAGAAAGTTTGCAGACCTCCTCCTAAGGCATTGTCCTAATCTGAATGGTGGTTTTCTGTGATTTCCAGCTCACAGGAAGTAAAGTGGAAGTGCATGGCAAGACCATAGTCATATAGCCACACCTAGTGGTAAAGGAGGCTGGGAAATATGATGTCTAGCTGAATAGCCGTGTGTCTAGAATTAGAGGAGAATGGATCTGGAGGAACAACCAGTAGTCTTTGCCACCTGTAGAGACTTTGATTAATTGTCCTGTTACCAAGAATAGTGCTTGGTACATAGAAGATTCTCAGAAAATATTTAATCAATTACTTAAATGATTGTTTTTTTCCCCCAGTTGTTATTTTGACTTTTTTTAAATGGTGACTCTTGCTCATGACTAATGAAACCTTGACATTAGTGCTTCAGCTAGCATTTACCTGTTGAGGCTAGTAGATGAGTCAGGGAAGCCCTTTAATATATTCCTTGTTCTTCTCTTCCTAATATGCCTGCTCTTCTAGCCTTAGTGATATCTACCTACCAGATACATAATTGCAGGAGGAGAGTATAAAGGAACTGGGAGGAAGGGTGGAAGTAAATAATGGGATTTTCATGTTTGTTTTGAACCAGAAGTAGATTTGCATAAGAAATCCTGACTGTAGAGAAAGAGAAAAGATTATAAAGGGGGTAATTGTGGGAATAGGGAGACCAGTGAGCAAGAAGATTAGTAGTTATTTAAGCAAGAACAATTTGACTATCTTGTAAATGGAATAGTACAACATTTAAGGTGATTTTCAAAATTAAATAATACTTGTTTGCAATTTTCCACATACTTTCCCCCGTACTGTCTGTGATATGTAGGCAGGATGGTTTAAAGATGAGGAAACACCAGTTTCATGTTGGGGACGCTCCAGAGTCCATGGTCCTCTAGCTTTATCCTACTGCCTCTAAGTGAGAAAGGGGCTCAGCTCTCTTATACCTGCCTCTTCTGTTTGGGTGGTAAGGGGCCCTAAATGTCAGGCTAAGGACTTTCTGTTGAATATATGAATTTTTCAAAGCTTTAAAGCTGGGTACTGATATTATTCGATTTCTGTTTAGGTGAGGGCTATGGGTATTGAACTAGAGGAAGGGAGACCCTGGAGACAAAACTGCTGATAAATAGGGTCCTGCAACAGTTTTGGGGAAAGGCAGAAGGGTCAGAGTGTGTCAGAGCTATTTTCATGGTATAACATGTAGGATTCAGTGGGTCATTCGATATTGAGCAGCAGAAATTGTTTGTTGAATTATATTGATTATAGCTTTATTCACCTAAACTTTATTCTGTGTGGGTCCTCAGGGGCCAAAGCAAATTTATTTTTTCTTCTTTCTCTTCAGTTGGAAGATGCTGGTTCAAGTAGTTTAGATAATCTACTAAGTAGATATATCTCAGGCAGTCACCTACCCCCACAGCCTACAAGCACCATGAATCCCTCCCCAGGACCCTCTGCCCTATCTCCAGGATCCTCAGGTAAGACAAATGGAGATACTACCTCTTTTTTTTTTTTTTTTTTTTTTTTTTTAACATCTTAAAGTCTCTTAGTGTCAGATAATATTTTTTCTTGGTTGCTCTAATTATTCTTGTCCAAATACTGTTGGCAATCTTTAGCTACTACTTATAAGTAATATTAATATTGATCTGTAGTCCATACTGTTTAGAACTGTAAAGTAGTCTCCTCACCCCAGTCCCCATCCCCATCAGGCTTTGTTAACATTATTTGCTGGATTTGGAGATGCATATACTTCCCATGACTTATTTTTACAATCTCAGATGATCAGTTGAAAAGTTACTTGGTTTTACCCCAACTTTAAAACTCTTTGTAAAATAATGCCTGTAGAAAAATTGTTTTAAAACAAAAGAGTTGCAGAAAGGCAAATGAATTTTCAAATTGCCGTTTTAAACAGAAACTCAAATTTACTAGAAAATTAAAATGTGAATCATGTCCCTTCCAAAATTCCAGTTCTCTTCCTATTGCCAGGTGATTTAAATGGGACTCTTAGGAATGTTACAGTCCAGACCTGTCTGTGGAATATATTTTTCTGATGTAGATTAAATGTTATTTCTTTCTCACTGAAACAGACTGCATAGTTATTTCTAGAGTAATTCAAATTGAAATGTTGGTTTTGGATGAGACGCATTATTAACATATTATTTTAGCCACATAATTTTTGAGATTTAATAGCATTGTTGCAGGATTTCTAAAGGAAAGAGTAATGAGAATATAAGTAGGATATTTTGCCATGGGGAGTAGGATATTTTGCTCTGAGTAGGAATCTGAGGAGGTATCTAGACTAAGCTGAAAGAAACTTGTGGTTAATATCTGCCACTGGTTACACATGCTAGCCATGACTTAGGGGTGAAGTCTGATCTCTAAGAATTGATAAATAAAGATATAATGATCTTGAATTCTGTGACTTGTAGGTAGAAATCTGAGTATTCTTATAGGCATTGATTTTCATTTTGACTTGTTATTTTTCAGGTTTATCCAATTCTCACACACCTGTGCGACCCCCAAGTACTTCTAGTACTGGCAGTCGAGGAAGGTGAGTATGATGTTACGAATAACTAATATTTTTTCTTTCTGAAAATTATTTTTAATCATATTATACAGTTAACACAAGAGAACTACTACAATAACAATAAATCTGCTTTAGTTAGCAGTCCCCTCCCCCTGCCCCATTTTTGTTCCTTTCTCAATCTTGAGGGATTTGAATGATGTCTACTATAACTACTTCAGGCTGAGAAGGGATGTAGATATTTTGACGCAGAGGAATGGAATTGTTTTGCTTGCAGTTGAAGATACTCATTCCTTTGGGGCTGTAGCTGGTCTGTCATCATCATTTTGTTAATTGTCTAGGGCGGACCTGAAGAACCAGAGAGTAGGAGTTAGCTGCATATCTGCTGGGTTTCAGGGCTCCACTGACTTAGGAACAATCCAGAGGTTTTAAGATAGATTTAAGAAGTATATTGAAAATTATAGGTACAAATACAAGTAGTAGAAGAATCCCGTTTAGTGGATTTATATCTACGTATAACTATATTATTGTGGGGGAATAGCTTTTCATATGTTCCCAGGTAGAACCTGCTGAGGGGGTGTTAATTTTGTGATTTCATGTGGCTGTGTGGCTTGCCTATGGTGTTAGGATGTCTCTAGGGCCCTCAGGAGCACTTTTGTTTGTGGCTTTTTTACTATGGCATTTTGTGGGGTCTGGCTGAGACCAGCATAAGTGTAGCCTCTGGGATGACCTCCCTACTCACTTTGAAATTTCTTAGCCATAGAAACTATTTTATTTAATATTCCCCCCTTTTGATCAAGGTAGTTCTTCACATTCTTCGCTGATTAATGCTTGGTAATAATCCGTTGGTGCTAGGGAGGTTCCTCCCTGGGGTCATGTCCCACAACAGGGATGAAGGTAGTAAATATATTTGCACTGTCTTACAGAGAGGCTACATTTGAGTAACAAGGAGATTTTTCAGGAGGCAACTTTTAGGCATTAATCATAATTAGACTTAGTTTCATTATTTACAGTAATAAGGTTCATAAGTGAAAGCATTAAGATCCAAGTCTTGGCTTATTAGCCTATTTTCCTTTATTAGGCAAGGCTTATATATTCCGGAGCTTCTTGCCATCTTATTTGAGAAAGTAGTAGGACTTCCCTAGCAGGGAAGTTTAATCTTTAGTTAACGACTCTTTGGGCCTGTGTCCATCCTATGGTAACAAGGCTATGTTTATATCCCATAGAAGTATGTAGTTATATAACGTTCAAGTTATTTAAACGGCTCTGTTTGTCTGGACACCTGACTGTGTAAAACAGTATAACTTAAAGGGAAATTTGGTTGTTTCTGTGACAAAAACCGTTTTCTAATAAAATGTGCAACTTTCCCAAAGGTCCCTGTTGTTGACACTTAGCATTGGTATGGTACCTTTGTTACATTTGATGTAAGAATGTCAAAATGTTAGTTAACTATGGTCTATATTTTGCTTTAGGTGCATTTTTTTCCTGATATACCACACTATCATTAACATCCTATTAGTGATGTCCTTTTGTTTTAGATCCTGAAAGAAGATTCTTAGAATTATTAACCCCAATACTCACCCACCACAGGGTTCATTGTGTTATACAATCCCATGTTTTATCTTCTAGATTTCATTCTAGCAACACATATGACCCAAAAACCTCTCTTAGTTTGCCAAAGGGCGGCCAATGGGTTGTACCAGAAATGGGTTGTCTTTTATAATGGGAATTTTATTAGGGAAAAATCTTACAGTTCTGAGGCTATGTAATGTCCAAATCAAATCTTCATCAGTGATGCTTTCTCACCAACGTCAGTTGCTGGTGATCCTGGTGTCTTGCTAACTGGCAAAGCCACATGGCCATCAATCTCAGAACGAGGTCCCTGCCTTCCCCCTCTAGAATCTGCCATCTCCTGGAGCACAGCTGTGGGCAACCAGGCATAGGACTTGTCTCTTTCTGGGTCTCCACTCTCAGCCTCTGCTGCTCTGCTTTCTTCCCAGGTTCAGCTGTGAGCTATCAGGCATATGGCTAGTCTCTTCAGTCTTGAGCTGCTCCGTGAACCCAGCCTCTTGGGGGCTTTGTGCTTCAGCTGCTAGCGATCCTCTATCCTCTCTCTCACTTGGCCAGGTTAAAATGGCAGCTTCCTTTCTCTGTCTCTTCCTTTCATATCTCCGCTTATGTAATGCTCCAATAACATGGTGGAGACCCAACCTGAGTCACGCTTCACTGATATAGTCCAATCAGAAGAGCCCCACACCCACAGGAATGGATTAGTTCAAGAGCATAATCTTTTTCTTTCTGGGATTCATAAAATAACTTAAAACTGTCACATTCCCTCTTTCGGCCACGTTCATATACATACCTCAGGGCTGTGCCATCTACACTCACAATCTCTCAGTACCAGCACAGCACCTCTGCCCATCCTCAAATTAATACAATCAACTTAATTATAAATTCTGCACAGATTAAAATCAAGTCCCCATTCTATCTCCTGGTAACCTATCTTTTGGATTCTAACTCGATGAGTTTGCTTGTAATCAGTTTATATTAGTGAGACCATACAATATTTGTCCTTCTGTGTGGCTTATCTTATTCAACATAAGGTCCTCAAGGCCCATCCATGTTGTCACATGCATCAGTATTTCATTCCTTCTTACAGCTGACTAATATTCCGTCATGTATATATACCACATTTTGTTTATCCATTCATCTGTTTATGGGCATTTGAGTTGCTTCCATCTTTTAGCAATTGTGAATAATGCCACTATGAACATTGTTGTGCATATAGCTATTCTTTTCCCTGCTTTCAGTTCTTCTGGCTATATACTTCCAGTAGTAGGATTGCTGGCTCAAACAGCATTTCTATATTTAGCTTCCTGAGGAACCGCCACACTGTCTTCTACTGTGGCTGCACCATTCTACATACCATCAGCAGTGAAGAATGTGCCTGTTTCTTCTCACTTTCTTGACAGACTCCTTTGAAGAAGAAAAGTTTTTAATTTTGAGGAGGTCCCATTTATCTAATTTTTCTTTTGTTGCTTGTGCTTTGGGTATAAAGTTTATGCCCACCAGAAGATCTCAAAGATGTTTCCCTACATTTTGTTCTAGGAGTTTTATGGTCTTGGTTCTTATATTTAGGTCTTTAGTTGATTTTTGTCTAGGGTGTAAGATAAGGGCCCTCTGTCATTCTTTTGGATATGGATATCCAGTTCTCCCAGCATCATTTGTTGAAGAAACTGTTCTCTTCCAGTTGAGTGGACTTGGCAGCCTTGCCTAATTATCAGTTGACCGTTGCTGTCTGGGTCTATTTCTGAACACTCACTTCGATTACGTTAGTCAATATGTCTATCCTTCTTCCAGTACCATGCTGTTTTAACCACTGTAGCTTTGTAATATGCTTTAAAGTCAGGTAGTAAGAGTCCTCCAACTTCGTTTTTCTTTTTCAAGATATTTTTGCCTATTTGGGGCCCCTTACCCTTCCAAATAAATTTGATAAATTGCCTTTTCCATTTCTGCCAAAAATGCTGTTGGAATTTTTATTGGGTTTGTTTGAATCTGTAAATCAGTTTTGGTAGAATTGACATTTAACAATATTTAGTCTTCCAATCCATGAACATGGAATTTCCTTCCATTAATTTAGGTCTGTTTTGGTTTCTTTTAGCAGTGTTATGTAGTTTTCTGTGTACAAGTCCTTTGCATCCTTAATTAAACGTATTCCTAGATATTTGATTCTTTTAGTTGGTATTGTAAGTGGTTTTTTTTTTTTTTTTTCTTGATTTCTTCCTCAGCTTACTCATAACTAGTATATAGAAACACTACTGATTTTTGCAAGTTGATCTTATATCCTGTCACTTTGCTGAACTTGTTTAATAGCTCTAGTAGCTTTGTTGTAAATTTTTCAGGATTTTCTATATATAGGATCATGTCATCTGCAAATAGTGGAAATTTTACTGCTTTTCCAATTTGGATGCCTTTTATTTCTTTTTTTCCTAACTGCTCTAGCAAGAACTTCTAAAACAGTGTTGAATAAGAGTGGTGAGGTAGGTATCCTTGTCTTGTTCCAGATCTTAGAGGGAAAACTTTCAGGTTTTTCACCATTGAGTATGATGGTAGTAGCTGTGGGTTTTATCAAAGGATGCTGGATTTTGTCAGATGCCTTTTCTGCATTGATAGAGACGATCATGTGATTTTTCTCCTTTGCTTTGTTTGTGATGTATTATATTGATTTTTTTGTGTTGAACCATCCTTGCATACCTTGGATAAAATCCACTTGATCATGGTGTATAATTTGTTTAATGTGTTGTTGGATTCTATTTGCCAGTATTTTGTTGAGGGGGGTTGCATCAAAATTCATTAGAGACATTGGTCTGTAATTTTCTTTTCTTGTAGCATCTTTATCTGGCTTTATTACTAAGGTGATGCAGGCTTCATAGAATGAGTCAGGTAATGCTCCTTCCTCGATTTTTTGGAGGAGTTTGAGCAGGATTGGTTTTAGTTCTTTCTCGGATGCTTGGTAGAAATTCTCCTGTGAAACCATCTGTTCCTGGCCTCTTCTGTGTTTGGAGGTTTCTAATAACTGATTCAATCTCTTTCCTTGTGATTGGTCTATTAAGGTCTTCTATTTCTTCTAGAGTCAGTATAGGTTGTTCGTGTGTTTCTAGGAATTTATCTGTTTCATCTAAGGTGTCTAATTTGTTGGCATACAGTTTGTTCATAGTATCCTCTTCTGAGCCTTTTATTTCTGTGCTATCAGTGATGATGTCCCCCCTCTCATTTCTGATTTTATTTATTTGCATCTTCTCTCTTTCTTTGTTAATCTGAGGTTTATATTGAAGTCCTCCACTATTATTATAGAGTTGTCTATTTCTCCCCTCGTTTTGCCTGTGTTTGGTTCATTATTTTGTGGCATCTTGGTTAGGTGCATAAATATTTATGATCTTTCTTCTTGGTAGATTGCCTCTCGTATTAATATATAGTGCCTTTCTTTGTTGCTTATAACCATTTTGCATTTGAAATCTATTTTGTCTAATACTAGTATAGCTACCCCAGCTCTTTTTTGGTTATTGTTTGCGTGGAATATGGTTTTTCCAAACTTTTGCTTTCAGCCTGTAAACTCATTGAGATAAGCAGATGCCTAGACACCAGCAAAAAATTACAAGCCATACTAAAAAAAAAAAAAATTGAAGAAATGGCCTGATCAAAGGAACAAATTAATAAGTCAGAAGAAGTGCAGAACTTGGAACTACTAATTAAAGATGTCGATACAAATACCCTAAATCATTTCAAGGAGATGAGGGAAGAGATAAAGGATATTAAGACACTGGGTGAGCATACAGAAGAAATTAAAAACATACAGAGAAAAATAACAGACCGTATGGTAATGAAAGGCACAAAAGAAGAGAATAAAATGCACTAGAATCACACAACGACAGATTTGAACCAGTCAAAGTACCCTTGAAGGGGGCACAACCAGTTACAGAGAGCCAGGTCCTTGGCAGCCTCTCTGAATCTCCCCATCCATCTGCTTCCTTGATGTACTACAGTACCATGACCTCCAGAGTCCAAGCTGTCTGGCATCCCCCAGCACCTTCCTGCACCCACCTATGCCTGGCAAGACCTCCCCATGGCCATCTGCACTGCTCCCCCTTCTGTTCCTCATTTGCCTGGCAGGGCCACACTTCCAAGCAGCCCATACCCTTCCCCCCACCACACCCCCATGCCCTATAAGGCCACCCTTGCAAATCCTGTGGCACTTTTCTCCGCGAGTGGCAGGTATGCCCACTTGGGCCACCAGTGACACTCCCCAGGTACTGGCGGGTCTGCCCATAGCCTGCCTGTTGCCTTGCCGTTTCTGGAGAATGTGTGCACCCTGCTGTTCTCTACTCTGCCATCTTGGATCTCCCATGCAGTTTTTTTGTTTTATTATGGAAAATTTCAAACATAAAAAAGTAGAGTTTACAAGGATCCCTATATACTTATCGCCCAGCTTCAGCAGTTATCAAGTTATGGCCTGTTTTGTTTCTTTTATATTCCTGTCCATTCTCTGTTCTGGATTATTTTGAAGCAATATCCAGATAATCATATATCTCTCATAATTATCAGTGTAGATCACTTAAAGATAAGGATCAAACATATATAGCCACTGAAGCATTTTCAAACCTGAAAAATAACAGTAATTTTTCATTATCAGTCAATTTCCATTTATTGTTTTGCTTTTTTCCAGATTCACGTAAGCTGTATACATTGCCATTAGCTGGTATGTTTTCATGGGAATCTCTTCCCCTTCAATGATTTATTTATTGAAGAACATAGTTCTTTGTCCAAGAATTTTCCCTATTTCCCCTATCTTGAAATTTAAATATCCTATCTCTTGTATTTTTTTCTACATTGCTCTTTAGATCAAGAGTTGAATCCTTTAAATCAGGATTCAGGTTTTATCTTAGAAAAGAAAAACTTCTTCACTGGTGGTGGTTTATACTTAAATGAGGGGCATGTAATCTCTGCAACCCCCATCCCCCTCTTTTGATGATAGCAGTCATTGATGATCATTGCCTAGATCTGTTATTTTATTAGTAGTTGAAAAATGATGTTATTTGATGATCATATTGTGTCTTCTTTATTTATTAATTTAGAATACTACTTAAAGAGAAACTTTTTGTCATCAACTATTAGTTATAGTAAAGGCAGGTTAAGCGCTTGATTCTTTCCCTTTGTTTACCTATTTTCATAATAATTTGGTTTCTAGTACCCTCCAGAGGTGAACACTGCATTTTTTATCTTTATGAATTCATATTTAAACATATGTTATCTGTTTTAATCCATTGTTGATGTTACGTTTATTGATGCTTACATAGTTCCATCTTTGGCCTGTCACATTTTCTTCAAATTCATTTCTTGGTCCTTTTGATATAACCCCAGTAGTCTTTTGAAAGCTTGCTTATTTTCTAGAATGAAAAGAGGTTACATGTTCATCTTGTACATTTCCTGCCTCAGACCTGGAATCAGCCATTTCTCTAAGAAATTCTGGTCATGTTAATCAGGGAGTGGTGTTTGGGGGCAATCTTCTGTGTGCTGGAAACACTGATTGCTACTGAATTGGTCATTGTTTCCAGTCCTTTTCTGTGGACAGAGGTAGATATAGGGGTATGGTATATGTTTTAAGGCAAAATACAATCAATGTTAGCTCCCTTTTACTCTTTTCTAATTTAATTTAGTAAATGTAGGAGATTTTATTTAAGAATTTTATATGAATATTTTTGTTTATGTATATATGCTTTCTGAACATGAGTCCTTCTACTTTCTTGACTTTTTAGTTATCCTTCAAATATATAATCAGTGCTTTTAGAAGAAAAGTACAAATTGGATGGAAAAGGTGTCCATTCTCAGTAGCAATAGTCTTACCAATTATTCCCTTCTCTTGACAGTGATTTTGCTTTGTTCTATAGGTAGGACTGATTAGTCATGATTTAAATAAGGGTATTCCAGGTTGTTTGCTATTTGTTAGCCCCTTTCCCCAAAAGCCAAACCAAAATAGGCTTTTTTTTTTTTTTAAAGGGGTTACT
The DNA here is from genome assembly GCA_026826555.1 of Tolypeutes matacus. Classification (NCBI taxonomy): domain Eukaryota; kingdom Metazoa; phylum Chordata; class Mammalia; order Cingulata; family Chlamyphoridae; genus Tolypeutes; species Tolypeutes matacus. The sequence continues at coordinate 16,964,059 of JAKSZT010001178.1, forward strand.
GAGGATTGAACTTGAGACCTCGTACTTGGGAGGTGGGTGCTCAACCTCTTTCTTTTGAAGAGGTTTCATGATCACTGTTATTGGTGTAATCCTTAGGTGTTTTAGGGTAGAGAAAAATTGAAAACTACTTTTATAAAAAGTAGTAGTCATTGACTACTTTTGGGAGAATGTTTACCAGACTCCTTAAATTATTTACTAGTTCTGGGAGAATGTTTACTAAACTCCTTAAATTATTTATGTCTCAAACCATAAAATATGTTTTTAGGGTCTTCTGAAAGTGATCTACATTTTTGAAGAATTTGAAGCTAAGCTTATACCACATTCTTCACGGCATCATGAAGTATCTTTATATTCTATAAAGTTATAAATTGTCTATTATCTTAAATAGACCTTCCTTTTTATGTATGCAATTAAATTAAACACATGTGACCTTTATTTGGTTTTATTAGCTGTGGGTCATCAGGAAGAACAGCTGAGAAGACAAGTCTTAGTTTTAAATCTGATCAAGTGAAGGTCAAGCAAGAACCTGGGACTGAAGATGAAGTATGTAGCTTTTCAGGAGCTGTGAAACAAGAAAAGACAGAGGATGGCAGGAGGAGTGCCTGCATGGTAAGTGCTTACTGGCATCCAAGGATTTAAGAGGTCACTTCCCTGCTTCTTCCATCTCTGAGTGTTTTAGATTGAATACTCATTCTAGGGACGTTTATTTATTCTTGAATTTTCATGTCTGGTATGAGCCAGATACCCCATTGTGTAACTCAACTTTTTTTTGTCTAAGAGTCAGCTGTAATTAATAAGAAATAAGACAGTTGTAATTCAGACTAATTTGAAACTATCTTTGAGTTTGTAATTAGTCAGTATTTTTGCCATGATGCTAAATTGGGTTCTGTTTAGTTATGAATTCATTAATCTCAGGTCAGAGATCCTTGGTTATTGCCCTGGATCTATGAGCTCAGTATCAAGATTGCTGGCTTGTTAAAGAATTTGTTTAATGATCAAAGAGTTTTGTGATGAGAAGATTGTTTTTTTGGCTTATAAATTATAAGCTATTCTAAAGTTCCTCAAGTGGAACCTTTTATTATTTTAAAAATTTAGAATGAAGGCAGGCCTAAGCCCCCTTATTTGTTTAGAAATTTCAGTCTTGGTTTTTCCTTTCTGCCTGGGCTTATGCCTCACTTTTTACATGGTTGCCATATGGAATTTTAACTCACTATATTAGGTACATTAAACTCAGTATATGTAGATTTAGAGAGCTGGAGACAACATATTGAACTTTGAGTTTGGAGAGTAGTGTTACCTCTTCATCCAGAACATGGTTTGCAAAGTACCCCCATTAAATTTGAGTGGCAAAGGGTGGTAAAAGATTTATTTTACATATTCCCAATCTTCCTGCCTTAGTAGAATTATAAGTGGGCAGAAGAGTATTTCAGAAGGCCTCTCAATAGCTGTGTAACAGATTCTTGGTATGAAAAATAGTGGGTCATAGTTAACTCTCTGTAGAAGTATAACCCTATGCTTACTTGCCAATCTGTGTGCTTAAGAGTTTGATTAATGTCGTTATCTGAACCAATATTAGACTGCACCTCAAAAATCATATATTAACATGCCGGAATAATTTTGGGGTTGTTTTCACTCCTTTAAGTCACTAATGTAATTTGGAAAATAATTTTTAAATTATACATATATTGACATAGCTTATAAATAAATGCGCATACTCAGTGCACACTTTGCATACAGTAAGGATTAAATAATCCTTTAAGAATTTGTTGTTGTTTTTTAGTTGAGCAGTCCTGAGAGTAGCTTGACACCACCTCTCTCAACCAACCTGCATCTAGAGAGTGAATTGGATGCATTAACAAGCCTGGAAAACCATGTGAAAACTGAACCTACGGATATGAATGAAAGCTGCAAACAGTCAGGGTTCAGCAGTCTTGTTAATGGAAAGTCCCCAGTTCGAAGCCTCATGCACAGGTCAGCAAGGATTGGAGGAGATGGCGGCAGCAAAGATGATGATCCAAATGAAGACTGGTGTGCTGTCTGCCAAAATGGAGGGGATCTCTTGTGCTGTGAAAAATGTCCAAAGGTCTTTCATCTAACTTGTCATGTTCCAACACTTCTTAGCTTTCCAAGGTACCAGTGAAATCATTGATTTTTTTTTGTTTAAGTTTATAAGCTCAAAAATAGCATAAAGTTATTAAGGGCAGATGGCCTTCTTAATCAAGGAAACAGGGAACCTGTTATTCCTTTGGTGATACTTTCCAGAGAAACCTCTAACAGCTGAATGATAAGGTTCAAGAGTTATGTGGTATGTTAATGATAAGGAATAGACTTCATTTCCTGGCCTTCAGTTAATACTCAGTGTAAATAAACTTGGTAAAATTCTTGTTATGAAGGGCAAAGAGATTGGGATTTTGGAGGAAGTTAATTCATTTATTCCTGATGTTGAATTTTTGAAAAATATATTGCCATCTATCTTATTAGGGTCTATGATAATGATTTGATTTGTGAATACCATTTAGTTTGAGGCAGCTCTGTTGGATCCTACCCAAAATTTACTGTTTCTAAAGTTTGAAAGCTCTTAAAAGACATTTTATAGAAAAATGAAAAAGCATGTAGTTTGTATAAAGACCTTCAACCTCTTAGAATTGTTAGGTTTTGGGGGGCAGGGAGTTGGTATACGTAAGTAAAAAGAGATTGGGGTAAGGTATGATCATTGTCCTCAGACTGACCCAACGACAACTAAAGATGGTTTCAAACATTAAAACATTCATTGGTGAACTCCCAAGGCAAGTTGATGATGCCACCTAAAAGTGGAGCCAGGTATACTGGGCTTGCTTAGGAGACCTATATTCTGGTTGTTAATTCTGTAGTGAACTAACTTTTCAAGGAACAGCTTCTATATCTAACAGGGGTGGGGTTTTGGATCGGAAGACTATGGTTACTTCCAGTTGACATTTTACATTTTATATTCAAGCAATCTCTTGTCTCCAGTTGATCTCAGAAACAGTAATATAGTGGGGCCATATATTTCTTTCTTAAACTCCTCTACCCCCCCCCTTTTTTTTTAAATGATAGTAGACCATCTTCTTGGCAAAAATCCAGCTCTTTCTGCCTATAGATAATAAATTCACATTTCTTCCCAGATTCCTGAGAAGTAAAGGATTTCAATTAAATAATGATGCCCTTTTTAAACTATTCAACCTTTTGGATTAGAAAATGGGTAGATATATAAACAGAATATTTTTCTGAAGTATTTTAATTACTACCTAATGCTGAGGAGGTATAGGCATTTGTCAGGGATAGAATGGGGGCCTTCTTTTTCTTTACTCTTTTAGAAAAGTAAAGTATTGGCATTTTAGTCTTGAAGACTTTTCATACTTTCCTTTGGGTAGTGGCATCTGCTGGAACATCAGGATTTTGCCACATAATATAGAATGCTTTGGAAGAAATTGTAAACTGTCAGCACAGATAGATTAGTTTGTACTGTGCCTAGGATGGATGAATGGATGGGTAGAATATGAATGAATCATAGTTTATAGTGGGATAGAAATTCCTTATGTAAACAAATTATAGAAACTTTGGAGAGTTAAAAGATAAAAATGTCTAACAGTATATGTGCTTGCAAGTGTGTGTATGTATATGTATTCAAGGCTTTCGACTGGCCATGAAAAAAAAAACTGTTTTACTTTTTGTATGTTAAACACATGCCAAAGAGTACTAGATAATGCCTGAGGAACTCCATATTCTGTACTCTTATTCATGAATAATGGTACCATGTCATGGTAATTTTGGAGTCTGTGAGAATTGATCTTATGCCACAAGTACTGAGCATCAACTTTGCTAGGAAGAAACTTTTTTTTTTTTTTAAGGCAAGAGATGCCATTTTTATAATGTTTTCTAGGAGGTAATCATTTGAAGGATGGCTGAGAAAAATTCTAGGAAATTTTTATCATCCAACTTCACCTTGTGAGATTTGTCAAAAATAGTCTCCCTTCTCCTCTCAAACCTGGAAACTAAAGAAAACAAACTAGAGACTCACCTCTGAGGAACTAGCTTCTCTGGAGCAGGCTTTATTATATAATTATGTGGACTAATTACCTGTTCCCATTTTAGTGGGGATTGGATATGCACATTTTGCAGAGATATTGGGAAACCAGAAGTTGAATATGATTGTGATAATTTGCAACATAGTAAGAAGGGGAAAACTGCACAGGGTTTGAGCCCGGTGGACCAAAGGGTAAGTATCAATTAAGTTAATATGTTTTTATGGATTTTGTAGGTCTCTGCCTATATGTCATATTTTTCTTTAGTGTAATACACATGTAACCTGATAAATTTTCATTTTTTATTCTCATCATCCAATGGTATGTTGATGACTGTTGAAATCTGTAACTCTTATCCTCAAGCTCCAGATTCTTGTATCTAGCTTCCTCAAACTTAACACATCCCAATCAGTATCTTGATTTCTAATCCCTACCCCCCCAAAAGTAGAAACAAACTAACAACAAAGCTCAAATAACAAAAAAACCATACTTCTCCCACAGTCTTCCCCATCATAAATGGTACCACCGTTCACCCCTGTTGCTCAATCCAGAAACCTATTAGAAAATAACTGGGAATGGCCATCATACTTACCAATGGTTTCTTACCCCTACATCATCATCCTAGACAGTCATCATAATTTCTCATCTGGACTATGGTAATAATTTCATAACTGGTCTTCCTGTTGCCATTCTTGCCCCCTTCTAGTCCATTTTTTATACTTTACAGAGTTGTGTTTTTTTTTTTGTTTTTTTTTTATGTAAACAAGCCTATCACTACCTTGCTTGAAATTTACTAGTAGTTTCCCATCATATTAAAAATAGAATGCAAAATCCTGTATCTTTGCTAAGTTTACTTGAAGTTCGGCAGAAAGTAGTCTCAAAACTAAATGGGAAGGGGGCGGATGTGGCTCAAATGGTTGGGTGTCCGTCTGCCATATGGAGGGACCTGGGTTCGATCCCCGGGGCCTCCTGGTAAAATAAAAAAAAAATAAAAATAAAAAAATAAAAAAAAACTAAATGGGAAGCAAGGCTGTTTTGAGTGCATATAGTTAGTAATCTATTGTGTAGCAGGCTTATGATCAGTTCATTTTGATAGTACTTAATAGTGATACAGTTTGACTTTTGGTATGTTAAACGCATGCCAAAGAGTACAAGATAATTCTCAAGAATATCTTATGGCAGAGAAAGATTATTTCACATGTTTTCCTTTACCTTTTGGGGCCAGAAATGTGAACGTCTTCTGCTTTACCTCTATTGCCATGAATTAAGTATTGAATTCCAGGAACCAGTTCCTGCTTCGGTGAGTTGTCTACCCTAATACTTCCCTGGTGTAATGTTTATGAGTATGGGCTCTGGCTTCAGACTGCTTGTCTTATAACTTAGACTTCTTGAGTAATCTCCTCAACTGTTCTGAGACTTAGTTTTCTAATACTATTTACCTCATTGGATTATTCTGAAGATTATATAAGAAGACCTATATAAAGTGTTTAGCATAGTGCCCAGTAATATAGTAGATGCTTATTACTAATTAATTTTATTAGGATCAAATGGAAGTGAGATTTATTTGTCAAAATTAAAATTTGTTTTTAAGGATTTTGTTGCTGTAACAATTTAATAATTTAATTCCCAAGTCCTTTTTACTTTTAAGATGGATATAAGGGAAACCGATATCATGGAAAAAATATTGAATTAGAAGTAAGACTTGATTTCTGCCCCTTAGTTCTACCATTCACCAACTTTATAACTTTGGGGGAATTACATAATTTTCTGCCTCTTCTTTTTTTTTAACTGTAAAGTGGCCATATTGGACTAAATTATTTCTCAGATTCTAGTTCTATGATTATAGGTTCTGTACCTTGTGGAGAAAACAGTCTCTATGTAAGTATGAATTTGAATAAAAGTGTAAAGTTGGATTTTTCACACTAGCTCTGCTTTCATAAGCCCTCTTATAAAAACAGTAAAGATTGAGAAAAGACTGGGGAAATTTTGCATGGCAGTGCTTTTTATCTGTAAGGAATAAAGTCTTTAAAATCCTATAAGAAAAGCACAACTAGAGGTGCTCAATGCCTCATAAGTGGGATGAGAACATGCTACACACATTTAATTTACTAGTCATCAGTTGTTGAGAAGGATAGTATCGAATACCAGACCTGTTAGAAAATATTAAATGGTAGTAAACTTGTTTACTGGGTAGGCTGAGAAACAAAAGGTTTAGACACAATAATGTTTTGTACACACAGTAGTCATCTGATAATAGGAAATTCTGTCTCATCTTCAAGTTCAGGGAATTGACAGAAAATGACTTTCACATTTTTTCATGCACTGTTTAAATTGCTTCTCTTTGTTGAATTATATCCCAAGGATCAAAACTTTTTACCAAGGGAGGGGCCAGAAGGCCCCAGCATTATCAGTAAATGGTTAATAAAAATTTTACTATGTCATTATGACGATCTTTCTCTGTCATAGAATCTCTCAGAATTCTCTGGCATAAATTTATGTCCTCTGAAGAACATTCTAATAATATTAATGCATTTTGTAATTTTTTGGCTTCTTCCTTCCTTGTCTTCTCCTTTCCTCCTCTTTCTCCCATCCCCAACCTCCTCCTCTCTCCCTCCATCATAAGTAAAATTCTGGTGAGCCACATGTGGTCATGGCTAGTGTTTGCTTTCTGATTGCTTTCTTTATAAATCTACTTATCATTAAAAATAGGATTTGGGGGACTTCCATTAACCGTGGAGACTGGCACATAAACATAGTCTGAGTAAGATTTTATTTTCATGGTATGATTGAAGTAGATTTAAAGTACATTCACTATACCCAGAATTTCAAGCAGTTGCCTCAATAATCAACACAAGTTGTTTTTTCTGTTTTGTTTTGTTTTGTTTTGTTTTCTAAAATTAATATTCTATATATTTCAAATTAAATAATTTGACATTTTGGGAAAATTATTATCTACCCTTATTTATATATTTTATTTATTTTAGATACCAAACTACTATAAAATTATAAAGAAACCAATGGATTTATCCACTGTGAAAAAGAAGCTTCAGAAAAAACATTCCCAACACTACCAAATCCCGGATGACTTTGTGGCTGATGTCCGTTTGATCTTCAAGAACTGTGAAAGGTTTAATGAAGTATGTTAGCTTCCAAACTATAGAGTCTTGGATTGTTAGTTTTTGTTTTTGGTTTTTTTATTTTGTTCTTCCTAGGATTTTTCTAATTTGATTTAAAAACTATTTTTCGCTTCAGCCCTGTCAAAAGTAAAATTTGATTGTATCCATAGCTCCAAAGAAGGAAGTTTGCCATGTATAATTTGGAGTATATACTCAAATATAATGTTAAAGTATCATTGAATATCCCTCCCCTCCCTAAATGAATTGAAGGTTGGGATAAGTATGTACAGTAGTTTATAAGTTAAGTATATTTTATGGGAAATGATTATAAGCAGCCTACATTTTGGGTACATTTAGGAAAGGCTCTGGTTATATATGTTCCCATGTCCTTGGATTTCATTTCTATCGATCATATAAATGTAGAAACTTAAATTCCTAAACTATGTCTGGTGGCTTATTATGGATAGTAGCCCAAAGTGTATAATGTTTTCTTTGCCCAGCAATGTGACTTTCATTAACTTTGGTTTTATATTTTTTTGCGGATAAGGGTGAGCTATGCACACCTTGAGAAGATATGTGAAAGATACCTCTTTCAAGGAAATTATTTTTATTTTTATCATCTTTCAGATAAAGTCAAATCTCTTATTAAGAAAGATGTTTCAACATAGAAGAAGAAAATTGATTTGGATTTGATTTCACAAAATATTTAAAAAGATAACTTTAATACCAAAACTCTCTTCTTTATTGAGGAATGAAATTTGGGTGCCATATGCCACAGTTACTGAATTTTAAAATCCCATTGACTCATTTAGAGTATACCCAGGAAAAAAAAATCCCTTATAAGTGAAGTCTAGCCACCTTTATAGCAACCTTGGAGGGACAGCAATATGTCACAGAAAATATAGTATAATCTGAATTTAAATTTAGAAAGTACAGACCCAAATTTTTTGTCTTATTTTTTAATGTAGTTGATTTAAAAAAAAAAAAAAAAATGCTTTTATAGACTATAACTGACATTTGCCAAGAAGTTCCAATTTACCTGTTTTAGTATAAGTTAAATAATTATGATTAACATTGATATACAGGTGGAATTCTGATTGTTTTTGAAGTTTGACAGTTTTTTTAAACATTTATTTATTTCACAAATATTTTTCTCTTAGATTTGAAGTACTCAGACCATTCATATTGACCTCGCTAATTCAGAACTTCAATTATTGAGTTTTCACAATAACTTTATTATTTTTGTAAAGAAAATATTATCTTTGTAAAGAAAGTGATTCCATGTTCTGTAGAATTTTAGAACGCAGTTAATCTCGTCATAGCAATTTGTTCTCCCTAGTATGGCTGACTTTCGTCGCCAATCCTATGCAATCTCATAACTTTAGAAAGGATTATAATTTCCCTTTTTTTTTGACTCTGGTATCCTTTTTAGATGATGAAAGTTGTTCAAGTTTATGCAGAAACACAAGAGATTAATTTGAAGGTAAGCTTTTCAGACCATGCAAACTTGGTGAAGGAATATGCATTACCAACAGGTGAATATTCCTATTTTTGCTTGCAGGCTGATTCAGAAGTAGCTCAGGCAGGGAAAGCAGTTGCATTGTACTTTGAAGATAAACTCACAGAGATCTACTCAGACAGGACCTTCGCACCTTTGCCAGAGTTTGAGCAGGAAGAAGATGATGGTGAGGTAACGGAGGACTCTGATGAAGACTTTATACAACCCCGCAGGAAACGCCTAAAGTCAGATGAGAGACCAGTACATATAAAGTAAAATGACATGGACTTAAATCAATTCTTTAAAAAAAAAAAAGTGAAACAAAAAACTTTTATTTAAGTGTTGCTGGAATATCCTGCCTACAGTGGCCACCTCCTTAAAGAAGCTGACAGCTTTTACACAGTATTAGATTCACATAATGGACAGAAAACACATTCTTGTCAAAAAAGGGGGAGAGAACTCTATTCGCAACTTTAAAAGTAAACTAAAAGCAAAAGTGAAATAATTTGAAGATTCCTGTTACTAAAGAGAATGGTTCTCTCATTGTTATTAGAGATGGGCAAATGTTGATGATCATGTGATATTCATTGGCGCAGGAAACTGGGTATACAGTAAATACTTGAGGATTGTGTCGCTCGATATATTGTCTCTTTGGACTAAAGTGCACAGTTTTTAAAACAAGTTTCATGCCTCCTCCAGTCACATACATATTAGGTTGTTTTCTAGATAAAAGAAAAGTAGAATAAAAGTAGCTCAGATTCTGCTTCAGTGTCAATGCAGGTGTGCATTGAATCATGCTGTTATTTATTTATTTTTTTTCCCTCTGTTTTGATGCTGTTGGGCCTTAGTTTTTATATTGGTTTCAAGAACTCAATAGTATCATTTTCTAGTCATACTTAGGGTCTAGAAAACCTGACCATTGATCATCATTTAATCAATTTTAATGGTCAGCTGAATTTAAGAGGTCATCACGTGAAATTGAAATAAATACGATAACTTTTCAGTAGTGGGTCATATACTTTTATAGTAGTCATTTCCAGAAAATGCTTCACACAGTTGTACTTCCCAATCAAATCATCTGATCATAGTTATTCCCTTGAAAGGCAGAATGTTTATTTCAAAATTTAATCTAGTTTTCTGTACATTTAAATTTAAAGAACTTGACAACTGGCTCTTATCCAGTCTTCCTTCATATCAGTTTTCTGATAGACCACTATTGGCAAACAGTAATATGTCAACTACCAAATGTGTAAAATTTTCTGTATTTCACTTTGTCTTATTTGTAAATAGTGAACTAAAATTTCTGGCAGATCAGCAACATTTGCTGAGCCTGTTTTTTAAGCTAATGTGTATTCTTACTAATGTTCCTATCAAGAATGGATTTGTAATATATGCTGTCTATTTCTAATGTTCACATTCATATTTTGAGGTTCTATCTTATTTTAATAGAGAACAGACTTCTCAAAAAAAAAAAAAAAATCTTCCGAAGCAGCTTATTATTGGAATATCAAAATATTGAAATAAACCCGGTGGGGTTAGATTACTCATCTGTCCACCAAGTGGGACATTTGCATGGACTGGGGGCTTAAAGGACTTAAAAGAGACCTGTAAGTAAATCTTGAAAATGAGCCAATCCCCACTTGAATGGTTACTGGAGTAAACCCACCTCTACTCTACAGCACCCAAGGCAGATAAATCAACTTGGCTCTGGTTCATTTTTCTTCTCTTCATGTGTGATGCTCAGATCCGAAATGTGTGTTCTAGACTATGTACAGGCTTCTCTTGTTGGATTAAAAATTTTAGTCCTGCTTTTGTATGGACACATTAGAATATAAAGTGACCAAAATAGAAGAATTTGCCATTAGATATTTTTCAGACGTCAGCAGATTTGTGGCAAATCATTTGCCTTTTTAAAAATTCCGCTTAAACAATTCAGACAGTAGACTACTCAGAAAAGAACATTATTTGACACAATTGTCTAAGAGTTAAATATTTTTTAGTGCGTATTGAATGAAATAAAGTGCTCTACAGAAATTATTATACAATTCCTTTTGGGTTGTTTTCTTTTCTTAACAAGGGGTGGGGTAAACAGGAATATGATTTAGACCTTCTGATGGTATATTTAAACAGTGTTGATTTTATTATTGATGTTGACTTATTTTATTTCAAGCTTACATTAGCTCCTCTTTCAGTTGTTATAAATTAAACTTCAAAGAATATACCACTGTTTTACCATTTTACTCAAATTTCAAATTCCTAAGAAGTGTTTTCTTATAAAAAGGGGAAAATAATTTTAAAATGCCTTTTTCTATGCCCTTTAAAAGCTCTTTCCTACAACATTTATGATTTCACTTTAAAAGTAGACATATATGGAAGACATGTTTTTTGGAAGGCCTTCCAAAGTGATGAGTAGCACTGTAACCTCCTTTTGTCAAGCCTTTGAGTCCTAGTATTTTATACTTGCTCTTCACATGAATCTTCACAATTTTTAGATCTCATTAATAGAGTCTGCCATCTGGGGAGAAAAAACTCATTTTAATTAAATATTTATTTCTCAGTTGTTGGCGCCTTAAAGATTCCCCTTAAAAACATTTCCATGTTAGATGAAATTTTTGCTTCGTTTTTTTTTTTTAAGATTGGTTCTTTAAAAGCCACTTTATTGTCAACATATAATATGCTCCATTTCTGATAACAGAAGATATTTCATACTGCTGAGGAATTACTATTAAATTGATAGCTATCAATAAACTACCATTAAATGAAGGTGTTAAGTGTAGATTTCATTGAAGCTTTTTTCTTGCACACTGATCACTTTAAGCTGATTAGTTCAACTTTGCCTAATATGGACTGTGGTATATTCAGATATCTTATAGATGTTTTCTTATTAATTTATGCTTTTAAAAGACCAACATTGAATCAATACCTGAAGGCAGTTTGTTTTGATACTCTACCACATTTGTATTCTTAGTTAAAAATGCAGTATTTTAGAGTTGGAGAAAAGTCCATGTAATAATGTTTTCTTAAAAGCTTGCAAAGTTTTTGCCACATTGCCTTTCCCTCTCCCATTAGGAAACTAAGAACAAAATGTTCCCCAATCTATTCTGCTGGCCTAAATTTGTGTTTTTCAGCACTTGGCCTCAGATGACTCATGGAGAGAGAATTGCTTTGCAAGGTGAAGCATGTGAAAATCCCAGAGTATGGCTAGGTTTTAGGTCATGCTTTGTGTAGACATACCAAACCATTACTACAGAGAAAGGATAATGCGTTGGTTCCACTCTCTAATACTTTTTGGAATTAATCAGGTTCTTTCTGACTTCTGTTTCTTACCTAAGGGAAATTTAAATAATGTTTAAAGTCAGTTAAGTCTCACTTTCTATTGTAACAAGTCTTGATTTTTTTTATTTTTTATTTTTATTTTTGGCTAATCTGAAGAAATAATGCTTTTAAATAGAAATAAATAAAAAGTGTTTAGTGTGCAAACTGTAGATTTAGCAATTACCTCAGCAGGTATGCTGCCATGTAATTATTAGTGATTAGTGTTAATAAGCCAATAGATTCAGGTCTTCTGGCTATGCCCTTGGATTGTGGCCTACCTTATGTTATTAAAGCCTCTCTTACTAGCCAAAAAGGGGATCAATGCTGTGGCCCACTCTCCCTTGGCCTTTAAATCCTTTATCCCCATTCACAACACATGAAGTATAAAAATCTCATTTCTTGTCAAAGTTAGCACTGCTTATTTGCATATTCAACATTGGATCAGTGAGTAGTTATATAAAAATCCATTCAATCCAACTCCTTTAATTAAAACAATCAACTTCTTAATTCATACCATGAATTCTTAATGAAGATGAAATAACAAGGTTTTCACGGTGCATCACAGTTTGATCATGTACTGGACTTATGTTTTCCTTTTATTTCTTTCTCGGTTATTTCCTTGATAAAGCAATAACACTGCTTTAAGTCTTTTGCCTAATAACATGTCATAATCCTCTCCTGGATGGTGATTTTATAGGAAAGTTTGTATGCACATAAAACCCAGTCTATCTTTTAAAAAATTAAGAAAATTAAATGTATGCTGGAGCTAATGACAATATATTGTGGCATTTTATTTTAAAAATTGGGGAAAGTTGCATATTTTTTTAAAAGTAGCTATTTGAGTAAAAAAAAAAAAAAATGAAGGTACTTTTTTAAGAAAAAAAATTTATATGCCACAGTTTACATAGACATTTCAGATTTCAACATGTACTCTTGGATATAATGGTTTCTTTTTCATGGCCAAAAATGCATGTGTAGCATTTCGTCCATCTTAGTTCCTTGTGTTTGCCTATGTGATCCCTTATATATATTTTTAATTGTATCTGAAATACAGAATTATCTTCAAAAATTAATTTGGATAAATTTATATCTAACTAACAATGTACAAAATTAAGTTTAGCCCTTTTCTAGGAAGTGATCTTTAAAATTGAAAATCCTAGTCTTTTAGATATCACCCAATTTGTATATGGGAAGGCACTGAAATGATTTTGTGTAAGTGCAGTACCACTGCAAAATTCCCTTTCAGGTGTGGCTTAAATTTCAATCTGAAGAACGAAATGCATGTCTGCTCCTGGTCTGAAAAATGTAGGCATTTACTATGTTTAAAAACAGTGAAACATGTATATAAGCCTATAAACAAAAGATTTGTGCAATTTGAAAGCCTGTTAATTTTCTGTGTGGACCTACCTACACACAAAAGGGTTAAATTCACAACCTTACTTGTTCCTTTCTTTCAGTATTTCACTTGGCCTCCTCCCCCTCATTATTACTACTACTACTACTACTATTATTTTTGCACATAGTTAACTACCCTTCAATATTATTCTTAAAGAAAAAGTGCTGTTTCTGTGGTATCGTATTCTCTAAATAATCATATTTAATTTTTTAAAACAAGGTTGCAGTTTCTAATTGTTTTCGTTCTTGTGTTTTTGCTGGTGTGTAATAAAAGCAAATTTTTTTCTTTTCATGGTTATTTAATATTTTAGCTGCCTGTAAATATTTCTTGTTATAATGCTCTGGAATGTGTTGTAGAAGTTGTATTAGATTAGTTTAAAGCTTTGTTTGAAAACCACATTGTTTTGGTTATTTCTATTAAATTAGAAAATTGAAAAAGTTTTCAAATGAATTTCCTTTTTTTCTCCTCTGTGAGTTGAGACTTAATAAATAAATATAGTCCCTATCCTCACAGTATTTATATTCTATTAGAGGGTGGTGAGTGCTGTGATAGGGGTTAGTTTGGAATATAGTAAGAACACATCAGAAAGGATCTAACCTAAACTTTGTTAGGGAAGTTATCTGTTTAATACATAAAAGTTGAGGATAATACTGGACCAGGCAAAGAGAGAGTCAAAAGAATATAAAATATACAGAAGCCTGCAAGTGAAAGAAAACATGTATATATTCCAGGGACTGACAAGTTCAATATGGCTGGAACAGAATGGAAGTTGGAGTGATAAAATACTAAGCTGGAAAATTCAGCGTGGTCATCGTCAAGCAGAGTCTTGAAACTCATGTTAAAGAGTTTTGGACTTAAACTGAGGGCAAGGAAGGAACCCTTGAAGCATTTTAAGCAGAGTCAGGACAGTGGCATAATCAGTTTTGCCTTTTTGAAAGATAATTTTAACTATGAAGTGTGGATTGGGGAGAAGATTGGAGGTTCATGGACATTTGTAGGCTATGAGTGATCCATGTAAGCTTTAAACTAGTTGTCTGACAGTAGAGATGAAAACAGCAGTCAAATTTTAGAGATTTAGAAAATAAAATACATGGGTAATTGAGGCCATGGGAATGAGAGTGGTTGCCAAAGGAAGATTTTACATGGTACCTGTTGAATTAGGAAATAGGAGGAGAAAAGAATAGGTTGGGGGTGGAGGGAAGTGAGTTCAGTTTGGGACATACTGAGTTTGAGGTACCAATGGCAAATTAAGGTGCTGATGACCATGGTTCTGGTGTGCATGAGAGAGCCCTGGGCTGAGAAAAAGACCAAAATCCATCTGATGGGAATCATGTCTATTTTATTCACCACTGAAATACCCAGCACATGGTAAGCATTCAGTAAGCAACTGTTGTGGGAGCAACTAGCATAATAGTTGGTAATTAAAGCAATGGAAGAGGATAGGATTTTCTAGGAAATTTGTACAGTGAGAAGAGTAAAATACTTACGACAGCAGAAGGAGGAACACTTAAGGACTACAAAAAAAAGGTGTCATAAGGGAGAGTAAGGATTAGCTACAGAAGTGAAAGAAAAGCCGGGAGAGTAGTAATGGAAGACAAGGTAAAGGTGTTTCAGAAAGGGGAGGGGGAGGGGCATTAGTGATATCAAGTGTTGGCAAGAGATGAAGTAAAGATAAAATAGCCATTGAATTTAACTATTTTTTTTTTTTTTTTTTTAAGATTTTATTTATTCATTCATTTATCCCCCCCTTGCTGCTTGCGCTCGCTGGGTCAGCCAACCACGCCGTGCGGGTGGACCCGCCCTCACCAGGAGGCCCCGGGAACCGAACCCGGGGCCCCCCACATGGCAAACGGGAGCCCCACTGATTGAGCCACAGCCGCCTCCCTGAATTTAACAATTTAGAAGACATAAATGACCTCAGTAAGAGCTCTCCCATTGGGAACAGCAGAAAGAATGCATTGGGTTAGCTGAATGAGATGTGTGGAAGGAATTATTGCATATAGACTGTTATTTCAGGAAATTTGCCTTCAATTTTTCTTTAGCTTATACAGAATTTAGGTCCATGAACAACCAAGTAAACATTTGAATGAAACTTCCTAATTTATCTTTTTAGATCCATGTTGTGTAGTAGGAAAAGCATGGGTTTTGGCATTTGGGAGACTTTTTTTTTGGGGGGGGGCGGGGGGAGACTTTTGAACTCTTATTTTTATCAGTTACCTATTTGACCTCTCTGAGTTTCACTGTTATTATTTGTGAAATGAGGAAGAGTCATTTCCAGCTCATTGAATTAATATTGGAATAAATTGAGATTATTTATAGCACAGGTTGACATATAGGAAGTTCTCAACAAACATTTAGTTTCCTTCTGTTTTCTTCCCTTCTATTGCTGTGAGAAGGGTACAGTTTTTTAAAAGGTGATCTCTTTTTTTTTTTGGATGAGATGAGAACAGACTTCTGTATTCCAAGTCTTTTAAGTTTATTCTCCACTCTTAAATACTTATCATTCATTCATTCAGTTGATCCTTCTACTTATAGACTCCAACTAATACCCATATTAAGGCTGTAGATATTTATGGAATAATAAATACAAAAATGAATTGGTAGTATAAAAAGGCCCTAATGGGAAGATCAAGCTTTCCCTTTTCTGGCCACAGGTTGTGTACAACCTGAGGGATTCTCCTGATGTACAAAACAAATGCTGGAAAAGATACTTTAAATTATATATATATATATATAAATGCTTAGGTGAGCTAGCAAGGAACAAAGATACTCAACTACTTCCACCCCGAAATACCTTACCCATGCAGAATATTGGCCAAATAAATAAATCGTGGAATAATTTGATAACACTTGAATGCAGGACATTTACAAGACCTCTAGTCTGGATGCTTGAAAAAAACAATTGTCTTAGAAAACAGATGGGAGACTGGGCTGAATATAACAACCAAATACAATGCATGAACTTTGATTTGATCTTGAATTAACTAACCCAGACATTTTTTGACATCTTGGGAAATTTGTACATGAGATCTGTTATATTATGGAATAATGTTTAATTTTCTTGTGTGATAACGGTATTTTGTATATACAGGAGAATGTCCTTTTTCTTAGGAGATGCATGCTGAGCTATCTAGGAGTGTGAAGTTCATTCTCTGTAGTACTTTCAGTTGGCAGGCTAAAGAGTGTACATGTATATAAAATAGATACATGAGATAGTGCAAATGCAGCACAATAATCAATGGGTAAATCTTAATGAAAGATAGATGGATGTTTATTGTATTGTTTGCAAGTTCTTTTTTAGACTTGAAATTTTTCAAAATTAAAAAGGTTATATGAGTAACAAAAAGGAAAACAAAACAAACAAAGGTTATGTGCAGGGTGAAATGAAAAGCATGAATCCAGAGAAGGAATAATACTGAAGAGAGTGGTTGCGCTAAGGACTGTACCAGTCATTGTGGGATAAAGATTTTGGAATGGGCTAAGCTTTGCCAGGGAAATGATGCATGGGACTAATAACGGTATGCCATCAGAGTGAGATTCTCCAAGAGCTGGGTCCTCAAAAGATGACATACTCATGAAAGAATGACACAGAATACCTCAGAGAAGAGACCAAAAACTGGATGGTGGGAAGAAAAATCTCCCCTGAGAATTTGTATCCACAAGCTGATACTAAAATTTGGAGCTGGGGTCATACTACCTATGTGGTCCAAAAAATTAAACTATTTAAAGTCATCTCAGCTTAGAAGTGATTTGAGGAACTTAGAAAAAGTGTTTACTCTGTTAAGGAAAATACTTTAAATGCAATATCAAAGACTTCGTGAATAGTGTTCCAGTAATCTTGTACTCATTCAAAGGTCACAAGTATGGGGGGGGGCGCCGGGGGGGTTGTATTATATAAGCAAATCCAGAGATACAGCAGAATCTGACCAGCAAAAGTTGCAGATAGGGGAATTATTGGATATGTGTTCAGAGACATGTTTTGCAAAAGTATTTGAATCTTCAAAATTGGGATGGCATTTCAATATTATATTGGCAATGTTAGTACAAAAGTATGATGTGTCATTCAATACTTAGTGGCTTAGATTTGATGGGATACAGTATATGTAAAGGAATAGAGAATATCAAAACAGCAAGTAACAAAAGGCTATTAATATGATGTGGGTGGAGGATAGGCAAGAGCATATGGGAAGATAAATTGTAAATCAGATTTGAAAAAGAAAAACGCCTGGAAGTGAAAAACAACGGGTTAGACAGAGGTAAGGAGAAGATTAATCAATCAGAAGACAAAGATGGCTGTACTGAGAGACAGATGGAATATATGAAGGAGAAGGACATTGGAGGGTATACTGAAAAGATCAATATGCACCTAATAGAGTACCAGAAGGAGATTATAGAGAATGGTTAGGGATGACATTTGAGGGTATTGTGGCTGAGAATTTTTCAAATTTGGTTAAAGTCATACATCCTGAGATTTGAAGAGTCTAGCAATTAAATCAGTGGCTACATTTTAGAAGAGAGACAATGGTCTAGGACCTACAAAATGAGGAGGTCAGAGACACTTACAAAGCTAACTACCATAAATAAAGGGTGTATTAGTCAGCCAAAGGGGTGCTGATGCAAATTACCAGAAATATGTTGGCACTTAGAAGGGGTAGAAGCTTACAGTTACCAGGCCATAAAGCATAAGTTTCTTCGAAGTCTGTTGCCACGTGTTGGAGCAAGACAGTTGCTGATGTTTGCCAGGGTTCAGCTTCTTGGGTTCCTCTCTTCCCGGGGCTCCGTTTCTATCCGGTCTCAGCTCCTCTGTTTCCTCCACAAGGCCAGCTGTAGACTATGAGGCTCTCTAGGCTTTGCCTCTTTCTACAAGGCCAGCTGTAAACTGTCAGGCAAACTACTCATCTCTTCCTGGGGCCTTCTCTAACGTTCCTCATGACCAAGCTCCTCAGAACTCCAACATCAATACTCCACCTCTGTCCTTTACCATGCCTTTTATCTTTGATTCCCCACCTACCAAGGGGTGGGGTCAACACCCTACTGACGTGGCCCAATCAAAGCCCCAATCAAAACTTAATCATGCCCAGATGAACAGACCAGTTTACAAGCATAATCCAATATCAATCTTTGGAATTCATAACTATCAAATTGCTACAGAGGGTAATAAGAGAAATAATACATTACCTGTAATGGATCAGTGGTTAATCTGGCGGCTACTTGACAACAACAGTGGAAATCAGAAGACAGGATAATATGTACTAGGAGAAAGCTATCAATTTAGAATTTACCCAACAGAACTATCTTCACCACCACCCCCAAAAAGAACAAAATTAAGATATTTTGGGTAATAACTGAGCTTGCTACCAACATGTCCTCACTGAAGATTTAGTCCAGGAAAGAAAACAAGGTTGGAAAGATTTGAGATGCAAGGAGGAATGGTGAGCAAAGAAAATGGCAGAAAGAAAAGCTAAATTATAAAACAAAGTCAATTTCTATGACTTTAAAAATAAGAAAACTGATTAACTTCAAGCACGACAGTATGAGTTTTAACCCACTCCCAGTAAAACTGGTGAAAATTATTTTAAAAACCAACCACTATCTAAAGCCTCAGAAAATGGTCCTAAGGGCAAATAGCAAATGAAATATCTTTTCAGAAAAATCTAGGAAGATTCTGTAAGAAAGGCAAGAAAATGTGGTATCTGAAACATGACTGTTCCCTTCATCTCCCCTCCCAGCACAGTGAGAGACTCCACTCCCATGCTGCTGCAGCAATGAACATAGGGATTCCCTTCCTTCCAGCTTTCTTCCTTGGAGGAGCAGGGCATTGCTTTTTCCTATTCTGTCCCCAGCTGCCTGTTACCAAGGCTATGTACTAGGTGAGTGTGGTTGAGCAGTGAGAGTTCCCTTTTTCTGCCCAACATCCACTCATGAAGTGGAGGCCCTATCTTGGGTGCAGCATGCTGAGAATACTAGATCCCTGGTAATCCTTCCGCTTGTTCATGAGGCAGTGGTTCTACACCAGGAGAGCAAACTGAGAGGCTCTTAGACTGCTTCCCCTACTCCACCCCATGTTCAGTGCCGAGGCATCACTGAGAAGCTTGCCTTTGTCCCCACCCATGGTTCCTAGAACTCTGATTTAGGAATTTTGCCTGGGAGGAAAAGCAAGCAATAAAATAGATCATCTCTAATCTCTTCCAGGAGAAAAAAAAAATGACCAATTTGCAACGGAGTGTGGAGAAGTTCATCTTGAGGTTGCTCTCCAGAACAGTTGAGGTCCTGGTGGAAGACCCCTGGGAGGAAACTCAAGATACAGGCTAAACTGCATGCCTGCTAGTTTATAGGAGGAAAGAGGGGATTAAGACAGTTGAGAGGAGCCCTCTTGGGATCAGAACTAAAATTGGATTCAGACCTTCAAAAGAGTAAGGTTTTGGCTGGATTTGTTTCGTAGAGCAATTTGTGCCCCAGGGCATTGTTGAAAACAATAGAGCAGTGAGCCCACTATTAGCGGACTTTTAACAGCTGTATATGCTCAGTGAAAGAGGAATGAAGCCCTGCCAAAATTAGTCATCCCAAGGGTGACTGATGGCATACCCCAAAGCATCTTCCTGAGGAATAACATCAAGATCAATACTATGTGTGATGGGGGGGACAGGGGGAGGAACAGGCTTCCTTAAAATAATCCAGCCAGTTACTAAACAATCAAATAATTTACTTGATTCGTTTTGAGGAGGATAGTACCCAGAGTTCTTACAATATATTATCTAAACTGTCCAGTTTCCAGCAAACAGAAGGCATTCAGAGACACAGCAAGTGCAACAATTGAAGTAAAGAAATTCACAGGTGGGACTCAACAGTAGAGTTGAACTGGCAGAAGAATAAGCAGATCTGAAAATGAATCAATAAAGATAATACAAGCCAAAGAACTTATTTTTTTCCAAGAGAGAAAAAGGAAAATGAACAAATGTGGGACACCATTTAGCACGCCAATATAAGCATAATGGGAATGCAGAGGAGAGGACAGAAGAAAAAATATTTGAAGAAGTAATGGCTGTAAATTTTCCAAATTTACTTAAAAACAATAACCAACACATCCAGGAATTTCAATGAACCCCAAACAGGATAAACACAAAGAGATAACACAGTCATAGAAAACACGGTGAAAGCCAAAGACTAAAAGAATATCTTGAAAGAAGAGAAGAAAATGACTTGCTAAACTTGCAAGGGGTCCCCAAGATTAGCAGTATTTTCCTCAGCAGAAACAATGGAGGCCACATGGCAGTGGGATAACATACTCAAAGTGCTCAAAGAAAGCAACCGTCAACCAAGAATCTTATGTCCAGCAAAACCCTTTTTCAAAAGTGAAGGCAAAATTAAGACATTTCCAGATAAACAAAAACCCAGAGAATTTGTTGCTAACAGACCCACCTTATAAGAAATATGAAATGAAGTTCTTCAGACTGAAAGCAAGTAACCCCAGATGGAAATCTGAATCCACATTGGTAATGGAGATTACACAATTATGTAAGACACTATTGTTGGGCCTATACATATGTTATTGAGTTTGTAATAATGTATTTAATATGTACAACAATACTACAAAAAGGAGGAAAATGAGATAGAGTTATATAGGGGTAACGTTAGTATCAGTGGAATTAAGCTGGTATAAATCTAAAGTTTATTCTACTGAATTAAGACATAAACACTAGAGCAACCACTCAAAAATAGCAAAGATACAATAAAACATCAAGAAAATTTGAGATGACTCCAATTACTTGTATTAGAAATGAAACGGGACATCACTACTGACTTCACAGATATAAAAATGATTCTGAGAGACTAAAAAGAACAACTGTATGCCAGCCAAGTCAGATATCCTAGATGAAGTGGACAGATTACTAGAAAGTCACTAACTACTGAAACTGACTCAAGAAATACAAAACCTGAGACTGCCTATAAAGTTAAGAGATTGAAATAGGAATCAAAAAACTACCCACAAAGAAAAGCCCAGATCTGGATGGCTTTATCACCAAATTCTAACAAACATTTAAAGAATTAATACAAACTCATCCAAAGACTGCAAGAGGAGGAAACTATTACTTATTACCCTGAATTACCCAATAACTATCTCTTATGAATTTGGATACACAATTCCTCAACTAAAGAGTAGCAAACTGAATATAGTAACATAAAAAGAATTATACACCATGACCAAGTCAGATTTATCTTGTGGATGCAAGGTTAGTTGAACATCTGGGGGTGGGGGGGAAGCATATAAATAGAATAAAAACAAGAATCACATGACCATTGTTTTAGTTTCCTAGCTGCTAAAACAAATACCATACAATGAGTTCACTTAACAACAAGAATAAATCGCTAGAAGACTTGCTTCCTCCTGGGTGTTGGTATCTTTTGGCTGGCTGGCAATCTTTGGGATTCCTTGGCTTTTCTGTCATATGGCAATGCATACAGTAGGATCTTTTTCTTCTAGATTTTGTTGACTTCCAGTTTCTACCTGCTCCCTGTGATTCTTTTTACTGTGCCCAATTTACTTTGCTTGTAAGGACTTCAGCCATATTATCTGTGTTAGTCAGGGGTGCTGATGCAAAATACCAGAAATTGGTTGGTTTTTATAAAGGGTATTTATTTAGGATAGAAGCTTAGTTACTGGGCCATAAAGCATAAGTTTCTTCCCTCATCAAAGTCTTTTGCTACGTGTTGGAGCAAGGCAGCTGCCAACGTTTGCCAGGGTTTAGGCTTCTTAGGTTCCTTTCTTCCCGGGGCTCCGTTTCTCTCTGGGCTCAGGCTTGCTTTGTACCACAAGGCCAGCTAGACTGTCAGGCAAATGGCTTGCTTCTCTTCCCAGGGCCTTCTGTCTTTCCTCACGACCAAGCTCCTCTGTATGCTATTTCCCAGGGCTCCAGCTCAAGACTCGGCATCACAACTCCAACTCAAAACTCCTCCCTGTCCTTTACCATGCCTTTTATATTTGATTCCCTCACCCACCAAGGGGTGGGGCTCAACACCCTACTGATGTGGCCCAGTCAATGCCCTAATCATAACTTAATCATGCCCAGATTAACAGACCAGTTTACAAGCATAATCCAATATCTCTTTTTGGAATTCATAATTACATCAAACTGCCCAAACTGCCACATTGGCTTAAGGCTCTCATTCAGTTTGGGCGTACCTTAACCAATAATATCTTCAAAGGTTCTGTTTACAAATATGTTTACAAATCCACAGGACCGGGGTTTGGGACCTGGAAATGACTTTTATGGGGCATATGACTCAACCCCTAATAGTCATCTCAATAGACATATGTAAAATGTTTGACAAAATCTAACGCCCTTCTACGATAAAACCACCTACCTAGGAATATAGGAAAACTTCATCCTGATAAAGGGCATTATGAAAACCCCACTAACATCATACTTTATAGTGAAAGATAGGATGTTTTTCCCCTGAGATCAAGAGCAAGACCAGATGTCCTTTCACCATTTCTATTTCACACAGTATTGGAGGTACTAGCCAGAGCCATTAATAGGAAAGAAAGAGGGTGGGGGGAGGGGGGGAGGGGAGGAAATGAAAGAGCAAAATTTCTGAAAACTACAAAACATTGTTCAAAGAAAATAAAGATTTAATTAATTGAAAAACCACCCCAAGTTTGTGGATTTAAAGTAAGCCCTTATATCTGTAGTAAACTGATTTTCAACAAGAATACCAAAACCATCTAATGGGAGAGAAGAGTTTTTTGGCAAATAGGTGCTGTGACAACTGGATACCCATATGCAAAGGAATAAAACTGTGCCCTTACCTCACACCATACAAAAGTTAACTAAAAATAGGCTAAAGATCTAAATGTAAGAGATAAAA
The DNA here is from genome assembly GCA_026826555.1 of Tolypeutes matacus. Lineage (NCBI taxonomy): Eukaryota > Metazoa > Chordata > Mammalia > Cingulata > Chlamyphoridae > Tolypeutes > Tolypeutes matacus. The sequence continues at coordinate 16,987,294 of JAKSZT010001178.1, forward strand.
CTATAAAAACTCAGGAGAAAATCTTCATGGCCTTGGATTTGGCAATGATTTCTTAGATATGAGAACAAAAGCACATGTAACAAAAAATAAGTTGGATTTAACCAATATTTTTTTTTAAACTTTTTTTGGCTTCAAAGGACACCATTAAAGTGAAAAGACAACCCACAGAATTGGGGAAAATATTTGCATTTCATATGATTTGTAAGGGTCTCGTATTCTAAATATATAAAAAACATTTACAACTAATAAAAATATAAATAATCCTTTTCAAATATTGGCAAAGGATCTGAATAGACATTTCTCCAAAGAAGATACACAAAAAGCCAATCAGCTCATGAAAACATGCTTGACAACATTAGTCATCAGGGAAATGCAGATCAAAGCCACATAGCATCAAAAGGCCAGATTATAGAGTATCAGATGTAGCTCAGTGGTTGAGTGCCTGTTTCCCATGTACAAGGCCCTGGGTTCAATTACCAGTACCTCCAAAAAAACAAAACAAAACAAAAACAGATTATAACAAGTGTTGAGAAGAGTATGGAGAAATCAGAACCCTCTATACCCTGCTGGTGGACATGTAAAATGGTGCAGCTGCTTTGGAAAAGTCTAGCAGTTCCTCAAATGATTAAACACATAGTTACCATATGACCCAGCAATTCCACTCCCAATATATACCCAAGATATATGAAAACAAATGTTTACACAAAAACTTGTGCAAAAGTGTTTATAGCCGATTTTCTTACAGTAGTCAAAAGGCAGAAACAACCCAAATGTTCACCAGCTGATGGATAAGAAAAAATGTGGTATTTCCATACAATAGAATGTTATTTGGCCATACAGAGGAACAGATTATTGTTTCGTGTTATAACATGCATGAACCTTGAAGACATTATGCTAGGTCACAAAGACCACATGTCATTCTATTTTTATGAAATGTTCAGAACAGGGAAATCTATAGAGATAGTATATTAATGGTTGCTTAGGTTTGGTAGGTAGATAGAAGAACAGTGGGGCAAGAGCAGAAGAGTACAGAGGTTTCTTTTAGAGGTCTAAAATTGTGATGGTGGCACTGTATATTCATATCTGTGAATATACTAAGAACCATTGAATTGTATACTTTAAATGAGTGAATCGTATGGTATATGAAATACATCTCTATAAAGCTGTTTGAAAAAAGACACCCCCAAAAAATACATATGACATAAAATACTGGACAAAAATAGGATGTAAGTCAGATGGAGAATGCAAAATCAAAACATTTTCAGGGCCTTAGATTGTTTGACAGTAGAATCAGGGTATTAAACAACTTTAGATCTTAAGTATGCATGTTAAAAAGACAATGATAAGCTATTATTATTAATAATAATATACATGTGCAATATACACGCAAGAAAAAGGGAAAGGGGAAAATTCCAAAAGAAGGTAAGGAAAGAAGAGAGGAGGGCAGAAAAAGACATGAATAGAGTGAATAGAAAGCACAAAATAATTATGTAATCCCAAAAATTAATATCATAAATGTATGTAGACTATTGTAAAAAGGAATTTTGTCAAACTGTATTTAGAAACCCATATGATAACCATTTGTAAGAGATATGCTGAAAATTTTAAGAATACAGAAAAGCTAAAGAAGTTTTGAAAAAATATGTGAGACAAACATTCAAAGAAATTTACCACATAGTGATAAAAGGGTAATTTTGCTAGGAATATATAATAATAATAAACTTCTAAATACCTAATAACAATTTCAAAACATAAAGGAAGGATTAATACAACTACAAGAAGGAATGGAAAAATCCATTTTAGTGGGCAATAACTGGTAAGTCAAGCGTACAAAATATTAGGATATAGAACTAGACAATGTAATTAGCAAGCCAATGTACATTTATGGAACACTTCATCCAATAATTGGAGAGTGTGCCTTATTTTAAAGTACACATGGATGGGAAGCGGATGTGGCTCAATCGATAGGGCTCCCGTTTACCATATGGGAGGCCCCGGGTTCGCTTCCCGGGGCCTCCTGGTGAAGGCAAGCTGGCCCACACAGCGCGGTGAGCTGACGCAGCAGGACGACCCAACAAGGGGAGACAAGCAGACAAAGAAAAACGCACAGCAAATGGACCCAGCGAGCACAAGCAGCAAGGGGGGATAAATAAATAAATAAATAAATAAAATTAAAAAATAAAATAAAATAAAATAAAGTACACATGGATCACTTATAAAAATTGATCACATTGTAGTCCAAAAAGCAAGCCTCAACTTAAAAGAAATTCTTATAACCTTAAGTGATTGTATCAGAAAAGAAGAAAGGCTGAAAATAAATGTGAAAGAAGTTAGAAAAAATAATGGCAAAAGAAATCCAATGGAAGTAGAAGAAAAGAAATAATAAAGGAAATAGTAGAAAAAAATAAAAACATAAAAGAATCAACAAGCAAAGGTTGATTCTTTGAAAATATAAAAGTAATAAATCACAAGGTTCATAAGAAAAAGAGAAGGCAAAAATAAGCCATAGTAGGAAGAAAGTGGGTAATTGGGGCCACTCTTAATTTTTCCTTTTTACAAGACCAACAATAAAAAGGATGACATTGATATTGTATTGTGAGACCACATAGAAAACCCCAAATCTACAAATTATAATAAGATTTTAGCAAGGTTGATGGATATGAGATCAATATAGAAAAATCCACTGCATCGTTATACACCAGTGATAAAGTAATTGAGCTATTTCCACTTCTGGTAACTGCAGATTAGGTAAGTCAGACCAATGAAGAACTGAACATAATATGTGTGTGTGTGTGTGTGCAGACATAAATAAACACATATACCAGAGAATTTACAAAATAAGAATGACTAGGCAGGATTATGTTAAAACAGAGAGGCTCAAAGAGGTGAGCTTGGTGTTGAGTAATATTTCATCGTATGAATATATCATGTCTCATTTATCCATTCATCAGTTGATGGACACTTAAATTGTTTCCATCTTTTGGCAATTGTGAATAATGCCACTATGAACATTGGTGTGCAAATCTGTTTGCATCCTTACTTTCAGTTCTTCGGAATATATTCCTAGTAGTGGAATTGCTGGATCATATGGCAGTTCTGTATTTAGTTTCCTGTGGAACTGCCAGATCATCTTCCACAGACATTGCACCATTTTACAGTCTCACCAACAGTAAAGGAGTGTTCCTATTTCTCCACATCCTCTCCAGCACTTGAAGTTTTCTGTTCTTTTAATAATGGCTATTCTGTATGGTGTGAGATGATCTCGTTGTAGTTTTGATCTGCATTTCCCTAATAGCTAGTGATGTTGAACATCTTTTCACATGTCTTTTGGCCATTTGAATTTCTACTTTGGAAAAATGTTCAATTCTTTTGCCCATTTTTTAATGGGGTGCTTGTCATTTTGTCATTAAGTTGTGTGATCTCTTTATATAACACAGAGATCAATTCCTTATCGGATATATAGTTTCTTATGATTTTTTTTCACATTGAATAGGCTGCCTTTTTACTTTCTTGACAAAGTCTTTTGAAGAACAAAAGCATTTAATTTTGAGGAAGTTCCATTTATCTATTTTTCCTTTTGTTCCTCGTGCTGTGGGTGTAATTTCCAAGAAACCACCACCCAGCACAAGATCCTGAAGATATTTCCCTGTATTTTCTTCTAAGACATTTATCATTCTAGTTTTTCTATTTAGGTCCTTGATCCATTTTCAATTAATTTTTTTGTATAACCTGTGAGATAAGGGTCCTCTTTCTTTTAGGTATGGATATCCAATATTCCCAGCACCATTTGTTGAATAGGTTACTCTGACCCAGCTGACTGGTTTTGATAGCATGTCAAAAATCACAACCAAAAAAGTCTTTAGGAATTGTGGGAGAATGGTGTCAGAGAAGGCAGGCAGGCCTCAACTCTCTCACAAAAACAATGGAGAAAGAGCCAAAAGCTACCCGAGGGAACTGCTTTGGGGGTCAGCAGACCCGGACAGTGCTCCACAACTCCCAGGTGGGCAAGGAACAGAGAGACAAAGAACCTAAAACAACAAATGTGAGTTACCAAACTCCCATGGTAGCTGGGAAGGGCTCCAGTCCCCCACCCCCAAGATATTAATCCAGGATAAAACCCCTGGCTCACTGTGTCTGAGAGGGGAACAGACATCTTCCTCCCTGTCAGCTATTAGAAGAGAAAAGGGAGGGGGAGTCAGGGGTTTTTCTTCATTGAATTTGGCCAGGAGAGCCTGCTTTGAATTTTGGCTCTGGCCAGACCAAAACACAGAAAAGTGGAAATTGAAATACCTCTGTAGGAAAGGTGTGCCAACAGGTGCCATCTGCTGGCCGGCCTGGAAATTGCATGGACAGAAACTGCTTTCGGTTCTTTCTGTACCCTAACTCCTGTAGAAAACCCGTGCCTCATTAGTGAGTCTCTGGCCTGATTTTGATAACTTAAGCTGGGCAATTTTAAAGACTTAGAATAAGTTGAAGCAAATCTCAAAGAAGAGCTGTGAAGAAAAAAACATACAGACAAAAGAGAGAAATTGGCCATCAGAGTAAATTCACCAACATATTCAGATGGCTAGACATCAGCAAAAAATTACAAGTCATACTGGGAAACAGGAAGAGATGGCTCAGCCAAAGGAAAAAATGAAGCATCCTGAAGAGATAAAGGATTTAAGACAATCAATGATAATCACACAACTCTACTAAATCAACTCAAAGAATTGAAAGAAAATTTGATTAAAGAGATAAAGGATATTCAGAAGACACTGGGTGAGCATAAAGAACAATTTTAAAGCCTGCAAAGAAAAGTAACAGACCTTATGGGAATGGAAGATACAATGGATGAGATTAAAAATACATTAGAGGCACATGAGAGCAGATTTGAATTGCTCAAAGACAGAATTAGTGATTTCAAAGACAGAACATCTGAACTGGAAAAGACAGGAGAACAAAAAGAGAAGCAAATAGAAAAAATTAAATGGGGTCTCAGGAAACTGACAATGTAAAATGCACAAACATATGCATTATCAATATCCCAGAAGGAGAAGAAATGGAAAAGGGGCAGAAAGAATATTTGAGGAAATAATGACTGAAAACTTCCCAACCTTTATGAAAGACATAAGTATCAATATCCAAGAAGGACAATGCATCCCAAAGAGAATAAATTTGAATAGATCTGCCTGAGACACCTACTATCAGAGATAAAGAGAGGATTCTGAAAGCAGCAAGAGAAAAGCAAAGCATCACATATAAGGGAACTTCAATAAGATTAAGTGCCCACCTCTCAGCAGAAACCATGGAGATGAGAAGTGGTATGATGTATTTAAGACACTAAAAGAGAAAACTGCCAGTCAAGAATTCTGTACCCAGCAAAAGTGTCCTTCAAAATGAGGGTGAGCTCAAAGTCTTCACAGACAAACAAAAACAGACAGAATATGTTACCAGAATACCAGAATTACAAGAGATACTAAAGGGAGTGCTGCACCCTGAAAGGAAAAAACAAGGGCATTAGACTTGGAGAAGGGTGTAGAAATGAAGATTATTAGGAAGGGTAAATTAAAGGGTAAAAAGGCAATAGTATGATATGACAACAGAAAGCCAAAGGACAAAATTGATGATGTAAGTAATGTCTTTACAGTAATAACATTGAATGTTAATGGCTTGAACTCCCCAATCAAAAGACATAGACTACAAAAATAAAAGACCAAAAAACATGTAAGGACACAACCAAGTTAAAAGTGAAAGGTTAGAAAAAGATATTTCATGCAAATGGTAACCAGAAAAGAGCTGGAGTCATGATACTAATATCAGACAAAATAGACTTTAAATGGAAAACTATTACAAGGGATGACGAAGGTCATTATATATTAATAAAGAGGGCAATTCATCAAGAATAAATAACTATACTAAATGTTTATGCACCTACCCTGAGTGCCCTAAGATACACAAGGCAGACAATGGCAAAACTGAAGGGAGAAATAGGTGTCTCTACAATAATAGTTGGAGACTTCAATACACCACTCTCAGTATTGGATAGAACATCTGGACAGAGGATAAATAAACAGAGAGCTTGAATAATATGATAAATGAACTAGATCTAACAGATATATATAAAGCATTGCACCCCCAAACAGCAAGATATATATTCTTTTCAAGTGCCCAAGGATCCTTCTCCAAGATAGACCATATGTTGGGTCACAAGACAAGTCCCAATAAATTTAAAAATATTGAAATTTTATAAAACACTTTCTCTGATCATAACAGAATAGAGCTAGAAATCAATAAGGGACAGATAGCTGGAAAATTCATAACTATATGGAGATTAAACAACACACTCTGATAATCAGTGGGTCAAAGAAGAAACTAAAGAGAATTCAGCAAATATCTTGAGATGAATAAAATTGAGAACACAACATATCAAAACCTGTGGGACACTGCAAAGGCAGTGATGAGAGGGAAATTTATAGCCCTCAATGCTTACATTAAAAAAGAAGAAAGTGGGGGGCAGATGTGGCTCAAATGGTTGGGCATCCATCTCCCATATGGAGGGACCTGTGTTCAATCCCCGGGACTTCCTGGTAAAAAAAGAAGAAGAAGAAGAAGGAGCTAAAATTGAAGATCTAACTGCACACCTGCAGGAAATAGAAAACAGCAAAGTAATCCCAAATGAAGCCAAAGGAGAGAAATAGTAATGATGAGCAGAAATAAATGAAATTGAGGGAAAAAAATAGAGTCAACAAAACCAAAATTTATTCTTTGAGAAGATCAACAAAATTGACCAATCCTTAGCTAGACTGTCAAAGAAAAAAAGAGAAAAAATGCAAATAAATAAAATCAGAAATGAGCGGGGTGACATTATCACTGACCCCACCAAAATAAGAAAGATCATAAATGGATACTATGAATAACTGTATGCCAAAAAATTAGAAAATGTAGATGAGATGGTGTAAGGGTTAAGACTCAGGCAGCGGCCTGTGAGGGTTAAGACTCGGGCAGCAACCCAACTGTTGAATCATTTATTAGCTCACAAAGTCCTTGGCCCAGCACACATAGTCTCTGGTCACAGCAGAAATGATTCTGGAGAGTTGCATTTTGTGTTCCTTCTGTGTAACATTTAAATGATAACCATAATGTATGAATAACCCTGCAAATAAAGAATGGTGGTGCCTGTACATCTGCAGAGACTGCAGCTGTTCTTCTATGAGCAAACTTCCCTCTCCACCTAAAGTCTTTTTCCGCCTACCTCCCTTGCGAGCTCCCGAGCTGAACACAGTGCACTGATAGACAAATTCCTGGAAGTACACAGACCACCTACATTGACCCTAAAAGAAATAGAAGACCTCAACAAACAAATCGCAAGTAAAGAAATTGAAATAGTCATCAAAAACCTCCAAAGATGAAAAGCCCAGGACTAGATGGCTTCAGAGCTGAATTCCATCAATCATTCAAAGATGATCTACTACCAGTCTTGCTCAAGCTCTTCCAAAAAATTGAACAAGAAAGAATGCTACCAAACTCATTCTATGAAGCCAACATCACCCTAATACCAAAACCAGATAAAGATAATACAAAAAAAGAAAGTTACAGACAAATATACTAATAAATATAGATACAAAAATTCTTAAAAAAATACTTGCAAACTGAATCCAAAAGCACATCAAAAGAATTATGCACCACGATTAAGTGGATTTTATCATAGGTATGCAAGTGTGGTTCAACACAAGAAAATCAATTAGTGTAATAAATCACATTGATAAATTGAAGAAAAATTACATGAACCTCTCAATTGATACAGAAAATACATTTGACAAAATACAGCACCTTTTCTTGATAATAGCATTCCAAAATATGGAAATAGAAGGAAACTTTCTCAATATGACAAAATACGTATATGAAAAACCTACAGCTAGCATTGTACTCAATGGTGAAAGACTGAAAGCTTTCCTGCTGAGATCAGGAACAAGACAAGGATGCTCACTGTCACTACTGTTATTTGTTATTGTGCTAGAAGTTCTAGCTAGAGCAATTAGGCAAGATAAAGAAATAAAAGTCACCCAATAGGAAAGGGAGAAGTAAAACTTTCACTATTCCCCAATGATACGATCTTATATCTAGAAAATCCTGAGAAATCCACAGCAAAAAGCTACTAGAATTAATAGATGAGTTCAGCAAAGTGGCAGGATACAAGATTAATATGCAAAAATCAATAGTGTTTATATACACTACTGATGTGCAATCTGAGGAGGAAATCAGAAAGAAATCCATTTATAATAGCAACTACAAAAAAATATTTACGAATAAATTTAACCAAGGACATAAAGGACATGTATTCAGAAAACTACAAAACATTGCTAAAAGAAACCAAAAAAGACTTAAATAAATGGAAGAACATTCTGTGTTCATGGATTAGAAGACTAAATATCATTAAGATGTCAATTCTATCCAAACTGATTTATAGATTCAACATAATCCCAATAAAAATCCCAACAGCCTTTTTTGCAGAAATGGAAGAGCCAATAATCAAATTTATTTGGAAGGCTAAGGGGCCCCAAAGAGCCAAAAATGTCATAAAAAAGAAGAACGAAGCTGGAGGACTCTCACTTCCTGACTCTAAAGCATATTGCTTAGCCACAGTGGTAAAAAACAGCATGGTACTGGCATAGAGACAGACAGATTGACCAATGGAACTGAATTGAGAACTCAGAAATAGACGCTCACATCTACAGTCAAGTGATTTTTGACAAGGCTGTTAAGCCCACCCAACTGGGCCAGAACCATCTATTCAACAAATGGTGCTGGAGAACTGGATAGGCAAACCCAAAAGAAAGAAAGAGGACCCTTATCTCACACCTTATATAAAAAATTAACTCAAAATGGGCCAAGGACCTCAATATAAAAGTGACAACCATAAAACTCCTAGAAGAAAATGTAGAGAAACATCTTCAAGATCTTGTGGTAGGCAGTAGTTTCTTAAACCTCATACCCAAAGCACAAGCAACAAAAGCAAAATAGATAAATGGGACGTCCTCAAAATTAAACACTTTTGCACCTCAAAGGACTTTGTGAAAAAGGTGAAAAGGCAGCTGACTCAATGGGAGAAAATATTTTGAAATCATATGTCTGATAAAGGTTTAATATCCATGATATATAAAGAGATCATACAACTCAACAACAAAACAACAAAGACCCAGTTTTAAAAATGGGCAAAAGACTCAAAAAGTCAATAGTCCAAAGAAGAAATACAAATGGCAAAGAAACACGTGAAAAAATGTTCAACATCACTAGCGATTAGGGAAATGCAAATCAATACTACAGTGAGAGGGAGTAGATGTGCCTCAAACGGTTGAGCACCCACCTCCCACACTGGAGGTCCTGGGTTTGGTTCTAAGCAAAACAACTGAAAAAACCAATTCAGGGAAGCCAAAGTGGCTCAGTGGCAGGGCTCCAGATTTCCACATATGATGTCTTGGGTTCAATCCCTGGCCCTGGCCCCTCACACCTAAAAAACAAAACAAACTGCAATGAGATATCATTTCACATCTATTAGACTGACCACTATTTAAAAAGTCAGAAAACTGTAAATGTTGGAGAGGATGTGGAGAGATAGCAACACTTATTCACTGCTGGTGGGAATGTAGAATGATGCAGCCACTGTGGAGGACTGTTTGGCAGTTCCTAAGGAAGATGAATATAGACTTACCATGGGACCCAGAAATACTGTTACTAGGTATATACCCAGATGAATGAGAGCAGTGACACAAATACACATCTGCACGCCAATGTTCATAATGGCCTTATTCATGATTGCCAAAGGTTGGAAACAATCCAGGTGTCCATCAACTCATGAATGGATAACAAATTGTGTTGTATACACACAATGACATATTATGCGGTGGTAAGAAGAAATGAAGTCATGAAGCATATGACAACATGGATGAACCTGGAGGATATTATGTTGGTTGACGCAAGCTAGACACAAAAGGACAAATACTGTATGATTGCGCTATTATAAAATAAATATATTACATAAAATAATGGAATTAATAATTAGAATATGGGTCACCAGAAAATAGAATGAGGGTAGAGAATGGAAAGCTGAGGGTTATTCTGAGCAGAATTGGTAAAAAGGTTGTTTGTGAATCTTTGGAAATGAATGGAAATGGTGAGAGCACCTCATGGCATTTGTGAATAGCAGAGCTATTATATGGGTATAACAGTGATTGAAAGGGAAAGTCTATGGACATATGTATTACTAGAAGGAAAGCTAAAAATGTATAATGGAACAGTATAACGTAGTGAAACGTCATCTAAAAAACGAATATGGGTGATACTGCATATATAAGACTGTTTTTACAAAATATAGATACAAATAAACTACAGAGATGGAAACAGAGTAGCAGCTTTGAAAAGTGATGAGTTTTGTTTTTTTTGGTTGGTTTTTGGTTTTTATCATTATCATTATTACTGGAATAATGAAAATGCTCTAATAATGATTGGAGTGATGAATGCACAACTATGTGATTACATTGAATACCATTGATTGTACACTTTGGATGGATTTATGCTTTATTGATATATATCAATAAAATTGATTTGTTAGGGAAGTGGCTGTGGCTCAATCAGTGGGGCTCCCGTTTACCATATGGGAGGCCCCGGGTTCGGTTCCCAGGGCCTCCTGGTGAAGGCAAGCCCGCCCGCACGGCGTGGTTAGCTGACCCAGCGAGCACAAGCAGCAAGGGGGGGATAAATGAATAAATAAATAAAAATCTTTAAAAAAAAAAAAAAAAATTGATTTGTTAAAAAAATCACTTGACATAGATGTGAGGGTCTATTTCTGGACTCCTGATTCAATTCCATTGGTCAATCTGTCTATCTCTATGCCAGTACCATGCTGTTCTTTTGTGGGTTTGGTTTTTTTTTTTTTTTTTTTTTTTTAACTATTGTAGCTAGATAGTAGGATTTAAAGTCTGGAAGTGAGAGCCCTCCAACTTCATTCCTCTTTTTAAAGAATATTTTTGGTTGTTAGGGGGCCGGTAGCAATTTGGCATTGTTTATGAATTCCAAAAATAGATATTGGATTGTGTTTGTAAACTGGTCTGTTCCTCTGAGCATTTTTGATTGTATTAAATTCAGGGAAGCGGCTGTGGCTCAGTCGGTGGGGCTCCCGTTTGCCATATGGGAGGCCCCGGGTTTGGTTCCCGGGGCCTCCTGGTGGGGGCGGGCCCGCCCGCATGGTGTGGTTGGCTGACCCGGCGAGCACAGGCAGCAGGGGGGGGATAAATGAATAAATAAATAAAATCTTAAAAAAATAAAAAATAAATAAAAAATAATTCAGAGGTTTCACTTTTATTTGATTAAATTATGATTAGGGCTTTGATTCAGCCACATCGGTAGGATGTTGAGTCCCTGCCCCCTTGTTGGGCAGGGACTCACAGAGAAAATAACATGGCAGAGGAGAGAGTCGAATTTTTGATGCTGGAGCCCTGGGGAGAGAGCCAAGCCATTCACCTGATAGTTCACAGCTGGCCTTATGGAGAGAGCAGAGCAGCTAAGCCCAGAAAGAGACAAGATCCAGGAAGAGAGAGGAGCCTTATGCCAGCCTACAGCTGAGATTGGAAGAAGCTGAGACCAGGGAGGCTTAAGAAGAAGGAGGAAGACTGAACCCTCGCAGGCATCGCCCTCCATCTTGCGTCAATACGTGGCAACAGATTTGGGTGAGAAAGTACCTCTTACGGTACCTTGAGTTAGAATCTTTAGGGCCTGGTAAATGTAAGCTTCCATCCCAAATAAATCCCCTTTATAAAAGCCAACAGATTTCTGGTGTTTTGCACCAGCACCCCTTTGGCTGACTAATACAGGGCCCTTACCCTTCTGGATAAATTTGATAATTGGCTTTTCCAGTTCTACAAAGAAAGCTATTGGAATTTTTATCAGGATTGTGTTAGATCTGTAGATCTGTTTGGGTGGAATTGACATTTTAATGATATTTAGTCTTCCAACCCATGATCACAGAATATCCTTCCATGTAGTTGGATCATCATTGGTTTCTTTTAGCAATGTTTTATAGTTTTCTGAATACAGGTCCTTTATGTCTTTGTTTAAATTTATTTCTAAATATTTGATTCTTTTAGTTGTTAATGTAAACAGAATATTTTTCTGACTTCCTCCTCAGATTGCTCATTAGTAATGTATAGAAACACTATTGATTTTTGCATATTAATCATGTATCCCACCACATTGCTGAAATTGTCTATAAGTCCTAAGAGTTTTGTTGTGGATTTTTTAGGATTTTCCAAGTATTGGATCATATCATCAGCAAACAACCAATGTTTTACTTCTTCCTTTCCTATTTGGGTGTCTTTTATTTCTTTATCTAGCCTAATTGCTCCAGCTAGAACGTCTATCACAATACTGAATAACAGTTGGAAGAGTGGGCATACTTGTCTTATCCGTGATCTCAGTGGGAAAGCTTTCTGTCTTTCACCATTGAATACAATGTTAGCTGTGGGTTTTTCATATATGCACTTTATCATATTGAGAAAGTTTCTATTCCTATCTTTTGGAGTATTTTTATCAAGAAAGGATGTTGTATTTTGTCCAATACCTTTTCTGCATCAATTGAAATGATCATGTGATTTTTCTTCTTCAATTCATTATTGTGGCATATTACACTGATTGGTTTTCTTATGTTGAACCACCCTTGCATACCTGGTATAAAGCCCACTTGATTATGATTTATAATTTTTATGTGTTTTTTTAAATTCAGTTAGCAAAAGTTTTGTTAAGGATTTTTGTATCCATATTCATTAAAGTAATTGGTCTGTAATTTTCCTTTTTTTTATAATATCTTTATTTGGCTTTGGTATTAGGGTGATGTTACCTTCATAAAAATGAGTTTGGTAGCATTCTTTCCTGTTCAATTTTTTGGAAGTATTTGAGCAAGATTGGTGTTAGATCTTCTTTAATTAATTACTGGTATAATTCGCCTGTAAAGCCATCTGGTCCTGGACTTTTCATTTTAGGGAGGTTTTTGATGACTTTCAATTTCTTTACTTGTGATTGGTTTGTTGAGGTTTTCTATTTCTTCTGGGGTCAGTGTGGTTTGTTCATGTGTTTCTAGAAATGTGTCCATTTCATCAACGTTGTCTAGTTTGTTGGCATGCAGTTCATTGTATCTTCTTTTGATCTCTTATTTCTACTGGGTCAGTGGTAGTATCAGCTTTCTCATTTCTGATTTGTATCTTCTTTTTGTCTTTATTAAATTAGCTAAGGGTTTATTGATTTTGTTGATTTTCTCAAAGAACTACCTTTTAGTTCTGTTGATTTTCTCTATTGTTTTTTCTCCATTTCATTTATCTCTGCTCTAATCTTTATTATTTCTTTCTTTCTGCTTGCTTTGGGATTGGTTTGCTGTTCTTTTTCTAATTCCTCCAGGTATATTTGATTTGAGCTCTTTCTTCTTTTTAAATATAAGCATTGAGGCCTATGAATTTCCCTCTCAGCACTGCCTTTGCTGTATCCCATAAGTTTTGGTATGTTGTGTTCTCATTTTTATTTGTCTTGAGGTATTTATTAATTCCTTTTGTAATTTCTTCTTTAACCCATTGATTGAGTGCTTTATTTAATCTCCATATATTTGTGGATTTTCCCTTTTTCTACCTATTAATTTCCAATTTAATTCCATTATGATGAGAGAAAGTATTTTGTATAATTTCAGTGTTTTAAAATTTATTGAGGTCTGATTTATGTCCCAACATGTGATCTATTCTGGAGAAAGATCCATGAGCACTTGAGGAGAATGTATATACTGCTGTTTTGGAGTGTAAAGCTCTATAAATGTCTATTAGATCTAGTTTATTTATCATATTATTCAAGCTTTCAGTTTCCTTATTTATATTCTGTCCAGATATTCTATCTAATGCTGAGAGTGGAGTGTTGACGTCTCCAACTATTATTATAGCGATGTTTATTTCTCCCTTCAGTTTTGCCAGTGTGTCTCTCATGTATAAATACTTACTATTGTTATTTCTTATTGGTGAATTGTTCCTTTTATTGATATATAGTAACCTGCTTCACCCCTTATAACAGTTTTGCACTTAATATCTATCTGATATTAATATTGCTACCCTCAGGCTTTTTTTTATTGCTATTAGCGTGGAAAATCTTTTTCTAAACTTTTACTTTCAACCTGATTGTGTCCTTGCATCTAAGGTAAGTCCTTTGTAGACAACGAATAGATAGTTCATGTTTTTTTTTCTTTCCATTCTATCAGTTTATGTCTTTTAATCGGGGAATTCAATCCATTAACATTCAGTGTTACTACTATAAAGGCATCACTTATTTTGTCCATTTTATCCCTTGGCTTTCTGTTGTCATAACTTACTATTGTCTGTCTTTTAACCCTTTCAATATATCTTACTTATGTTCTTCATTTCTACATTCTTCTCCAGGGCTCTCTCCCTTGTCTTTTCCTATCAGGCTGTGACATGCCATTTATTATCTCTTGTAGATTCAGTCTCTTGGTAATATACTCTCAGTTTTGTTTGCCTCTAAAGACATTAAATTCACCTTCATTTCTGAAGGATAGTTTTCTGGATAAATAATTCTTGGCTGGTAGTTTTTCTCTTTCAGTAATTCGAATATATCATACCACTGCCTTCTCCCCTCCACAGTTTCTGAAGAGAGGTCAACACTTAGCCTTATTAAACCTCCCTTGTAAGTAATACATTGCTTTTCTCTTGCTGCTTTCAAAATTCTCTTTATCTTTGGCCTTTGACAATCTGCATAGTAGATGTCTTGGGGTTGCTCTATTAGGGTTTGTTCTGTTTGGGGTATGTAGTCCTTTTGAATATTGAAATGTATGTCTTTCATAAGGGTTGGAAAATTTTCAGTCAGTATTTTCTCAAATATTCTTTTTACCACTTTTCCATTCTCTTCTCCTTCTGGGATACCTATAACACATATGTTTGTGCTTTGTGTTATCATTCAGTTCCCTGAGACCCTGTTCAATTTTTCACATTCTTTTCTCTGTCTCTTCTTCTTTCTTTTCAATTTCAGATGTCCTCTCTTCAAATTCACTTATTTGTTCTTCTAACTTTTCAAATCTGCTGTTATATGCCTCTAATGTATATTTAATCTCATCCATTGTGTCTTTCATTCCCATAAGCTCTGTTACTTTTTGTTGCTGGCTTTCAAATTGTTCTTTATACTCACACAGTGTCATCTTAATATACTTTATCTCTTTAGTCATATTTTCCTTTATCTCCTTAAATTGATTAAGGAGGTTTGTTTGAACATCCTTTATTAGTTGCCTTAAATCCTGAGTCTCATCTATTAATAGAGTCTTTGCTTGTTTCTTTGAATGGGCCATATCTTCCTGTTTCATAGTATGGGTTGTTCTTTTGTTGATACCTAGGCATCTGCTTATGTTGATGATTTTGCTCTGTTGATCAATTTCTCTCTCGTAGTGGTTTTATTTCACAGCTCTTTGATTTTTAATTTTTTCTAAAACTTTAATATTGCTCTGTTTAAATAGTCAAAACTGTGGTAGGGAGCTGCTAATGGGGCCTGACCAGGTCTACCATGCCTGGGAAAGAATCGAGAGAGACTAGTCTGTCTTCCTTTACTTTCCCGGCTGGCCAGCTAATGGCGTTTTTTGGCAAACCCTTCCACAGAGATGAATCCTTCAATTTCCACTACCTCTTCTGAGCTAGCTAGTTATGGACATTGCATTCACCAAAGAGAAACCACAGTCAGCCCTTTGCTGTACCCTCCGTCTTCCCTGGGAAGAATCTGTCCTTTCTCCTCTCTGCTGGCTGCTCAGCCACAGGTTTTACTGAGGCTGTTTGCCTTGGGGGTGGGGGATGGGCAGCATTCCCAACCACAGGGGTATCAACTCATTGTTTTCCCTTTGGCCTCTCCACCTCTGCCTCCCCAGTCCCTTCTGGACCATGTGTGCAGCACTTTCCTGGCCTGCAGGGGTCCCCAAACAGGCTTCCTTAGACTACTTCTACGCCTTCTCCCCTATTTTGCAAAAGAGCTCCATAATGCCTGAGCTACTCCGATGCCATCTTGCAAGAACATCACCCTTCTTATGTTTTATGGGGCTTAAAATCTACAGAAATAATTAACACCACACTTTTCATTAACAGCAGTTCCCTAGGCTTGTGTAGACAAAAACGTCCAGTAGTTGAGGCTGTAGTAATGGGAGCTTGAGAGGCAGAGAGATGGTTCAGTTTATAAATCTAGCCAAACTCATTTTGAAAAAGAACAAAGCTGGAGGTATTATACTACCTGATTTCAAGTTTCAGTCTATAGCTACCTCAATCAAGAGAGCATGGTATTAGTGAAGGGATACACATGGAGTAGACTGGAAACTTCATAGATAGACTTACACATGCCTATCAAATGATTTTTTTTCTTGTTTTATTTTTTTCATTCAAATGATTTTTGATAAAGATGCCAGGGTAATTCATGGAGGAACTTTTTGTATAGGTGCTTGGAAAACTGGGTATGGGTATCTGTTTGGGGGAAAAATGACCCTTGATACTTTTCTTTCTTTTTTTTTTTTTGATGGTACTGGGGCTGAGGAATGAGCCTGGGACCTTATATGTGAGAAGCCGGCACTCAACCACTGAGCCACATCAGCTACCCTGAGTTGAAATTTTTGTTTGTTTTGCTTGTGTTTTTTGTTTTAAGAGGCACTAGGGATTGAACCTGGAACCTCCCATGTGGGAGGCAGGTGCTCAACCACTTGAGCTACATCCACTCCCAATACTTTACTTACAATGTACATAAACTCAAAATCTCCATAAATTTAAATGTAAAAGCTAAAATGAGTTTTTTTTTTTTTTAAAACTTCTAGAAGAAAGCAGAGTAGGAAGAATGTCTTTATGATCTTGGGTAGCTGAAGATTTGTTATTGCAGATTTGTGAAAAGCAGAAAAGAAAAATTTGAATGTGATAACTAAAGACATATGCTTTTCTAAAAACATAATAAAAAGAATAGTCAAACCACTGATGGGAAGAAAATATTTGAAATCCATATTTCTATCAAAGAACTTTTATCCAAAATATATGAAAAGTTATTGCAACTTTTCAGTATTGCAACTCATTACTAAGAAGAAAAAAACAACCCAAAAATGGGCCAAAGATTTGAAGGAACACTTTACAAAACAAGTTATACAAATGACCAATAAACACATGAAAAGATTGTCTACATCTTTAGGAAAATTCAAATTAATAGCACAATGTGATAGCAGTATTACTTCCTAGATTTGCTAATATTACAAAAGCTGATAATACTAAATGTTGTTATGGATGTGGGATCAACTGGAACTCTCACATTTTTCTCATGGGAGCATAAAATGGTACAACTACTTTGGAAAACAGTTTGACAGCTTTCTATAAAGTTGAACATAGATTATTCGTATAACATAGCACTTCCACTCCTTGGTATTTTCCCATGAAAAATGAAAACATGTAATTGGAGCATGCTCCTTCATGGGTCTCATCTGCACCTATACCTCTTTCTGGGTATGCCAAGAATGCAAGGCTATCCTCTTTATCCAGACCAATTTTCAGGGTTGTGTTTGTAGCAAGCAACCTCGGTAGATGAAGCAGGACAAAGAGCAGACTTGCTTCTGCTTGCTAGAAAAATGATGGATTTCCCCATGCTCTGTTCCTACAATGCAACTATTTGAGTCCTCTGCATCACCCCCGTGGGACTTGGATGACAAGGGGGAACAACACAAACACGTTGATGCTTGTGTTGCTTAATAATAATGCCATAATAAAGTCCTTTGTCTCTGACTCAGAAATCTCAGGTCTCCTGCCAGCACCCAGGAAACAATAATAGGCTAACTTATTAACTTGCTTTTAGGGTAAAATCAAATCCCAGACACATATGTCCATAAAAACAATTATAGATCAATGTTTATTGCAGCTTTATTTGTAGTAGCCTAAAATTAGAAATAACCCAAATGCCCATCAATAGACGAATGGATTGTGGCATAATACCACTTAGCAAGAAGAAAGAATAAGCTTGATGTACACATCATGATTAAACTCATAAACATTTGCTGAGCGAAAGAAACCAGATACTTGAGTATAGGTAAGTGAATCCATGTATATGAAATTCTGGAGTAGAACTCATGGTGTCTTCTTATGACTAGGTAAAACTAATATATGGTAATATAATTTAGATTAGTGGTTGCTTTGGGTAGTATGGGGGTATATATACTGACAAGGATCATAAGATAACTTTGGGGCAAAGAAAATGTTTTATATCTTGATTGGGATGGTGCTTATAAAGGTATATGCATTTGTCAAAGCTCATCAAATGATACACTGTAAGTGGATGCATTTTATTTTATGTAGATTATACCTCATTCAAATTGATTTTAAAAGAATATTTATTTATTTATTCTTCCCCAAACTTGGCCCACCAAAAAGGTCTAGGACCAAAGACCAAACTAGTAATGATGAGTATTCTTCCTAGCTTGTGATGTGGTCTTGAAATATTAGTTCCCCTACAGTTAATCAGGGCTTTTCAGAGAAATGGCTGATTCCAACTTCTTGGTTAGGAAATACATAAGATGAGCCTGGTGCATCCTGTCACATAAGAGAATAAAGGAATCTAACAGTGACTACTACTGTCATATCATAAGAACTCACTATGCACTGTGACTTCACCAATCAACCAGATTCTACTATAGCCTTCAGTAGCATGCGTTTGGCCAAACTATAAGAGCAAAGCATCTCTGTCAAAGCATATACTACAGTCAGGTTTCAAAGGACCTCTCCTCTTGCCTCCCTGCAAAGCCTGCCCATTACTTCCACTCCACCAAACTCACTGTTTAAGTTTGCTAAAGCCTGCCAATGCAATATACCAGATATGGGTTGGCTTTTACAATAAGGATGCATTAGGTTAAAAGCTTACAGTTCGAATGGAGCGGCTGTTTCTGATCCTCCAAGGGGTTTGACAGGTTGTAATTTGTCTGGCATAAAACCTTGTGAGCTTGCTAGTCGTCCTTTCCAAAGCTGAGGGGAAGGGCCATGATGGAAAAGAATAATGGGGGACAGGATGGGTAAGAAGGTTATGGAGATGATAGTGCATTGGAAGAAAGATGGTGGAAACCTGAACTTTGAGGTGATAGTAACCAGGAGGGGCAGGGAAGATTTTGCCCCAACAGTGTCCAGGGAGAGTAGGCAGTGAGCCTAAGGAAAGGCAGTCTTGGATTACTCCCTTGCTCACTGCAGAATCTCAGTGCCAAGAACAGTGGCTGGACAGAGTAGGGGTGCTCAGGGTTTATTGAATGAATGAGTTTTATCTAGCATGGCTCTAATCCAGTGATTGCAGTTGCAGAGTTAGGGGGTGGAGGGCCCCAGCACAGAAAAGGGTCTCAGCTCATTTGTGGAGTAGAGTTAATTCCCATATGCTGAACTCTCCTGAATTAGGGTGCCAGATACACCAACTTCTTTTGTTCTATCTGATTCAAGTGTGGCCCCCTACCTTGGCATTCTTCCCAATCTATCACAATTTTGCAATATCAAAATAGTTAAATATACGAAATTAAAAGAGATGCTTTACCACAGGCACAGAAAAAAGCTACAGAGACAGAGGAAAAAAAACCTCCTAGAAACTGAGAGAGAAGGCACAGGGAATTATAAATGAAAGAGGCCAGACAGAGAGGGGAGAGACAAGCCGATGACACTGTTGTGTCCTGCAGTGTGCCTGTTTGCCCCAGCTGCAGCTCATAGAGAAAGCATCTTCTGATACTGCTGCCAAGTGCCTGATCAACCAAAGCTGCAGCTCAGTGAGAAAGCATCTCTAATGATGCCTTAATTTGGAAACTTTCATGGCCTCAAAACTGTAAGCTGGGAAGTGGATGTAGCCTAAGTGGTTAAGTGCCTGCTTCCCACATGGGAGGTCCCGGGTTCCATCCTGTTACCCCCTAAAAACAAACAAACAAATGAGAAAACCAACTTGGGGGAGCCAATGTGGCTCAGTGGTTGACCCCCGGCTTCCTACACAGAGGTCCCAGGTTCAATCCTCAACCCTGGCACCTCAAAAAAAAAAACAAAAAACCTGTAAGCTTTTAACCTAATAAACTCCCATTGTACAAGCCAAAAGAAAGAAAAAGAAAAAAGAAATGCTATATTTTCCCTGATAAGTGTTTTATGGGGTTCTTCACCCTGTTGGTGAGGGAGGGATTCCTGCCCTTGGGTTACGGAATGGCTGAGCACAGGACACCTGACACTGGACAGAAGAGATGACAGCAGTTATTGTTACATGTGCTCACAGCCTAGAGGAAGGCAACACACACACCAGACAAGGCCACACGGGAGCTGCACTTGGGAACAGAGTGAACAAGGTGGGACTGTGTGAGGCACATTTGTAGTAACAAGAGGGTGAGGTGCTCCCTGCTTCCCAAGGGAAGATGTGACTGGCTTATTTGAGTAATTCCATGGGCTGGCAGGGAACCGAAGCCCACTACTCAGAGATAAGTAGGCACTGTGCCTGCTTCCCATGACAAGAACAGGTATACGGTCAAGGGACCTTATCTAGAAGGAGCAGAGGGGGTGAGAAACTTACAGTCAGGCTATTTGAGGCCTTCCTGATTTTACCAGACACGAAGGCACCATTTAATATTGACCCTTAATTTCAGACCTTAGACCACAATGAAAGACAGGGATTTTCCCTTTACTTCCAGTTTCTATTTTAAAACTTGAGACTTGGATGAAGAATGCTTCACTTAGGCAAATCAGATTAATGGGAAACCAAGGGCTGCCCATAGAAAAGGAGTCTCAGGCCACTTAATATTTATTTATAATACATTAGATCTCTCAGATTTGAATCTAGAATTCAACCTGACTTTTTTTTTTTTAATTTATTTTTATTTTTATTTATTTAACCCCCCCCCCCTTGCTGCTTGTGCTTCTGTGTCCATTTGCTGCGCATTTTTCTGTGTCTGCTTGTCTCCCTTTGTTGCGTCATCTTGCTGTGTCAACTCACCGCGCCACGCAGGCTGGCTTGTCTTCACCAGGAGGCCCCAGGAAGCGAACCCAGGGCCTCCCATATGGTAGACGGGAGCCCAACCAATTGAGCCACAGCCGCTTCCCATCAACCTGACTTTTGTGTCTTCATACAGACTCATACCTGTAGTAGAAGAGCCTCACTGCCTCCATATCATTGTGGAAACTCAATTCAAATGTTGCTACCTTGGCCAAGCTTTTCCATATGATGGGATTCTCCCAGTTCTAGTGTCTCCCTCCCTCCTACCCCATAGCAGGCACACCCCCTCCCTTTACTATGGTGCCATCTGCCTGGAATACATGGGCTTGCCTGATCTCCCACCACAGAGCAGAGCAGGCCTTTCTACACACGTGCCTGCTGCCCAGCAGGTATTTAATGAATGCTTCTCAAATAAGATGAAAAGGAATCTCCTTCAACTAAATTATTGACTTGATTCTAACTGACATTTTATGTGGTTTTAGTCATCAGTTGTGGGAGGGCACTCTGAATTCTTAGGTCCAGAATTTAAGAAGCTGGTTTTCTCCTTTAGGACTTCCAGAAAGAGGGAAATGTCTGGGAATGGAGAAGAGGGGATTTGATAGCTCAGCCTTCCCCCTCTTCTCTTGGCTGCTCAGCAGAGCTGCCTCCTCAGAAATGCCAAGCTGCTTGCCAGCCTGTGCCAGCCTGTCGGCTCCCATCTGTCCGACCCACCTGCTCTTTCCCCAACCACACAGCTGCTTGCAGCTGCTGCTGGACTCTCCCATCATCTCTGGCTCTCACCCACCTCTGCCACCTCCCAGCCTCTCGCTGGGGAGCTGGTTGCCCTGACTTCCTTTGTACCTCCTCTCCTTCTGCCAATTTTGGCTCAATTCCTTACCTGCCTCCCTACTCCTCCAGACTCATTCCTCCTGGAAGGGGTTCTGAAGGAAAGAAACATGGAACCCTGCCTGGCTACCATACTTGCTACCCTTGATTTCAGATAGGTGGTCTTCCCCCAGTGGATGAGGGGGCAAGACAGAGAGTATTGCATGGTCAGATCTCCCTCAGTGGCCGGAGAGCTCTCAGGCTGGAATGGATAGAATCTTATTGCTGAATGGAATCTCAGCTATCATCAAGTCCAGAGGCAGAGGGGAAAACTGAAGCCCCAGGGGAGTGGCAAACTGAAAAAGGTGATGCTGCTAGTTAGCTGCAGAGCAGAGTCTGGAACACATACTTCTTGACCACATCTAACTAACACGTATTGAGCCCTGACTGTGTGCAGAACAGACCTGTTGCTCCCTCAAGAAGTTCATAGTCTAGTTTGCACTCCCAAGCCAGGATTCTGACCATTGTACAGCTGCTGAGATGGGATTAGTAGTGGGTCATTGCTATAAGCTGAAATGATTCCAATTTCCTAACCCCCTGCTTGGCAAGGGTTTAAATGTCCTCAGACATCTTTATACAACGAATCCGCCTCATTTTTCTTAACCTCAGATTTACAGCAACACAGCATACACAGTTACCCTTGGTGCTTGCAGGTGGGGTTGTCTCAGAGAGTGCTGGCATTCTCCCTGGAGCCCTGGATTGGCCCGTGGTAGGTCGGAGCCCATGGACGCCTGAACCCCTGGATGCTGCCTGTCTCCTTGGCATATTAAGAGCTGTCCACCCTGCTTTTGACTTAGTCCCCCGGTTTCTCAAGTCCCTGTGGGCAGCAGCTGCTTTCCCAAGCCCCCCAAAATATACCCTTCACTTACATGACAATATGTGTGATGCCACCACTGGAATTTCTTTTCCTAGTCACATATTGTCCATGTCCCATATATTTTATTTAAATCCAAAGCCTCTAAAAGGGTAACAACTGGGGAGCAGATGTAGCTCAGTGGTTGAGCACCTGCTTCCCATGTATGAGGTCCTAGGTTCAATCCCTGGTACCTCCTAAAAAATTAAAAATTAAAAAAAATTTTAAAAAAAGAAAGGGTAACAACAGTCAACATTTACTGAATACTAACTTTCTGCCAGGCACCGTTCTAAACACTTTTAGTGTAGTGACTCATTCAATGTCCTCTATAACACTTAGGAAGTGAGTTACTTAAGAGCAGATGTTGCGGGTGTATTAGTCAGCCAAAGGGGTGCTGAAGCAAAATACCAGAAATCTGTTGCCTTTTGTAAAGGGTACAAAAGTCACAAGGCCCTAAAGAGTCCAACTCAAGGTTACTTAGAGGTATTTCTCCACCAAAATCTGTTGCCACGTGTTGACACAAGAGGGCGGGCAATGTCTGTGAGGCTTCAGCCTTCCTCTTTCCTCTTAAGGCTCTGTGGTCCAAGCTTCTTCTGATCTCAGCTGTAGGCTGGCAAAAGGCTAGTCTCTCTTCCAGGGGCTCGTTTCTTTCTGGGCTCAGCTGCTCTTCACAAGGTCAGCTGTAGACTATCAGGCTCATCTCTCGTCCCAGGGCTGTGTCTATGGAGTACTCTCTCTTCCTGTACTGTACTTCCTGTATCTGCTTCTGTGTTCTCCTTCTCCATGTGTTTACTTCCGTGTGAGCGTCTGTTTATTCCCCAAGGGAGCTGGGACTCCACATTGAGTCGCACTCTAATGATGTGGTTGGATCAGAGCCCTAATCTTAACATAATTTAATCAGATATCTCAGCTGAATCTAATGCAAAGGGTTACCATGCCAGAGGAACCAACCAGTGTGAGGATGGTCAAGTCTGGGTGATGGTCCTGGCCCTAGCCAGCTGCAGGCAGCTGGCTGTTGGCACAATGAGGCGGCCCCCGTCTTCACATAGCCTTGTGCTTGTGTGCAAAGGTGGCTGATAGAACTAGCTTGTAGCCACTGTTCCCTAAACAATCCTAGGGTCGAGGGTTGAGGAACAATAATAAAGTACGTTATATAATCTAATTGGCATGTTATATAACCTGATTGACATATTATGCTTACCTTTTTTTTTCTTTTTCTTTTTTTAATTTTTAATTAATTAATTTTTATTTTTTTATTTTTTAAACAATTTATTGAAGTATATCATTCATACATGAACATACATAAACTATAAGCGTTCAGCAAACATCGTGAACTTATAAAACAAACATGCGTAACATCATACAGGGCTCCCACACATCACCCCCCACAAACACCCAGCATTGCTGTGGAACATTTGTTAACAAATCATGAAAGAGCATCGTCAAAGTATTACTACTAACTATAGTCTGTATCTTTCTCCCCCATACATTTTTTTTAAGGATTTATTTATTTACTTTTGTCCATTTTTATGTCCCGCCCCCCCCCCGTTTTTGCTGTTTCTGTGTCCTTTTGCTGGGCAACTCTGTGTCTGTTTCCTGCCCTCTCTTCTCATCCTTCTCCTCCTGTCTTCACTGGGATTTGATCCTTGGAACCTCCGATGTGGGAGAGAGGTGTCCTACCGCCTGTGCCACCTTAGTTCCTGGTTTTTCGGCGCATCTCGTCTTGGCTCTCTCCTGTGTCACTCTCTTGTTATGTCATGTTGCTGCGTGGCTTGCGGGGCCTGTGGCTCACCTGCAGATGGGGCCTGATGGCGCACCTGCAGACGGTGCCTGGTGGCACACGCGTCTTCTATATTTTTCTTTTTTTAATTTTTACTGGGAGGTCCTGGGGATCGAACCCAGGTCCCTCCATATGGCAGACAGACGCCCAACCATTTGAACCATATCCATCCCCCCGCTATATTTCTTAAGGTTGACCAAAGATACCTAGAGTTATAGTCATTTCCCATACAAGATGGTCATATAATAAATCAGGCTTAGTTTATCACCAGCATTCCAAAAACCAGACCTAGGGAGAAAAACTAGGTCTGGGGACACATGCATGTTTTCTAATATAGCAAATGTTTAGCCTACCCTGATTATCGCAAAATCAGGTCAGGGAGAATATTTGCATTATGCTTACCCTCATATCAATATGTTATTGTATGCCAAGAATAAGACGATAAAAATCAACAGGGCAGCCCAAAGGTGAACGATTGTTTGCTGTGTGGCTGCTGCCTGGTATTGACCTTTATACTCTTCCTCCTTGTGTGTTTTCTCGCTTGCCTCCCACACGGGTCCCTTTCTTGGTCACGGTTAACAACCAGTTTACAAATATAATCTATATTTCTTTTTGAAATTCATAAATAATATCAAATGTTACAGGGTGTGTGTGTGTCTATAAAATGACAAAGAGTTCTGAATGGGAAGATAGGGAACCCTGAAGATGACTTTACCAGTTTCGTGATTTTATACAGATCTGGCCTTTCAAGAAAACCCCCCCTTTTCTTTCCAGGGCTTTTAGCCTCTTCTCCATCCCAATAGCCTGATCCTGGACCCTAATAACTGTGTGTGTGTGTGTGTGTTTGAGGTGGCGGCGTATCTCGTTCACCAGTTTCCAGCTTCCTTGGGGGCCTACCAGGAGCCTGCATAGCACCCACCACCCCAGGGGTGCGGCACGGCCCGAGCCTGGGGCCCCGAGCCTGAGGGTCCGCCCGGCCTCACGGTGTGGGAACTGGCTGTGCTGTGGAGGATGTGCCTGGGGGCTCGTGGATGCCTGGGACATGGGGCCTCATGCTGGCAGTGGCTGGGACTCAGCTCTGCCTCCTGCTGCTTTGCTCTGGACACAAGAAAACTGCCTGCCCACCTGGCCAGAACCTGGGCCAAGAGCTACACAGATGGCTGTGCAGTGAGCACAAGGGCCCGTGCTGCTTCAGCGCCCTCTGCCCTCACCCAGCCCGGTGCCTTCTGGCCCCGTGGGAGGGAGAGAACAAGCTCTTGGCAGGAGGCTGGGGAAAGCCGTGGAGACACCAGCTGAGCTGGCCTCAGAATGCTCCAGTGCTCCTGGGGGGCTTGGAGCAACGCCTCTGTCGCCTCCCAAAGCGCCAATGGAGGGAGGCAGGGGATGAGCAGGCATCTGAAATAGAGTTCCAGGTTCTCACGAGAGCGGGCAGGGACGGGGCTGGCTGGGGTCTAAGAGAGGGCTTCATGTAGTGAGCCAATAAAGAACACTGCAGGGGGGCTTCTGATGAGCAGCTGTCAATGGGACCTCATCACCATGAGCAGGTCTTACCCACTGCCAGGAAGCCTCTTCCCACTTGTCTAGGTGCAGGGAGTAAAATCCCTACTTCGTTTAGAGACCAAGACAGGACCAAAAGGGAAGGAAGTGTTTGCCTGTGGGTGGAAGAGGCTAGCCTAAGAAGGGCCATGTCTCTAAGTGTCGGGGCTATCAGAGGCTTGCTAGTTGTTCCCAGTGTCCGCTCTGCCCTCCCTCTACGATGAGAGGCTTAGCTGGGCACACAGCCACCAAGCCAAGCACCTCTCCCAGCCTTCCTCACACGAGACCAAGTCTTGCCAGCAAGATGTGAGCTGAAATGTGTATTCTCTTTCCTAGTCATGCACTTAAAGGGATTGAATGTGTGTTCTCCCAGTTTCTCTCCCCTTCCTATTTGCAGGGGTATTGGTAAGAACTGCATTAGCCATTTGGACCCACAAATGAAAAACCACATGCTGAGGATGGCAGAGCTGCCCCCAGCCGTGGATTACCTACCTCTGGACTGTTACCTGAGAAAGAATAAACATCTCTCTTGTTTAAGCCATTGTGTTGTTGAGTCTTTTTGTTACAGCACCTTATCCTATATCCTAATTCATGGCCTTCCATTTGAAAAGGTGGAGTGAAGCAGGGAACAGCTGACTCTTCCAACCTGAGACAAACAGACTATATTAGGGACTTACCTTAGCTCTGGAGCTGGAGCTCCAATTTTCATGTGGGATTCACTCACCCTGTGCCAGACATTCCAAACACGATGCCTGCTGTGTCCATAAGCCCTGCTGGAGGGCAACTCTAAAGAGAGCCTAAGACTACCTCTTCCTGGTCTGAATTAAGCAGCATGGGGGGTGCAGCTAAAAGGTGGTGCAAGACCAAGAAGCAGAGTTAGGCCTTTGAGGGGTCATGGCAGGCTGAAGGTATAGGAGACAGAAACTATGAAGAGGCAGAAGCAATAGGATAGAGAAGTGATAAATAAAGGAGAGTAAAAAAGCAGCAGCAGCAAGCTTGAGTTTAAAGGATAACAGAGCAGGTATATAAAGATGAGCCCCTGGTGGAGAGATTGGCTGGGCCCATGAGCTGCTTCTCCCAGGCCTAGCTCCAGGTCTCTGGACTGTTGTGGTCCCAGGTTGGTCTGGCAGTTCCTTGCAACCCAAGCAGCCACCTGTAGCCTACTACCTCTCCTGCACTACCCAGGCATACAGAGAGAGAGCACAGGGGCAAGGCTGGGGCCACACATGGCCTTTCCCAAGGCTCCTTCCAGAAGGCCCCATTCATCTTTCATTCTAAATATTGAGCTGTCTCCCAGATACAAGCTGGGTTGGCACAGGCCTTTCAAAACACTTGCATCTTGGAAGAAAAAAACACTTCAGCAGCCAGCATGGTTGCTATTAGTAATGGTTCTGCCGAAAACCAGATTCAGTCATTAAATTAAGGCACTTGAGGGGAAGTAGGGAAACGGCCTAGCAAGATGAGGTGGCCAGAAAAGAGAAACCAATTACAGGAAGGAAGGATGACCCGAAAGACATACTAAAGTGCTCTGCTCAGGGAGGGCAGCATCTTCCACTGGGAACCATCCCAGCAGCAGCGGCGACCGCATTGTTTTGGTTTTGAAGAAGTGCAATAAACCCTTGTATTAGTCAGCCAAAGGGGTGCTGATGCAAAGTACCAGAACTCTGTTGGCTTTTATGAAGGGTATTTATTTGGGGTCAAAGCTTACAGTCACAAGGCCCTAAAGAGTCCAACTCAAGTGCCGTAAGAGGTACTTTCTCACCCAAAGTCATTGGCTGCAAGATGGTGGGTGATGTCTGCAAGGGTTCAGCCTTCCTTCTTCCTCTTAAGGCTCTGTGGGTCCAGCTTCTTTCAATCTTCCAGTCTCAGCTGTAGGCTCGTATAAGGCTCATTTCTCTCCCCGGGCCTCCTGGCAGTTTCTTTCCAGGCTCAGCTGCTCAGGTCTCCCCACAGGGTCAGCTGTAGACTATATTAGGCTCATCTCTCTTCCAGGGGCTTTGTCTATGGAGCACTGTCTCTTCCTGCGAATCTGCTTCTGTGTTGTTCTTCTCCATGTATTTACTTCCACGTGAGTGTCTGTTTTATCCCCCAAGGGAGCTGGGACTTGATGCTGAGTCTCACTCTAATGATGTGGTTGCATCAGAGGCCTAATCTTAGCATAATTTAATCAGACATCTCAGCTGAATCTAATCCAATCAAAGGGCTATCATGCCAGAGGAACCACCAGTTTACAAACATAATCTATATTTCTTTTTGGAATTCATAAATAATATCAAACAACCCTGGTTGTTTTTTTTTTTGTTGTTGTTGTTTGTTTTTAGGAGGTACCAGGGATTGAACCTGGTACATGGGAAGCAAGTGCTCAAGTGCTGAGCCACGTCCACTCCCCAGCTCCGGGGTTTCTAGGTGTGACACAGGCCTTCACCCTGCATCAAGTCAGGAGCCAACTGGAAGGAAAGCAAAGCCATGAGGCCTGTGGTTCTGAAATGAGCGAGAACCACAGCTTCTAGGAAGTGGGGGAGAGAAACAGGGAGACAGCCAGGGTGAGGGAGGTGTGGAGGCGTGGCTTCTTGGGAGGAGGTGGGAGAAGGAGGCCTCTACACCTGCGGAAGTCCTTGATCAGCAGGCAGCAGGAGGGCGCCTCCGGGCTCCCTTCAGGTCTGTCGTCCGTTCACCCTGTGGGGCCCTTCCTGGGTCCCTCCACTCTCCCTTGCAGATGGTTCTTACTGAACACTAGACATCACTTCTCTGGGTTTCCTTTACTGCTGAAATCACCTAACTTTCAAACTTATCCCTCTTTGGTCCACATCTTCAGAAGCAGTTGGAAGCCGGCAGGGTCTGAGCCAGATTGCTGGGGTTGAATTGCAGCTCTGTGGCTGTGGGCAAACCACTTCTCCCTTCTCTGCCCCAGCCTTCTCCTCGTAAACCAGGACTAATAATAAAGATAATAATAGTAATCATATTACCTGCCTCATAGGGTCCTGATAGGATTTAGTGAGTAAAAACAGGGCCTGGCACCACCCAGGGAGTGTTCAGTGCCATCATTAGGAAAATTGTACTCATTCGGGCTCTCCCTAAAAGCTACTTTTTTTCAAATAAAATAATAGGTGTAACATATAAAATATATATTACAGTAGCTAGAGGGTTCAGGGTAAACGCCACCTGGTTTTGCATGTGCCCTGCAGGGGGCCGGCCACCCTCTAGTCTAGACCGAACCCCTAAGGGGCTCCTGAAGGAGGTGGCACTTGGGTATCCCTGAGGGATGGGCTTAGGAGAGGGGGAGGTGGGCAGCTTCCATGGGCTCTTAAAGGTGGAAACTCTTGGCCTAGCAGGTCTGAAGCTTCCTAGCTGTGTAGCCTCATGCTTAGGTTTTTTATGTGTAGGAACGCAGTGGGCGAGGTCTTACCTAGTTCACAGGAAGGTCCTGACGGGAAAGCATGTGAACACTTTTCGAAAACTCAGAAATGAAAAGGTCGGCATGGCATTATCTCGGTCGTTGGCCTTCCAACTCTGCTGGCTTCCCGGGCTGCTGGGACTCCTGGGAGAGAACAGACCCTTGACACTGGGGCTGTGGTGTGCAAGATGGGGGGCTGGGTTCAGAGGAAGAGGATGCAGGAGCCCCCAGACCACGGATGCCTGGGAGCTGGGAGAGTTTTGTGCTTTGTTACTGACAGGCTTCCTGAAGGATGTGGAATGAGCCTGGGGGCAAGGTGACTGACCCACCGAGAAAGGCATCCCCAGGGGTAGGGGGAAAGGGGGATTGAGGCTGGAAGTTGCTGAAGCTTTGCACACCGGCTTCCTACAGGATAGTTGGGCCCCAGGGGCTGGTTGGCAGTGCCTCAGGAATGGTCACCGCTAAATCCCTTTTTGGCTCGTCCTGTCCTGGCTCAGTCTGGTGGGGACACTGGGTGCCCAGCCCATGAGATAGGCCTCCTTTTCAGGGCAGTCAGGCGTAGCATGAAGGCACCAGAACTGTTTGCCCTGGAGCCTCTGGGAACCTTGCCTAGGACGCTGCCAGCCTGAGGACTGGACGTGTGTCTGACCAACTCGTCCTCCTACCTGGCCGCGTGTCTGCCACCTGCCCGGCCACCAATCCTTCCTCCTTCTCCAAATCCACCTTCGTCCTGAGCTTTCAAGCGAGCAGACGTGGGTCAGATACAAGTGCTGGAGAATTATCTCGAAGAACCAAAGCAACTTTGACAAAGTGCACTCGAGAAGCTGTGAGGAAAAACCTTAGAGATGATACTGGATGAAAGGTGCTATGTAATTGCAACACATTAGAGTGATTATACTTGTTAGGAAAAAATAAATGAGTAAAAAAATTTTTTTGAAAGCCACCTGATTCAAGTCTTTGAGCTGCACCTACATGCACCAAAAATGCAAAATGGAATAGCATCGGATCTTGGAATATGTGCCCTTTCCTTTAATTGCGAGTCTATTGTTAGGTGAGCCTTTCCAGAAACTCCAATCTCTTTTTCTTTAGTAAAAAGATAATTAAAAATTTAATCTTATAAGTATCTTGGATTCATTAAT
Source organism: Tolypeutes matacus (assembly GCA_026826555.1). NCBI lineage: Eukaryota > Metazoa > Chordata > Mammalia > Cingulata > Chlamyphoridae > Tolypeutes > Tolypeutes matacus. Next base: position 17,017,866 of record JAKSZT010001178.1, read on the forward strand.
TATGTTTCAAAGTCCTCGGTTGTAGCATCTGGGGAGAAGTAAAAGTAAGGAAGCCAGGATCTCCCCCACAGTAACTGAGGATAGAGACCTCCTAACCCTCTTGAGATACGAGGTTAATAAAACGTGAAATGGCAGAGATGAGGGCAGCATCTTAAACACATGCGCCTTTGAGGCAGGAGTGGCTGGGGCCCACGCTGCATTGGGATACTCTAAAGCAGGTTTGACCGTATTTCAAATACTTAATTCTCTAATGTAATCATCAGATCACACCACCCAGTTGTGGTTTTGGAGGCTATTGCTCCTGGAAGGACTTCCAAGGCCCTGGTGGGAAAGAGATGGGCAGAGCTCAGAGCTGGTCAAGGTGGGGAGTTGGGTGCTAAGGGTGCCTAATATATTGAGGTGCTTACAGTTTGTTTACCATTCAACACAATCCAACGTTCACCTCAGTGGTGGCTCTTTAGCTTCCCGAACAATAACAGTCCAGAGATGTTAGAGCTGTGTGAGATTTTTGCAAGTATACGGTCTACCCCCCGTTTTCAGTTCAGGGCTTAGTGTCATGCGCAGGGTCACACAGGTGAGACAAGACAAGGACCAGAGCTTCCGTATCCAGATACCAGTCTGAAGAGCCTGCCACCACACACCTCATTTCTTTATCTGCCCTGCTCCATGGGGAATGGCTCTAATCTCTCATTCATGTTAATGCTAAATGACTGATGAGTGAGGCTGTGTTACTCGGGGGTGGGGGGGTGGGTAGCCACACTTTAAAAAGGAAAATGTCAAAGAAAGCATCAGCCTGGTAAGCCAAGAATTTGAGGGAGGCAAAGAGAGCCTCGGGGGTTGAAGTTGGAATATCCAAGTTCAGGTCCTATTTACCAGCTGTGTGGGTCTTTCCAAAAACAATAATAATGACCTCTCCAGATCTGCTTCTTCAGTTTTAAAATGGGAAACAAAAGGTTTTTGTGAAGCTTAAATGAGATGATTCTGAAAAAGCACTTTAAAAGCTAGAACGTATGAAAATACAAGCAATTATTTTGGAAACACCCCACAGAGAGGTAATAGCTTAGGTCCCCCAAAGGCAATCCTTTATGAGGAGCAGTCAGGACAAGATTGTTCTGGGCCAGAAAACCCTCAGGGCAAGGGTAAGGAGCCATTACAAATACATTATTTTAATTTAATTTAATTTTTTTTTTCTTTTCCTACAAATACATTATTATTGTTGTCTGAGACAGGATGCCAGAGAAAATGTAAAAATGAATTCCTTCTTTAAAATAATCGCTGGGCTGCATGTCTAGGTAAACTTATATCTTGAAGCGAGGTGGCAGTTGTGGACGTTTCTGGTCGTAGCATTCCGAGTCCTCATTGAAATTTTGGGCTGAATCTGTCAAGACGGGAGCCGGCGCCCCTCTTCTGAGGAGCACTGGCTCCCTCTAGTGATCAATTCTAGGTGGGACACTGCGGCGCTGCAGAGGCGCGAGGGCTGGGAGGCCACTGGGGGCGCTGCAGATGGACGGACTGGCGGAGCCATGGGGCACGTAGACGCTTTGGGCTAAGCAGATCCTTGCAGACAGATTTTAGAGACCGACGGGTTTCCTAATGCCTGTTGTGTTTAAAATGGGGCCTGGAGGTTTTGTAAATACAGGAAGATATCTTATTGGTTCAGTCTTAATAATCTAAAAAAAAAAAAAAAGCAATAATCTCTAATTATAAAGGCTCAAGTATTCCTTTCTTCCAGGAGTATCGAAAGCATTCGCCAAACAAAGAAAACCTTTTGTTCCTGCACACTCAGTGTCCATCAGTCCTTAAAGTTCTTCAATGCCCTGAGAGGGAATTTGGAAGTAGGAGGTGGGGGTGGCGGAGGTGAAGAAAGAAGGACACGAGGGTCAGGAAGTTCCAATGTTCTCCAGCGGCTCTCTCTGCCCTCTCTCCCCAGCGATCCTCCCCTCCCACCCCGGACATCCAGGATCAGCTCTGGGCGCTGGGGGTGGGGGGTGGAGTGGGGCGCGTGGAGGAGGTTAACAAGAGGGTCTGCCTGGGCGTCTCCCCTGCAGGGCAGGTGACTTCTGAGATGCTGGAGCCAGCAGGGCATAGGTCCCAACTGCTGCAGGTGAACTGACGTGGTGCAGCCGAGCGGGGGTGGTGGTGGTGGTGGTCTGTCTGGGGGAAGGCCTGTCAGTCCAGCAAGGCTCCTGGCACCCACAAAAGCTCTTGGTCTGCTCGCTTGGCTCTTCCCAGGCAATGTGAATTTATTGGGGGGTGGGATGCCCTTCTGGAACAGCTTTTTGGGGATCAGAATCCAGGAACCCCATCCCCAGTACAAGTACCTCACCCAATAATCTGCCCTCTGCCCTCTAATGGTCCCTCAGTTCCCACTCCCCACAAAACAAAACAAACAAAAAACAAGACAGCTGAGTTTCCAAATTACACCGATTGATATTCATACTAAGCTATGCTATTAATAATAATAAAAACAAGGGCTCTCCTTTATTGAATGTCTACTATACACAAGGCACTTAAAAATTCAGTATTTCCAATGCTTACAACAGCCCAGCAAGTTAGGTTTTCTTTTCTCTGTTTTCTACATGAGAAAATTGGGAATCAGAGAGGTTAAATGACCTGCACAAAGCCATGCAGCTACTAGCTATCCCTTGAAATAGGCCAGGTTATGATCTGGGAATAAATTACCTCCGGATCTCAGTGGTTTAGCCAGTAAAGGTTAAATGTTGGATGCCGATCACTCTACTCTGCAGTGCCCTTGCTCTGAGGCTGTGGAGACATTGCTGGGTGCTGGGTCAGGGGCTGCAGAGCTCTGGAGGGGGCAACACATGGGTACTCAGCTCACTACTTCCTGCCTGAACAACTTCCTCAGCCCCAACACCCACAAAGGTGCCGGGAGCACAAGTGCTCAGGAGGCAGTGGCCAGGAAATGTGGTGAGCGTGAGCGGGAGAGGCTGTGGAACAGGGTGCTTCTCTGCCCCCTCCCCCCACCCAGGCCCCTGCCTCATTCTGCTTTCCCCGTCCTCTCTCTCTTTCCTTCCCAGATCTCTCACCATTCTGCTTCTCTCTCTTTTCAGTATTAGAGAAATGGTCACAATTTTCTCATGGATTGGCCAAGAAATAAATAGAAGTTGACAGCATGTTAATCCAGTTCATTCTAAATATTACTGATAGATGTGATTGACACTAAATGAACCTGACAATGGCTGAAATTACATTTGATAAATATTGTCACTGACTAAAATTAGTGGAAGAAGGAAATCTATTTGGCCAAACTTACAAAATGTGGTCAGAAAAAAAAAATGGTTGCAAAAAATGGTCGCAAAATGGTCAGGAAAAAGAGACGGTCACATTTGCAGAGGCTGTAATTGGTGGAATATGATATGGACCCACAACGGATGGATGATCAACTTTATAAAATAAAATTTAAATGGAAAAGAATTCTTTCCAATGGAAATAATTTTTAAGAAAATAAAAATGGAAAAAGTTGGAAACTATTAGCATGTATGAAAATTGATTAAGATATTAACTTGGATTAAAGGAATTAACTCTGAAAAAATATTTGCTCAGCAAAAACTCAGTGTTTCCATCTTCCGTGGCCTCCACATCCATGTCAGTGATCCTCCCTGGCTCACAGCCTCTGACGGCATCTATGAATGGTCACCGCCCCCCTTTGAACCTTCTTTACCCTTTGAACAACTCCAGTTCCAAACATTGAACTTGGAGCTCCATCTCTTTACACACAATCTCTTAATGTTCCATTTGTTATGATCTCCACCAGTCCCCTTTTATAGATCCACTTTCTCTCCATCCCTTAAATGTTTCTGTTCCCAAGGGTTGTGGCTCCAGCTTCCTTCTCTTTTTACATGCTCTCCCTGGGCAATTTCAAATCACATCATGGGTTTTACTACTACTTTTGTGCTAATAGCAAGAAAAAATGTATATCCTTAACTGTAACAGTCATGCTTCTTAGCTTCAAACAATGAAAAGCAACTCTGATTAACTTAAGCAGGGAAAGGAATTTACTGGAAAGATCATGGTTTTTTCAAGAAGTGATGAGAAAGCTGAGAACAGGCTGAGGAAATGAACAGGAGAAGCAAGGAAAACTGGGAGGCGAGGACCCCTGCAAGGGTCATACCACAGGGGCATTTGGTCAGGACCCTACCATGCACTCAGCAGGGCATAGATGTTGTTGGTGGCATCACTGAGTTGCCTGGTTGCATTCTAACTGCCCTGCTCTTTGTGTCACTTGCTCAAGACTTAGGCCATGCTCGGGCCACCTACTAGAGCTCTGGCTTCCAGGATGAAGGGAGAGCAAGTTTCTGACATTAATGGGAGAAGGGGGTGCCCTTTCTCCCACCGGGATTCACACAGTGGCAGATTCTGCAAACACAGGAAGTGGGTTCAGATGCTTGGGGCTTGCAAAGCCTAAAATATTTACCATCTGGCCCTTTGCATGAAAGATTTGCCGGCCCCTGCTTTAGAGATGAATGATCACAAACTTGAAGGTTGGCTGGTCACAGGATTTTCAGGCCAGGCTTGTGTTATCTTTGGCCTTGGGTTTATTTGCTTCTGGTTCGTTCCAGGTGCAAGAAACAACAGTCAATGAATAGTAAAATAAAAGAACAGAAAATAAAAAATTTAAAAAAAGAGAGCAGAAAAGAAACAACGGTCAACTATCTTGTCCAGACATAGATTGTAAGCATGAAGGCGCTGGTCATTTATTTACTGACCTTTGTGCAGAACTCATTCCTCATTGTACCCTGAGTTTAATGGTGGTTATATTGAGGTCATTTGGAACAGCAGGCTTTTAGGGGAAGTCAACACCCTTGATCCATTCTTGGTCACTGGGGTGTATCTCTTTGTCTTAAAGAGAGAGACCTTATAGGGAGATGCTTAAGAAAGGTTTAGGGCCAAAGCCACAGTCTTATTTCTTGCTACAAAGTTGTCTCTTAATTTATAAATTATATAATTTATAAATGCTTCAGTTTAATGAAAAGAAGCAGTTAGCTTTTTTTTTGACCCATGCAAGTACCCCATTCCGTGACTCTCAGGAAACTTAAATTGCAGGCTTTCAAGGTCAACTTGCAAAAGAAGAACAGTGTTGGAGGACTCACACTTCTTAATTTTAAAACTCATTACAAAGCTACAATAATCAAAATAGTATGGTTAGTATGGTACTGGTCCTGGGTTTTCTTTGTTGGGAGGGTTTTGATTACTGATCCAATCTCTTTACCCTTTATTGGTCTGTTGAGAACCTTTGTTTCTCCTTCAGTAAGTGTAGGTACTTAGTGTGTTTCTAGGAATTTGTTCATTTCATTTAAGTTAGTTAATTTGTTGGTGTACAATTGTTCATAGTATCCTCTTATAATCCTTTTTTTTCTCTTTGTCTGCTTGTTTTTTTTTTTTTTTTTTTTTTGCTCATTGCCTGCTTGTTGTGAGCTCATTTTTTTTTGCTTGTTGTCTGCTCACTTGCTGTCTGCTCGTTGCCTGCCCATCCTCTTCAGGAGGCAGTGGGAACCGAACCCAGGACCTCTCATGTGGGAGGCGGGCACTCAACTGCTTGAGCCACATCTGCTCCATCTTATAGTCCTTTTTATTTCTATTGGATAGGTAGTAATGTCCCCCCTTTCATGTCTGATTTTAATTCTTTGAGTCCTCTCTCTTTTTTCCTTTGGCGGTCTAAGTTAAAGGTTTGTCAATTTTATTGATTCTTTCAAAGAACCAATTTTTGGTTTCATTAATTCTCTCTATTGTTTTTTATTCTCCATTTCATTTATTTCCACTCTAATCTTTGTTATTTTCTTTCTTCTGCTCAGTTTGGGTTTAGTTTATTCTTCTTTTTCTAGATCATCAGTTGTGAGGTTAGGTCTATAACTTGAAATCTTTCTTCTTTTGTAATGTAAGAACTTAGAGCTATAAATTTCACTTTCAGCACTGCCTTTGCTGCATCTCATATGTTTTGGTATGTTATGTTTTCATTTTCATTTGCCACAAGATATTTCCTAAGTTCCCTTGTGATTTCTTCTTTGGCCAATATGTTGCTTAATTTCCACATATATGTGTATTTTCCAGTTCTCCCTCTGTCATTGATTTCCAGCTTCATACCATTGTGGTCAGAGAAGATACATACTGTGATTTCAATATTTTAAAATTTATTGAGACCTTTTTTTTCCTGACCAAACATATGGTTTATCTTGAATCCATGTACACTAGAGAATAATGCGTATTCTGCTACTGTTAGGTGAAGCATCTATATATGTCCATTAGGTTTAGTTGGTTTATAGTATTTTTCAAGTCTTCTATTTCCTTATTGATATTCTGTCTAAATGTTCTATCCATTATTGAAAGTGGTGTATTGAAGTCTCTTACTATTAACATAGAACCATCTATTTCTCCCTTCTAATCTTTGAATATTTGCTTTATTTATTTTCAGGCTCTGCCATTAGATGTTAGGCTCATGTGTCAACTTGGCCAGGTAATGGTGCCCGGTTGTTTGATCAAGCAAGCACTGGCTTAATTGTTACTGTGAGGACATTTCATGGACTTAAATCATCAGTAAGTTGATTGCATCTATGTCTGATTACATTTGCAATCAACTGAGGAGATTGCCTTCAGCAATGAGAGATGTCTCATCCAATCAGTTGAAGGCCTTAAAAGGAAAAGTGATGATTTCATCAGTGAGAAGAGAGAGTTTCCATTTCTGCTTCAGCCAACCAGCTTCTCCTGGAGAATTTATTGGAAACTTTCATCAGAATTCCCAGCTTGCAGACTGCCCCATGGAATTTGGACTCATGGATCCACACTATTGCATGAGACAATTTTATGAAATCTTATAATATTTACAGATATCTCCTCTTGGTTCTGTTTCACTAGAGAACCCTGGCTAATACAGCTTTGGTACTGGGAGTGGTTTATGAGAAACAGAATCTTAAAAATGAGATTTCTGAATTGGTTCTGTGGTTTTTGCAATTGGCTTTCTACTCTGATTAGGTTCAAAGGTACTAATGACTCTATTTCCAATAATAAGATGCCACTCATAGTCCATGGTGTAAATTGGTAATAGAGATATGCAAAATATCACCATTGGACATGTCTACTCACATGTTATAAGAGGCAAAGTTCTGGATGAGAGTGTTTTTGACACCTCAAAAGATTTTTGTAGAGTTAATAGGTATAATGATGTTGGCTGGTTGTTCCTACATATGCTGGGTGCAGTTTTAAAAGAAAAGAATGAGCTAAAGGCCTCAAATTTGCCACTTAAATGCTACATGAAGGATGTAAAAATTTCTATGTGTGTCCTGAAAGAAAATCTTGTTAAACGTAGCTGCAGACTTGAAATCTCTGAAAATCAGACCCAGAGTCTCATTGTAAAAGTAGCAGAGTTACAATGGAAAGTAAACTCTCAGTCTTGCAGGGCATCTGCCATTAAAGTGAGGGCATTGATTGGAAAGGAATGGGATCCTGAAAATTGGAATGAGGACATATGAGTTGATAATGATGGCAGTGGGGATATTGAAACCCTAAATTCTGTTGAGTCTTTGCCAGATAAACCTGTAATGGTCTGCTCTGAGGAAACAACTTCCTGACCTCCAGTTTTCCCTGAGGAGTCTGCCACCCAGCTTCCACCTGAAGAGATTAATCTTATTTCACTAGTTGAAACTGCAACAGAATGACCTGAGGTAATTAGCTTGCAAGAAAGTTCTCATCCTTCTTGTTATCCACCCTCACCACCCCTCTTTTCTTACAGACCTAGAATTAGACTAAAGTCCCAATAGGCCCCAAAAAGTGAGATAAAAAGTGTGACCCATGAGGAAGAATGCTATACTCCAAAAAGGTATGTTTTCCAATTTATATAGACAGAAATCAGGGTAGTGTGGGAGTGGATATTAAAGGTGTGGGATAATGATGGAAGGAATATAAAGTTGCATACAGATGAATTTATTGATATGGGCCCACTAAGCAGAGATGCTGGATTCGATGTGGTAGCTTGAGGGGTTAGAAAGGGCTTCAACAGTTTGTTTGGGTGGCTGGTTGAAACATGGACCATAAGGTGGCCAATATTACCTGAGGTCAAAATGCCAGAACTGCCCTGGTATACTGTAGATGAGGTGATCCAAAGGTTTAGAGAGATTGAAATGCTAGCGTGGGTCTGTCATGTAAGACCAGCTCACCCACCCCAGGAATGCCCAGAGGACAAACCTTTCACCAGGACTGTGAAGAATAAACTTGTGAAACTAAATCCATCTTCCCTGAAGAGCTCTGTGGCTACTCTTCATTGTAGGTCAGATATTATCATGGGAACTGCTGTCTCTGAGCTGGGTTACTTAAACAAATGGGATGATCAGATCCTGGGTTGGCAGAAGCCAAGTGGCAACATTTAATTGCCAGAAACAAGATAGGTGTGGCTACCACAATGAACAGCAGACTCAAAGCAGTAATTAAAATAGTCTGAGTTGCAGAGACCTATGGCGTTGATGAAGTACCTAGAAGTAAAATAGATGGGCAGTCTACTAAATTCCTACTTTAGCTGTATAAGCCGAAGAATTCTAGTTCAAGTGAACAAAAGTCTAACTTGAATTACAGAAACAGAGAGTCACAGCCACTTAATCAATTCCCAGACTTGAGACAGTTTACAGACACAGAGCTCCTTGAATGAGGGGAAGGCCAGGTCCCCTTGGGAAAGGACCCTGTTAAACTGCCAAAAATTTATACTGTTAATATTCCTCCCAGCATTCCCCAAAGAGACCTATGGCCTTTTACCAGTATAACTGTGTATTGGGGGAAAAGGAATGATCAGATATTTTGGGGATTATTAGACACTGGCTCAGAAGTGACATTAATTCCTGGAGACACAAAACATCACTGTGGTCCAGTCAGACTAGGAGCTTATGGAGGTCAGGTGATTGATGGAGTTCTAGCTCACGCCCATCTCACAGTGGGTCCAGTGGGTACTGACCATTCTGTGGTTATTTCCCCAGTTTCAAAATGCATAATTGGAATAGACATACTCTGTAACTGGCAGAATCCCCACATTGGTTCCCTGACTTGTGGAGGGAGGGCTATTATGATAGGAAAGGCCAAGTAGAAGCCACTAGAACTGCCCCTACCTAGCAAAATAGCAAATCAAAAGCAATACCAGATTCCTGGAGGGATTGCAGAGATCAGTGCCACCATTAAAGATTTGAAGGATGCAGGGGTGGTGATTTCCACCACATCCCCATTCAACACTCCTATTTGGCCTGTGTAGAAAACAGATGGATCTTGGAGGATGACAGTGGATTATCATAAACTTAACCAGATGATGACTCCAATTGCAGCTGCTGTTCCAGATGTGGTATCATTGCTTGAGCACACCAATACATCCCTAATACTGGCATGTAGCTATTGATCTAGCAAATGCTTTTTTCTCAATTGTTGTTAGTAAGGACCACCAGAAACAGTTTGTTTTCAGTTGGCAAGACCAGCAATATAGTTTCACTCTCTTACCTCAGGGGTATATTAACTCTCCAGCCCTATGTCATAATCCTGTCCACAGGAACCTTGATCATCTCTCCCTCCCACAAGACATCATGCTGGTCCAATATATTGATGATATCATGTTGATTGGACTTAGTAAACAAGAAGTAGCAATTACTCTAGACTTATTGGTAAAGAATTTGCATGTCAGACGAGGGGAGACAAATCTAACAAAAATACAGGGGTCTTCTACCTCAGTGAAATTTCTAGGTGTCGGGGGATGTTGAAATATCCCTTCTAAAGTGAAGGATAAACTGTTGCATCTGGCCCTTCTTTCAACCAAAAAAGAAGCACAATGCCTAGTGGGCCTTTTTGGATTTTGGAGTCAACATATTCCTCATTTAGATGTGCTGCTCTGGCCCATTTACCAAGTGACCAGAAAAGCTGCTAGTTTTTAATAGGGACTGGAACAGAGGAGGCTCTGCAACAGGTCTAAGCTGCTGCTCAAGCTGCTCTGCCACTTGAGCCATATGATCCAGCAGATCCAATGGTGCTGGAAATGTCAAAGGCAAATAGAGATGCTGTCTGGAGCCTTTGGCAGGCCCCTATAGGAGAATCACAATACAGACTCTTAGGAGTTTGGAGCAAAGCCTTGCCATCTTCAGACAACTACTCTCCATTTGAGAAACAGCTTTTGATCTACTACTGGGCCTTAGTAGAGACTAAATGCTTAACCATGGGCCAGCAAGTTACCATGAGACCTGTGTGTTTCCTATTTTGAGCTGGGTATTGTCTGACCTACCAAACCATAAAGTTGGGCATGCACAGCAGCACTCCATTATAAAATGGAAGTGATATATACAAGATAGAACTTGAGTGGGTCCTGAAGGTACAATTAAGTTACATGAGGAAGTGGTCCAAATGCCCATGGTCCCCACTGCTGCCACATTACCTTCTCTTTCCCAGCCCATAGCTATGGCCTCTTCGGGAGATTCTTACAATCACTTGACTGTGGAAGAGAAAACTAGGGCCTGGCTTACAGATAGTTCTGTGTGATATGCAAGTACCACCTGAAAGTGGACAGCTGCAGCACTGTAGCCCCTTTCTGGGATATTCCTGAAGGACAGTGGTGAGGGGAAGTCCTCCCAGTGGGCAGAACTTTGAACAGTGAACCTGGTTGTTCATTTTTCTTGGAAGGAGAAATTGCCGGAGGTGCATTTGTATACCGATTCATGGGCTGTCCCAATGGTTTGGCTGGAAGGAAAATGATTGGAAAATTAGTGACAAAGACATCTGGGGAAGAAGCATGTGGATAGACCTTTATGAGTGGGCAAAAAATGTGAAGGTGTTTGTGGCCCGTGTGAATACTCACCAGAGGGTGACTTAAGCAGAGGAAGATTTTAATAATCAAGTGGATAAGGTGACCAGTTCTGTAGATGCCAGTCAGCCTCTTTCCCCAGCCACTGCTGCATTGACCAAAGGGCTCATAAGCAAAGTGGCCATGGTGGTAGGGATGGAGGTTATGCATGGGCTCAGCAACATGGACTTCCCCTCACCAAAGCTGATTTGGCTACAGCCACTGCTGAATGCCCAATCTGCCATCAGCAGAGATCCATACTCAGTCCCTGATACAGTATCATTCCTTGGGGTGATCAGACTGCTACCTAGTGGCAGGTTGATTACACTGTACCACTTCCATCATGGAAGGGCAGCAATTTGTTCTAAATGGAAGACAAATACTCCAGATATGAGTTTGCCTTCCCTGCATGCAATACTTTTGCAAAAACTACCATCCATGGACTTATAGAATGCCTTACACAGCATTGCTTCTGATCAAGGAATCCACTTCACAGCAAATGATGTGTGGGAATGGGCACATGCTCATGGAATTCATTGGTCTTACCATGTTCCCCACCATCCTGAAGCAGCTGGAATGGTAGAATGATGGAATGGCCTTTTGAAGACAGTAACAGTGCTAACTAGGTGGCAATGCCTTGCAAGTCTGGGCTAATGTTCACCAGGAGGCTGTGTATGCTCTAAATTAGCATCCACTCTATGGTGCTGTTTCTCCCATAGTCAGGATTCATGGGTCCAGGAATCAAAGGGTGGAGATGGGGGTGGCACAACTCACTATTACTTCTAGTGATCCACTAAACAATTTTTGCTTCTTGTCTTTGCAACTTTAAACTCTGCTGGTCTGCATGTCATAATTCCAAAAGGAGGAGTATTTCTACCAGGAGGCACAACAATGATTCCATTGAACTAAAAATTATAGAGATGCTAATGAAAATTAAGACTATTACCTGGCCACTTTGTGCTCCTCATGCTTCTGAATCAATGTGCAAAGAAGGGAATTACTGTACAGGCTGGGGTAATTGATCCTGACTATCAAGGGGAAATAGAATTGCAATTCCACAGTGGCGGTAAAGAAGAGTTTGCCTGGAATACAAGAGATCCCATAGGGGATCTCTTAGTACTACCATGCCCTGTGATTAGAGTCAATGAAAAACTGCAACAACCCAATCCAGGCAAGACTACTAATGGCCCAGAAAATTCAGGAATGAAGGTTTGGGTCACTCCACCAGGCAAAGAATCACAGCCAAGTAGCCAAGTGAGGTGCTTGCTCAGGGTAAAAGGAAAATAAGATGGATAGTGGAAGAAGGTAGTGATAAATATGAACTATGTGACCAGTTACAGAAATAAGGACTGTAATTGTTATGAATATTTATTCCTTGTTTTGTTATGAGTATGTTTTTTATGTATATATAGAAAATATCTTTGTTTTTCTCCCTATCTTATCCCTTATCATATGATATAAGCTGTATTAGTTTCATGTCATAATAATTAAGTTATAGGATATCAAGTTTAAAGTGAATATTACCCTAGGATTTTCTATTCTAGAGAGATTTAGTGCATTTTCAGTTGTATGCAGGGCAGGTGAGTATTGTTAGGTGAAAAAATATATCTTATTGTTATTATTTAGAGATTAAGTAGGGTTTAAGATGATGCATGTGGCTGCCAGGTTGACAAGGGGTAGACTGTGATGGTTAGGCTCGTGTGTCAACTTGGCCAGGTAATGGTGCCTGGTTGTTTGATCAAGCAAACACTGGCTTAATTGTTACTGCGAGGACATTTCTTGGACTTAAATCATCAGTAAGTTGATTGCATCTATCGCTGATTACATTTGTGATCAACTGAGGAGATTGCCTTCAGCAATGAGAGATGTCTCATTCAATCAGTTGAAGGCCTTAAAAGGGAAAGTGATGATTTCATCAGTGAGAAGAGAGAATTTCCATCTCTGCTTCAGCCAGCGCTACTCCTGGAGAATTTATTGGAAACCTTCATCAGAATTCCCAGCTTGCAGCCTGCCCTACGGAATTCGGACTTGTGTATCCCTACTGTCATTTGAGACAATTTTATGAAATCTCATAATATTAGATATTTCCTATTGGTTCTGTTTCCCTAGAGAACCCCTACTAATACACTGCATATGTATTTATAATTTTATATCTTCTTGTAAAATTGACCCTGTTATCATTATATAATGTCCTTCTTTGTCCCTTATAACAGTTTTTGATTTAAAATCTATTTAATCTTATATTAGTAAAAGTACACTAGCTCTCTTTTGGTTGCTATTTGCATGGTATATATTTTTTCCATCCTCTCACTTTCAACCCACTTGTGTCTTTGAATTTTTTTTTAAAGCCCTTTTTAAAAATAATTAATTAATTAATTAATTTACTTTTTATCCATTTTAACCCCCCCCCTCCCTGTTTTTGCTGTGTTGTGTCCCTTTGCTGGGCAATTCTCTGTGTCCATTTCCTGCCCTCTCTTCTCATCCTTCTCCTCCTGTCTTCACCAGGATTTGATCCTGGGAACCTCCGATGCAGGAGAGAGGCATTCTGCCATCTGCGCCACCTCAGTTCCTGATCTTTCAGCGCATCTTGTCTTGGCTCTCCCATGCATTACTCTCCTGCTACAACATCAACTTGCTGTGTGTGGCGCACCCACGCATGAGGTGTGGTGGCACACCTGCTCACAGGGTCTGATGGTGCACCCGTCCATGGGTCCTGGGGGCTCACCTGCTCACGGGGCTGAAAGCGCACCCACTCGTGGGGCCTGCCAGCCCATGCACCTTCTATATTTTTCTTTTTTTTTTACCAGGAGGTCCCGGGGATCAAACCCAAGTCCCTCCATATGGGAGATGGATGCCCAACTATTTGAGCCACATCCGCCCCTGTCTTTGAATTTAAGTTGAGTCTCTTGTAAACAGCGTATAGTTGAGTTGTACTTTAGAATCCATTCTGCCAATTTCTGCCTTTTGTCTGGAGAACTTAATATATTTACATTTAAAGTAATTAAGGATCATGCTTAACTTTCTTCTGCCATGTTGCTATTTTGTCTGTATAAATCATACCTTTTTGTTCCTCAATTTCCTTTTTTGCCTACTTTGATATTTGTTTGATTTTTTGGTATTATACTATTTTGAGTCCCTTCTCAAATATATTTTTCATATATTTTCTTTGTAATTGCCATGGCACTTATATTTAACATTCTGGTCTATAAAAATCACATTTTATTTTATACCAACTTAACTTCAATAGCATACACATACAATATTCCTATACCCCTCTGTTCCCCCACTTTTTTGTTGTACAAATTATACTTTATACATTGTATGTTCAAAATCATAGATTTATCATTACTTTTTTTTTTTTTTTTTTAAAGATTTTATTTATTTATTCATTTATCCCCCCCTTGCTGCTTGTGCTCGCTGGGTCAGCTAACCACGCCGTGCGGGCGGGCTTGCCTTCACCAGGAGGCCCTGGGAACCGAACCCGGGGCCTCCCATATGATAAACGGGAGCCCTACTGATTGAGTCACAGCTGCTTCCCTATCATTACTTTTTATGCATTTGCATTTTAGAACATGTAAGAAATGAAAAATGGAGTTACATATCAGTAAAATGCAATACAATATCCTGACATTTATAATTACTCATATGGTTACTTTTATGGAGATCTTTATTTCTTTATTCTTCAATTCACTCTCTAATGTCCTTTCAATCTGAAGAATTCCCTTTGACATTGCTTGTAGGGCAGGACTAGTGGTGACAAAACTCCCTCAGCTTTTGTTTATCTGGGAATGGCTTAATCTCTCCTTCATTTTTGAAAGACAGTCTCCTTGGATATAAAATTCTTCGTTGGCATTTTTTCACTTTCAGCAGTTTAAATATTTTATCCCACTGCCTTCTTGCCTCCATGGTTTCTCTTGAGAAACTGGCACTTAATCTTATTGGGATTCCCTTTTACATAATATGTTGCCTTTCTCTGGCAGTTTTCAGAACTCTCTCTTGTCTTTCTCATTTGACAGTTTGACTACTATGTGTCTGGTCATGTTTCTCTTTGAGTCTATCCTCTTTGGAGTTCATTTGGCTTCTTGAATATACACATTTGGTAAATATGGGAAGCTTTCTGCTTTATTTCTTTGAATATCTCTTCTGCCCCTTTCTCTTTTTTTCAAAAAGATTTATTTATTTTTTATTTATCTTCCTCCCTTGTTGTTTTATGCCTGCTGTCTGCTCTCTGTGTCCATTCGCTGTGTGCGCTCTGTGTCTGCTTGTCTTCTCTTCTCATCTTCTCTTCAGGAGGCACTGGTAACCGATCCCAGGACCTCCGATGTGGGAGAAAGGCACTCAATTGCTTGAGCCACCTCAGCTTTTTAGTTTGTTGTGTCTCTCATTGTCTCTCTTCTTTGTCTCTTTTGTTGTACCAGTTCACTGCGTGGGCCAGCTTGCCTTCACCAGAAGACCCCGGGAAACAAACCTGGGACCTCCCATATGGTAGATGGAAGCCCAGTTGCTTGAGCTACATCCACTTCCCCCTCTTTCTTTTTCTTCTCCCTCTGGGACTTCCATAATGTGTACATTGGTATGCTTGACAATGTCCCACAGGTCTCTTATGTTCTTTCACTTTTTTCTTTCTTTTTATTTCTGCTATTCAGCCTGAATCATTTCAATTATCTTGTCTTTAATTTCACTGATTCTTTCTTCTGTCAGCTCCAGTCTGCTGTTGAAATCATTAAGGAATGTTTCATTTTAGTTATTGTGGTCTTCAACTACAGTATTTCTATATGGTTCCATTTAAAAATTTCTATTTTTTTATTGAGATTTTTTATATTGTTAATTCATTGTTTTCCTCATATCCATTAGTTCTTCTTCTGTGTTTTCCTTTATTTGCTTGAGCATATTGAGGATCCTTTTAAAAAATCTTACTCTGGTATGCCCAAAGTCTGGTTCTCTTTGTTGATGGTTTCTGGATTTTTATCTTTTTCCTTTGGATAGGCCATCATTTCCTGTTTCTTTGTCTTGTAATCTTTTGTTGCACACTGTACATGTTACTATTTTAAAGTGTTAACGCTGGGATTTAGTCCCTGAGCTACCTGTTCTTTAAATTTTTTTTTTAAGTTTATTTATTTACTTTATCCATTTTAAAAACCCCCTTCCCCATTTGCTGTTTTGTGTCCATTCGCTGGGCAATTCTCTGTGTCTGTTTCCTGCCATCTCTTCTTATCCTCCTCCTCCAGTCTTCACCAGGATTCGATCCTGGAGACCTCCTATGTAGGAGAGAGGTGTTCTGCTACCTGCACCACCTCGGTTCCTGATTTTTGGAGCTTTTGGAGCATCTTGTCTTGTCTCTCCCCTGCGTCTCTCTCCTGTTATATCATCATCTTGCTGCATGGCTCCCAGGGCCTGGCAGCTTACCAGCACACAGAGCCTGGCAGCCCATGCACCTTCTATATATATATTTTATTTTACCGGGGGGTCCCAGGGATCAAGCCCAGGTCCCTCCATATGGCAGATGGATGCCCAACCATTTGAGCCACATCTGCCCCCTGTTCTTTAAATTTGTATCCAGCTAATGATATGATAGAGATTTTTTTTTTGAGTGCCAGGAGCTAATAAAATCAAATAAACTCCAAACAAAAAACACTTTTTACAATCTTTTCAAATTGTCTTTGTATGGCTGGTGCTATCCTTCAGAGATTAGCCTTGCTATGAAGCTCAGCCTTAGGCAAATGTGAAATGTAGAGTCCTCTTGGTCTTTCTGAGTCTGCATCTTGTCCTCAGCTTGTGTTGGCCTTAGGAATCCTGTCATTTACAGATATTCGAATGGCCCCACTCTTCCCAATAGACTTTCTCCCCCTCCCAGGTGGTCTATTGTATGACTTAAGGCAGGTAACCCTTTGCCCCAGGCCACTTGACTTACTTGTTTCTTACACTGCTATAAGTTGTCTGCAAGCTGCTTCTACCTGCAGGGCAAGTTCTAGGATGGTGAGCCAAAGATGAGTTTCCTGGTTCAGTCTTTCAGGCTATCACCTGATAGACTGGTATCTCACTGTATTAGTCAGGCAAAGGGGTGCTGATGCAAAATACCAGAAATCTGTTGGTCTTTATAAAGGGTATTTATTTGGGGTAGAAGCTTACAGTTACCAGGCCATAAAGCACAAGTTTCTTCCTTCACCAAAGTCTGTTGCCACTTGTTGGAGCAAGACAGCTGCTGACATTTGCCAGGGTTCAGGCTTCTTGGGTTCCTCTCTTCCCGGGGCTGCGTTTTTCTCCGGGCTCAGTTCCTGTTTTCCTCCACAAGGTCAGCTGTAGACTATGAGGCTCTCTAGGCTCTGCCTCTTTCCACAAGGCCAGCTGTGAACTGCCAGGTGAATGACTCATCTCTTTTCCTGGGGCCTTCTCTCCTTCCTCTTCAGAACTCCAACATCAAAACTGCTCCAGCTCTGTCCTTTGCAATGTCTTTTATCTTTGAGACCCCACCCACCAAGGGGTGGGACACAATGTCCTACTGATGTGTCCCAGTCAACGCCCTAATCATAATTTAATCATGCCCAGATTAGCAGACCAGGTTACAAGCAAAATCCAATATCTAGTTTTGGAATTCATAACTACCTCAAACTGCCAAACTGCTACACTCACATACAGGCATCCAAGTATGTGCATAAGGGTTACTTTACTCCCTATGGTACAGGGCCAGGGATTCACATTGGGAGCACAGGCTAGTTCCATACCATGCTGGGGAGGCAGTGAGGGAAGGAACAGCAGGGCATCATGAGCTTTTCCTGCCACTTTAAAAGCTATATTTCCTTGATTAAGTACTCTCCCAGTTACTGCAACCCTTTAACTGTTTTCTGTGGTTTTGAGGAAGATGATTCTGCCAATTTTTGCCAGTTGTTCAAAGATTCTGTGGGAACAGCTCCCTGGAGTGTCTTACACCACTATCTTGGTCAACTGTTGTCTTGCAATTCTTTTTGTGGGGATTTAACTTTGTAATTAGTCCTCCTCTGCCTCTGCCAAAATCATACCAGGTCTGATTTTAGTATTAGACCTATAAGCAATGAGAGATGGAGAAGGGGGGAGGGGACATGAGTAGAATTGTCTTTCTTCTGCAAGGAAATGTATGCAGGGAGTTACAGCATCTTTAAACTAGTCAGGGACAGTTTCATCAGTCAAAAGAGGGGTTGTACTTCAAATGACAAGGGAGATCAAATGAGCGTTCAGTGTTCTGGGTATGGTGAGTTCTCCAGATCTCCCCAAATATCCCTATTACAATTTCAAGGGTCATTGTCTTTTCTTAACAATGCCCTAACCTTCACATAACATATATAGGGATTTGTCAATCCAATAGAAGTTGAAATTTGGCAATGCAACTCAGGTCTTGGTTTTTAGCAATCTGAGCCTTAAAAGGCTGCAAATGTTAAGGTATTATGTTAGTACAACTTGAGAAAGTCTTTTGGTTTTAGTCTACCTATGAGCTGAAAATTTAGAGATTTAAGCTTGCTATTTTCTTATTTTTAAAAAAGTTGTTCAGAGTTCATAGGAGAAGCCACACTTTCAACAGTCCTTATGATTCATGCTCTTCATTTTGTTCTATGCAACTAGTAACATGGTCTTCAAAAGTTTTTCCTTAAAGAGTTCTTCCTTCTGGGTGACCATAAGTGTTAATTTAATTTTAGCAAGTCTACCACTGAAGGCCATGGGTTGCCAGATTCCCTTCCCTTAATTACGACTGGTTCTTATTGCCTTCTACCCTAACTAGCTGGATAATCAATTCTCCAGATACTCCTCCCATTTCCTTGCACTTCTCTCCTGTTGTCATTTTCTTCATTAGTTGGAGGTTCTTGGTGGTAAATGACAGAAATCAACTCTGGTTGACTTAAGAAGAAAAGGAATTTATTTAGGAAGGATATTGGATATTTCATAGAATCTTCAGAAAAACTGGAGAGCCAGGCTTAGAAAATGAGCAGAAACAGGGTGTTGGGGCAGTGGGCAGATGGGTGGTCAGAACTGCAACAAAGGGGCCACAGCCAGAACCCATAGGACCAGACACCTCTATTTGTACCAGCATAGGACACTGGATGTTATCATTAGAATGAATTCTCAACTGCCCTTTTTTTTTTTTTTTTTTTTTTTTGGTTTTATCATTGAAACAAAGTATTGGATGGGAATATCCGATGGGCTGTGTTTGGGTCATGTGGCTCATTCCTCCACATGTCATGAAGAGCAAATATCAGACCTCTTGGGATTTTAAAGGGGTGGCAGGGTCTTGCCTCCTACCAAACTCAGGTAATGACAGGCTCTTCAGCATAGGAAGTGAGTTCAGATGTTGGGCAGCAAAACCAAACCAAAACAAAATACAATAAAACCAAGTTCATTGCACCAACTGATCAGCCTGTTCTCTAACTGCTTTTGGTCATCTCTACTTGAACACTCCACAGGCTGCTCAAGCTCCCCATTTCTAAACTAAAATCATCATCTTCCCAACCAAATACAGTCCTTCTCTTACATCCCTCATTTCAATTGGTGACATCTCTTTCCATCCACTCAGCCATCTAAGCTAGAATCCCATGAAGCCTTTTTTTTTTCTTTTAATTTAGGAGGTACCAGGGATTGAACCCAGGACCATGAACATGGGAAGCAGGTGCTCAACACTTGACTACATCAGCTTCCCACATGAGGAGCTTCTTGACTTCTCTAATCTCCCACATCTAATCAGTTACCCCATCTTTTAGATTTTACTTTCTAGGTGTTTCATGAATTCATTTCTTCCTTGTTGTTACTGCCACTAACCTATTTCAAGCCATTATCACCTTCTCACTGAATTATTATTGAATTATTTCAATAGGTTCTTCATTAGTATATCAATTAGCTATTGAAACAATAATTCTTTTTTTTTCTCTCCCCCTCCCCCCACCCTGCTGTTTGTTGCCTGTGTCTATTCACTGTGTGGTCTTCTGTGTCTGTTTCTTTCTTTCTTTCTTTCTTTCTTTCTTTCTTTCTTTCTTTCTTTCTTTCTTTCTTTCTTTCTTTCT
>JAKSZT010001178.1:17037708-17069192 GCA_026826555.1 Tolypeutes matacus
TCTTTCTTTCTTTCTTTCTTTCTTTCTTTCTTTCTTTCTTTCTTTCTCTTTCTCTCTCTCTTTCTTTTCTTTTCTTTCTTTTCTTTCTTTCTTGTTTTTCTCCTCTAGGCCTCACTGGGATTCAATCCTGGGGACCTCCGATGTGGGAGAGAGGTACCCTGTCGCTTGCACCACCTCAGTTCCTGGTTTCTGTCACATCTCGCCTTGACTCTCCCCTGCATCTCTCTTTTGTTGTGCCATCATCTTGCTGCATCACTCACCGTGTGGGCCTGGCTTGCCATGCGGGCCTGGCACACCTTTACCAGGAGACCCCGGGGATCAACCCTGGGTCCTCCCATATGATAGATGGAAGCCCAATCACTTGAGCCACATCTGCTTCCTGAAACAATGGTTCTTGTAATAAACAACCCCAAAACTCAGTAGCTTACAACAACAAACATTTATTTCTCACTGCAGTGTCTACAAGTTGGCTGTGGCTCAGTGACCTAGGATGGGTTCAGCTGGACTTGGATCAATTACAGGTTGGGTTTTGGTCTGCTCCACTTGTCTGTCATCCTTTTGAGACTAGTGGCTACCAGCAGCACGCAGAGGCATGTTCTTCTCAAGGTGAAAGGCAGGAAACGCAGAAGAACTCTAACCCAACTAAGCAAGCACATTTCAACTCTCTGCTTGTGCTTTGTCTGCTAACATCTTACTGGCCAAATCAAGTCCAAAGTCAACTTATAGGATGTTTACTGCACCCATCATGAGGCTTTGGAAAAGACATGCATGTATAATGCTACTAGAGTGGCATGAAGAATTGAGATTGGAATTCAATCTACCCAAACTGGTTTCTATGCCTCCAGTCTTCTTTCCCTCAGAGCTAACCTTCCCACTACTTTCCGAGGTATCTATCCAAAATGCCCATCTGACTTTATAATATTACTGCCTTAAAATTCTAGTTTCTACAAGAAAGTGCAAGGATATAATAATAGTTACTTGATAATTTGGCCTGTGGCTGCCTCATCAGTTTCACCTATGCCACCTCCACATCACTGTCTACTCCCCAACTTAATCTTTATGATTCAGGAATATGAAGCCATTGTGGTTATGCCTTCATGCTTTTGCTAATGCTTTTCCCTCAGCCCAGAATGCCCTTCTGCCTCTGTTCAGTAGGCTAACCTTGCCTTTAGCCTTTTTTTGTTTTAAGATTTATTTATTTATTCTACCCTCTTCATCATTTGTGCTTGCTGTCTGCTCTCTGTATCTATTCACTGTGAGCTCTCTCATCTTCTCTTTAGGAGGCACCAGGAACTGAACCTGGAACCTCCCATGTGGGAGAGATGCACTCAGTCACTTGAGCCACCTCTGATCCCTGCTGTGTTGTGTCACTCATTGTCCTTCCTCTTTATGTCTCCTGGTTACATCATCTTGTTGCATCAGCTTGCCATGCCAGCCCATCGCGCCAGCTTGCTGTCTTGCTCATCTTCTCCAGGAGGCACTGGGAACCGAACCCCGGATCTCCCATGTGGTAGGTGGAAGCCCAATCGCTTGAGCCACATCCACTTCCTGCCTTTAGCCTTTAGCTGAAGCATCACTTCTTCCAGGGTGCTTTCTGCAGCCCATTTGCCCCTCTTTCAGCTTTTGTTGCTCCTCTTCTGGATCCCACAGCAGCATCCAGAATGGGTTTGTTGAGTTACTTATCTTTCTCTCACACCATCCATGAGCCTCTTAAAAATACCATCCAGGATTTTCTGGGATTTACCAATCTCTGTGTCTTCAAAGCCTGGTATGGTGTCTGGCCACAAATAGTGTTCAGCAAAAGTCCATCTGAACCAAACTTCCTCATACCTGTTGCCTTCTTTCTACTAACCACCTGTTCTGAAGGCCTCCTGTCTTCTTTTTATTTGGGCCACTAGGACTGAAAGGGAAGGAAAGGAACCTTATGACTTCTTGATGAGGGACTGTGCAGATTGAATTACATATCCCAACAAACACATGCTCTTAATCTTAATCTGCATTAATCTGTGGGTTTGAGCCGGTTGTAAAGAAGACCTTTAAAAAAAATTGTTAGTTTTAGTTAAGGTGTGTACAACTGAAACAGGGGTAGGGGCTTAATCTGGATAACTGGAGCCCTTATAAAGAGAATCCAGAAGTCACAGAAGCTATAAAAGAGAGTGCATTGCCATGTGATGAGAGGTAGGGATACAAGCCAAGGAACACCAAAGACTGCCAACCGTCAGCTACAGATTTTCTGGAGAAAGCAAGGCTTGCCGATGTCTTGATTTTGGACTTTTTCTAGCCTCAGAACGGTGAACCAATGAAGTCTTACTGTTAAGGCCAACCCATCGTGTGGTATTTGTTATAGTAGCCTGGCTGGCTAAGACAGGGTGGAAAAGCATACTCCTAGGGTGGCAAGTAAGTGAAAATTCACTGAATACATTAGGGCATGATGGTCTGGAGGTATGATAATGAATCTTGATTTGGAAAGTTTAGTTTTAACTAATCATAGCCTGGTAATGGCCATCTGGAAGCTAGAAATGGGAAATCCATTGTTCAGAAAAAGAAGTCATGGCTGGAGAGATATATCTGGCATTATTCTCTATTTTTGGGGTTTTAACAGAAGCCACTAGAGCCATCTCAAGAACAAAGCACCAAGGAGAGAGCTTTGCAGGCAAGAATTCTTTGTAAAATGATGGGGACAGAAGCCTAGTGAAGTATGAACTGATCAGATGAATAGATATGTTACAATGTGTTAATGAAACTTAACACTTTCTGTTCATAGGCGCAGGAGAACTGTTAGCAGGGACATTCTGAATACAATGTCTTACTCAAAGAAGTAACTGATAGGGACAATCTGCTCATGTGTTAAGGCTTTTGTGGCCCTCTTAAATCCCACCACCTAGGATCTGCCTACCATAGACATTTATGGAGGTTCCTATAATAACAGAATAGCATGTTTAAGCCCACGCTATGCAGAAATTGGTTTTGATTTATTTTTAATAAACTTATATAACCAATGTGGGCATTGGGGATTTCCAAGAAGACTGAAAACAATCTAAGATGAGCAGTAGGTTTCTTTAGCAATCAAACCATAGCTATTTACTGAAAAAAATTACTAACACAAATGTATAGGGGGACCCCCTGTAAACTCCCTGTGGTACAATTTGAAGATCTATATTGCCA
The DNA here is from genome assembly GCA_026826555.1 of Tolypeutes matacus. NCBI lineage: Eukaryota > Metazoa > Chordata > Mammalia > Cingulata > Chlamyphoridae > Tolypeutes > Tolypeutes matacus. Next base: position 17,040,874 of record JAKSZT010001178.1, read on the forward strand.
GCTGTTTCCCAAAACAGGAATAGAAGATGTTCTGAATAGTTCAAACAGAAGAAATATCACAGTTAACCTTGCACTTGATTTCCTCAGAGTGCCAGCCAAATTCTCCCCTGAATATATACTAGACTGAAATGCTTGTTAAAGTTGCATCGATTGTGTTTACAGTTAGATGCTCTAGTCAAAAAGTTTGTCTGCCAACCCTGCTTTATTAGCCATGAAATGATTTTCTTTTCATGCATTATTGAAAGCCCCAAGTTTAATAAAGCCAAAGGCATAAAAATGTTAGAGACGGGTAGAACTACTTTTCATGATCCAGGGAAGAAACTTTCAAAGCCCAACTTGAGCAGCTGGGAGAGGCTGTGGCAACTCATCTCCTTGGTGAGTTCTCTGCATCAGGGTTGAACAGGGGAATGAGGCAGCCTCTTGATTTCACTTCTCCTTTCTGCTTACAGGAAATAATCTTTTGGTTATTTTCAAATTTGTTTCAGCTCAGCACTGAGACTGGAGAAAAAGAGAGATAAAAATATGGGGAGAAATGTGGAAAAGTTGGAGCTTAAATGGTGTTATTTTACATTAGTTTAAAAGAGAGGAACATATCAATGGAAATAGACTTTAAGAAAAAAAGTATTACCAGAGATAAAGAAATGATATTTCACAATGATAAGAAAATCAATTCACCAAGAAGACAGACAGTCATAAATGTGTATGTGCCTCATAGCTGTGCTTCAAAATACAAGAAGCAAGATCCCTCTCTCAGCAATTGATAGAAATAGAAAACAACAACAACAACAACAACAACAAAAAAAAAAAAAAAACAGGAAAGACATAAATGATCTGAACAACACTGTCAACCACCTTGACTTAATTGATATCAAACTCTATATCCTACAACTGTAGAATGCACATTCTTTACAAGGGCACATGGTGTATTCACCAAGATAGACCATGTGCTGAGCCATAAAACAAGTCTCAGTAAATATCAAAGGATTGAAATCATATATTGTATATTCTCTGATCACCTTGGAATTATATTAGAAATCAATAAAATTAAGATATCTAGGAAAACTCAAAATATTTGGAAATCAAACTTTATACTTCAAAGTAATCTGTGCATCACTGAAGATACTGTAATTGATACCTGTAAGCCCCATGAACAGAGATGGGGCCTTTGGACCCCAAGTAATACAGCAGCCCTCAAACCTTTTGGTCTTAGGACCCCTTTCTGCTCTTAAGAGGTCAAGGGTGAAGTTAGAAAATATTTAAACTGAAAGTTAATGAAAATATAACATATCAACATTTGTGAGATACAGCTAAAGCAGAGCTTATAGGGAAATTTATAGCTTTAAATGTCTACATTTAAAAAAAGAGAGTCAAAAAGAGTAACAGTGGTAGTTCTATCTTTATTCATTTATTTGATAAATATTTTATTAAGCACTTAACTGCTGGTTATACAGTGGTGAGCAGGGCAGACATAGTTCCTTCTCTCTTGGCAGCTATGGTCTATTGAGAGAGACCATAATATTATATTATGACATCTTATATCATAATATAAAATTTTAAATTATGATAAATTCTATGAAGGGAAGAACAGGGTACCATGGGGAGGGAGTGACCTATTTTATATGGGAACATTAGGGAAAGCTCTTTGAGAAGGTGACTTTTAAGCTCAGTAGGACTTGAGGTAAAAACGGGATATGGCCAAGCACTGAGTGAATGGACTGTTCCAGGAAGGAGGCCCTGCATTTGGAGTAGGCAACTGGATCCTTGAGTCAGAGGCTCAGAGGAGAGACCTTAAACCATCTAACGGTCAGGGTTCTGAATTGCAAGTGTAGCTAAGTATTATCTGAAATAGTCGTCTATTTTTTTGTGCATTTCCCTACCCCTCTGCTCTGGGTTCCTGAGGGTGACTTCTCTTCCTCCAGCCACTCTAGAGAAGAAACAAAGACTCAAAGATGCAGCAGGGCTAAGGGCCAGACAAAAAACATCTGGTGAGTGCTTGTGGAGTGGGGTTTTCCGCTCTTAAAGACTAGGTAAGAACTGTGTTGGTGAGCAGAAGGTGAAAAGGCAACTGGACTGGACTTTGTCAGAGGGAGAAGGCTCTCATCTTGTTTTGCAAGGATAAGGGAGTGAAAACACAGAGCTGGGTAGAGTGTGGACCATCCACCAACCCAGGAGGCCACCCAGGGTCCCAGGAATGGATTCCTGTAAGTTCCGTGAACAAAGGGTGGGGCACCTGGAACCCATGTAAGGTACCAGCCCTCAGACATTTTGGTCTCAGGACCCCTTTCCGCTCTTAAAAATTATTGAGAATCCCAAAGAGCTTTTGTTTATGTGGGTTATATCAATAGTAAGATTTCCTGTTAAAATACAGGATGCCTAGTTATATTTGAATTTCAGATAAACAATGAATAATTTTTTGGTGAAAGTATGTGCCATGCAATGTATATAGTTTTACATGGGAAACCTGACAGACTTAATCTCTAGATATTTATCAAACTAGAAATGGAAACGGAGATGTTTTAGAAATATTTATTTAATCATTTAAAAATAACAATGGTAAAAACTACATTTTAATGGAAATAGTATTTTTTTTTCACCAAAACAAATTTTATTTCCAGTGTTTAATTGGGTGTGCACACAAGCATGACATAGGTTGGATTAAGTCCTCATGCAGAATTATATTCTTCTCAGTAAAGAAGCCAGTTCCATCCAGGATCTGTTACAATGTAACCTATGTTACAATGGAAATAGTATTTTTATTAAAAACATATCTTATAAATAAAAAGTTAGTGAGAAGGACAGCATTATTGGACATTTTCACAAATCTCCTTAATGTCTTCCTTCATAGAAAAACTGGAGGATAGCTGCTTCTACATTCAATCTGTTGTGGCATGTTGTTTTGGTTGAAGTATATGAAGAAAATCTGGCTTTGCAAAGATAAGTAGTTGGAAACTAGAGGGGATAATTGTGAATATTCTCCTTTGATACAGTATCAAAATTTGCTGCCTGCTGATTTGTTTATTAGGTGCAATATGGAAGCTGAAATCAGATCAATGAACTTTTCATGCTTGGTTCAAATTTTATCATTGATTACAAATGCTGCCAGTTATTGTCATCAGAATGACCGGTATACTTATTTGTTTTCAAAAGTACATCTTCCAGATGCCCAATTCTGAATAGCTATGATTTGTCAATTAGTCATTCTTTCAAGTGAAAAAGGTGTTCCATGAAGACAGGGGCTAGTTCAGCTTGCAATTCAGACCACCATGCGAGTGCTGCGCTTTGGGAAGCTTCAGAAATGCTTTTTGGGTAATTCCCATTTCAATACATAGAATTTTGAAAAGACATGTATTTAAGGACCAGGATTGAATAAAATTAATCATTGTTACAGTTTCAAAATGGATATTCTTAAGTGAAACTGACTTTGTTTTTGTTTTTTTTTGATGCAAAGATACAGTGGTGAGGAATATAATGAATATGGTTGGTTTGCTGCTACTGCCTTGATTCATGCTAAGGTACGGGCAGTTTTATTTGTCATTGCTTCTCTGTCATGAGTGCAAATGTCAACACTATGAAAAAAACAATTCATGAAATTATTTGACCTTAAAGTCCTTCTGAAAGTGTCTCAGTGACCCCACCTAGAAAACTGCAGAGTCATGGTAACTGGATGTGAAAGGACTGCCTTAGCCCCTGACCGAAACGACTCAGAACTGGTTGGAAACGTTCCTCTGAATAAGGGCAGTGGTGGACACTCCACCACCAGCAACGGAAACCAATTCTGGCTTTTTTTTTTTTTTTTAAGCAGAAAAGGGGGTTACTGAACAGATACTGGGTTGCTCACAGAATCACCAGGAGGCCTGCAGAGCGAGGCTAGTAAAATGGACAGAAAGAACCAAAAGGAGGCTGTATCTTCAGAACCTGGGTCAAACACACCTTGGCATCAACCAGTTGTGGTGAATCTTGCCGCCGTGGCTGTCGTCAAACACAAGATGTTGCATCGTATACCACTGACACCCTAGCCCTGCTCCCTGGACGCTGTTGTACCTCCTGGGAAGATTTCAATTGAGTCCCTGAATGAATTTCTGGCTGGCTGAGCCTAGGTCACTAGGCAAAAGCTGGGAAAGCTACTTTCATCCCACATCTCCAGCTTCTGTGTTAGAATGCAGCTCTGCTCCTACCATGACTTAGAAGGAGGCAATTCTCCATAAGTAGGAAAGAGGTTTGGATTCTAAGCAGTCCCCGAAAATGACAACTGCCAGAGCCCACTACAAAGCTGGAGCTATACATTTGGTAGTAATCAGCCTAGAGTTGACTGCTACTGGGGTCCAAGAAATTGCAAAGGAAGAGATCACCAAGTCAGAAGAGCAGAGGGCCTGGGGATAGCCTTGAGAACTCCCAGCATTTTAAAGGCTGAGTGGAAGAAGATGAACCTGCAAAGAAGATCAAGAAGGAGCGGTGGAAGGGGGAGAAGAAGAGTGTTGTGTTTCAGAAGCCAAGAGGGGAGGGGGAAAGTCTGGAGTGGTTTAGGATGCGGAATCCTGCCGGAGGCCCAGAAAGCTGAGGCCTGAGAAATGTCCACCCATAATTTATAAAATGGATCCCCTCTGTTCCTATCCCTCCCTTCCCTATTTGCAATGGAATGTAAATTACTCTTACCTCCAACAAGGTCAGGGGAGATGGGAATGCTTTTATTTCATCAGATGTGGTTATTTCAGGAAACAAAAAAAGACGTGGGCACTATTTGGATAATGATTCTGCAAGCACTAGCAGTGTCTTCTTCAGCTAGGAGCCCAGACTGAGCCCTTTGCTGACCAGGAGGCTGACAGACAGCTTCATGGAAGTTATGGAAAAATCTCTCTGCTTTAACACATTCGCAAATAGCTGCAATCTACTTGACAGTGCTTTATGGAACATTGCATTACCTGCTCTTACTGAGCTCTGTATTAGGAGCTGGGTATTACATAGATAAGTAAGAGGGCTGTATATGAGCTAGAACCCAGACAAAAGCAAAATATGAAGAGGTACAAATTAATATAGTCCTACGTCTTCTCTGATGCTCGTTTTAGTTCTCTAGGACATGGTCTCTGGAACCTCTGGGTCTCTCTGCATGGGCTGCTCTCTACTCTACCACACATTTGCTGCCTACCCTGGACCTGACACCTACCTGCTTTTTAGGTTTCAGTTTCGACATCAGTTCTTCCTTGAAGCCTCTCTGACCCACACCTCTACTTAGGAATCTTCCTGTAATATCTTGACCTCTCTTTTCTCATCAGTTGCTGGTTCTCCTGACTGGAACCAAAGTCCTAAAGGCAGGATCTTGTTGATTTTATCAATAGATGTAGGCTTTTTTCACCGTTGCATCCCCAGCACCTGGCACATAATAGGTGCTCAGGAAACTTTTATGGAAAAAATAGGTGAATCAAGGGCTAATTGAATAAATCAAGAGTCTGTGAGTACTGAAGGTCCACAGCATACAGCAGGGGTTCTTAATCTTTTTTGTTACATGGACCCCTTTGCCAGTCAGGTGAAAACCACAGACCCCTTCTCAGAATGTAGTAGCAGATAGTTTTATGACACTCAACTGGTGTTGGGTCTAACAACTGCAGTAATTTCCAAGTATGCATGAGTGTCAGCGATTTTTTGAGATATGCAACAACTGTAACGTGATATGAAATGAATACTACTGTAATTTATTGCATGCATTCATAAGTGAAGGAAATGATAGATTTCAGTCAGAGGTCAGAGAAAGTAAAGATAATAAGTTGCTTTTTTTCAGTTCAAGCTCATGGACCCCCTGAAATATTTCCAGGGATCCCTTGGGACACCTGGATAAGAACCCCTGGCAAAGAGGGATAATTAGAGTCCTGCAGAGGGGCCAGAAGGACTTGTTGGAAGATGTTCTGTGTAGGTTTAGGAGGGAAGGGCGGTCCCAGATCAGCAGGGGCCAGAGGAACCAGATTAGCCAGGTGATATCTTTTCAGTGGGTTGGGGATTTGCTTTGCTATTTTCGGCAGGATCCAAGTTTTCTGAGTGTTCTATGGTGCTGCTGGGAGAGCATGCTCTTTCCAAACCCGTGCCATAGTGTGCGGTGGTACATTGAGCGGCAGTACAACCCCGACCTTCCATGTCCTCTTCTCTGGCCCTGAGCTTGAGTCAGGAGGGCTGCAGCCCTGCGAGGCGGTGCCTGGGGTGGGGTGCAGGGGCCCTGCAGGAAGGACCCCCGCCCGGCCGCCCCAAGACTCTGCGATGTGAGGGATCCCGCCAGCCCTTGGCCGTATGACGCCAGCTCCATCTGCACCCAGGCGCCCTGATTCTGCAGCTGCCGCAGCCTACTCAGGCAGATCTGACACAAGCTTAGCAAAGAGCTTTTCCAGGAGGTTCGCAGATTTCCCATCTGCTGTGCCACGTTTCCCCGTACAGCTGCCACCGACCAAATGTGAAATTGGATCAAAGACCCGAAGGGTAATCGGCATACGTAGGGACTCATCACAGAACTGGAAAGTGAGATCGGGGTTCAGGTGGCTTCCGAAAGAACCATTCCTAGCAATTATACTGTTGTTAAAGGAGAGGTAATAGCGCCATATATAAGAGTAATTGTCAAATCTTTAGTAGTGGATCTTTCTTTGCACATAGATGTATCTCTAAAACATGGCATGTAAATTGAATTTTTGTTACTTTAATTCTAAATTAATGCAATTTTTAATGTTAATTTAAGCAATTCTGTGGGAAGCATTCCTTTTGTCAAAGTAAAAAAAAAATGACCCTAAACTTGTCTTTTATATAAATTGTGTATAAATTTGGATATGTGTGTGTTTATCTCTTCTGTGTGCCCCTGTTGAAGATCATCACACTCTTTTAGAAAATGCAAAAAAAGGTTGGCTTCAGACTAGCTTAAGATTTCCATGCTTAATTTAAAAGAGAGGGGAAAAGATTGAGTTATACACACAGTGTAGTTGGCCCCAAGATTTCATCTTCATTGTTACACTTATGCACATAACAAAAGACATCAATGCAAAATTACACTGCATGCTGGGATGAATACATTACAGCCCAGAGTGTCATTTCAAACACGGCTTTTTGATAGCTTAATACCCATGGAGGTTAGACATATTTACTAATTAAAGAACTAAGGGATTTTATTGCTATTTCCTAATGAAATCTAATTATAGAAAGATTGAGTTTATAAATATAGAACAGAAATTATCCAGGATAATTGGAGTGTTCCCAATCCTGTTCTATTTGACTGAAATGACCATTTCTCCCCTCATCTCCATATCAGTTAATGAGCACCTTTCACTGGAATTAGTTTTTCTAATGGTTTTGAATGTAACTTTGGGAACCAGAATACTAATACCTCTGAGGAGGTGACTTTAAATGTTCAAGTTCACACAACTGTGCTAGATAAAGAGGCCAGCTAATTTGGGCTTCGGAGTATCTGGGGGTCGGAGTATACAACTATGAGTGTATTTTGAAGTTCTTGGGTAGTGTGCAGCAAGTGAAGAATTTTCCCCTAGGATTCATCTCCACTTTACTGTTACTGATGGTTTTCTGCTCCTGGGCCCCATGGAAGTACCCCTAAAGATAGAAGAGACTTTACTTGTAGAAGGTCCCACTAGTCCAAGAGCTTAACAGCAGGAAGTACAACTAGTCTTGTATCCTCAGCAACTAGTGCTGGGTGAGACACAGTGCAGGCTGCTTGTTGAGCAAATGAATGAAAGAACGATGACCATATGAAGATTAGCTTTGGCTGTGACGTGCAATGCAGTACTCTCTAAAGAGGTAGAGGCAATAGGGAAATACAGGGCAGTGCAGCATAGGAGAGTCACTGAATTGGAGGGAGTACTTGAAATTCTATTCAATTAATATGTGTGATACTACTAATCATATTATTTCATACCCCTGGCAGCAGAGAGGGATTGGCTCAAGGCACATGACTTAAGCAGGACCAGTCATTAATTTGTCTTGGCTTGACAAGCAAACTTTGGAAAAAGGGGCTTGCCTTTTCACTCTTGGGTTATTAAATGGAAGGATGTGATTGCTGGGTTGTTGATGACTATCCTCCCTGATTGCCCAGAGATAACAGTGGATAGCAGGTAAAAATGTAGCTGACCCACAAAATGATGGAAACAAAGCTGAGCGTCGAGAGAGATGGAACCTGGACATGTTGCTTGAGCTTTGGATCTAGTTTGTTTTTGTCTTTTTATTCTCTCTCTCTCTCTTTTTTTTTTTGGACTCAGTTGTTCTTAAATCCATTGTTGCTTCTAAATGAGCTGGTTAGGTGACCCAACAGCTCCCTCTTTAGATTAAGCTATTTGAATTGAATTTCTGTCACTTGCAACCAATAAGCTCTGGATAATTAATTTGTATTTTATGATTTTGAAGTAATGAACATATATGTTTTTACAAAATAAAAAGGAAGCACAAAGATGAACACACATACTCACAGAACTACACTAAGTCAAGGGCTCCATTTCTTTTGTTTCTGAGAGACGCAAATTGAACTCTGGGGTTATCTTCACTTGGCTTTATCATCCAGCTGTGTAAAAAGCCACATTGGAACCAACTCATTCTGCCTAGTGCCACTAACACCTTTGTAGGAAGATGGTGGCTAATCCAAATTGAACAAAGTAAGGGAAAAACAAACCATGAACCTGCCACAAAGCATCATTTTCATTGGATATTAAAGTTTCCTGAGTCTGTGGTCTTTGGATTATCTCTACCCAAAACAGTGCTTGTCTTTTTTTTTTTTAACAGTTTTTTTTTTTTAAGGTACCAGGGCTGGGGATTGAAGCCAGGACCTTGTATGTGGGAAGCTGGCACTCAACCACTTAGCAACATTGGCTCCCTTTTGTTTGTTTGTTGTTTTGTTTTTTGTTTTTAGGAGGCACTGGGAACTGAACCTGGGACCTTCTCATGTGGGAAGCAGGCTTCAACTGCTTGAGCCACATCCACTCCCCTTTAACAGAATCTTTTGAAGAACAGAAGGTTTAAATTTGATCAAGTAAAATTTATCAATATCTTTTTTTATGGTTAGTGCTTTTCATGTCTTATCTAAGAGCTATTCATCTATTCCAAGGTTAAGAAGACTTTTCTCCTGTGGTTGCCTTCAGAAATTTTACTGTTTAAATTTTTACATCTGGGTCTGATCAATTTCAAGCTAATCTTTATGTATGGTGTGGAATAAGGTCAAGGTTCATTTTGCCCCATATGATATCCAGTAGTTCCAATACCATTTGTTGAGGAGCCCATCCGTTCCCCATTGAATTATCCTGCAACTTGGTTGAAATTCTATTTCATTTGTGGCTCATACTATATTTCTCTTGGACAATAAAAATTTAAACCATTTACATTAATGCAGTTTTCAATATAATTGGTTTAAGCCTACCATTTTGCATCATTTTCTATCTGTCCTATCTATTCTTTATGCTTTTAAATTCTTTCCCCAATATTTTTTGATTGATTTATTAAAATTATATGCTTTTAAATTCTTTCCCCAATATTTTTTTGATTAATTGACTTTTTAAAATTACATTTGATCTCTGCCATTCACTTATTAGCTCTACCTCTTTTTATTTAGTGGTTTTTTTTTTTTTTAAGGTTTACAATATGCACCTTTCATTTAACATGGTCTACTTTCAAATAATATTACAACACTTCACATATAATATATGAACATTACAACAGTATCACTTCAATTCTTCCCTTTTGTACTTTGCACTATTGTTCACATATATTTTATTTTTATGTATAAATCCCACATTGTTATTACTTTTGCTTTAAATTATCATTTTTTTCACTCTTTCAAAAAATGATCTTTTAAAAAAAATTTTAAAATAAGAAAAACTTTTATATTTACCCAAATGTTTACCATTTCTGGAACTCATTATTCCTTTGTGTAGATCTAAGTTTTCATCTAGTATTGTTTCCTTCTACCAGAAAAAGCATCCTTTTTTTTTCTCTCTGAGTTTTCTTTTGGGTAGTTTTTCTTCTTTGGCTTCAAGTTTACTGATCTTTGCTTCTGCATTGTCTAATTTGTTGCTAACTTCATCTAGTGAATGTCTATTTCAGGTATTTCATTTCTAGAAGATCCATTTGCTTCTTTTTCATATTGTCTATTTCTCTCCTTGTTGTGTTCATGTTTTCCTTTAAATACCTGAGTTTATTGAGCATATTTTTTAACTACTTTAATATACTTAGGTAAGTATAGTATCCTTTATATCTGTCATTTCTGTGTCTGTTTCCCTTGATTAATTTTTCTCCTGAGTCACACTTTATTGCTTCTTTTTCATGTATAGTAATTTTTTATTGGATACTAGACATTGTGGGTGTAATGTTTTTCAGGGGAAGGATTTTGTTGTCTTCCTTTGTAGACTTTGTTCTTATAGGCAGTTAAGTAATTTGTAGATCACTTTGATCTTTTCAAGACTTATTTTTAAATTCTTTTAGTTGGGTCTAGACTAGACTTTATTATAGGCCTAATTTTGCCTCACTAATCAGATGTGATCCCTTTGTGGTATTTACTGCATGCCCGATGTATTTCGTAAGATCTCCGTTTTCTGGCTGAATGGAACTTGGATGATTCATGACCTTGTATGAGTTCTGGGAATTGTTTACCTTACAGTTTCCTGCTAAATGTACTTTCTCAGAAGGTGTTCTTTGCCCAGTATCATGAAATTTCATCTTACACATATTTCATCTTATGCATATTAAGATTCCAGGGAACTCCCTATGCAGCTTATGGGAGTATTTTCTCTGATTACCAAGAAATCCTCCTGTCTGGGACTCTGCCCTGAAAACTCTAGTTTCATTGGCCTACCTGAACTCTGATTTCTCTCTCCGTAACTCGTGGAATTGATAGCCTCCGTTTGGATTTCCTTCTCTGCACCATTGTTCAGAAATTGACTCCTGACCTAAATCCAGGCTGACTTCAGGGCTTACCTAGTTTTTTTCCCTTCTCTTAGAGATCATAGTCCTGCAATGCCCATTTTTGTTTTATACATTTGTTCAGCTTTCTGATTGTTTACCATGGGAGATTAATTCCAGGTCCTACTAATCCCTCAAAGCTGAAAGTGAAGAATTTCATTAAAAAAATAGATACCTTTTTATTCTAAAAAATGTAAGCAAACAAAAATGTGAGAAAACAAAAATAGTGCCTAAATTTGGCATCCAGAAATATATATCCCTAACATTAACCAAATATAATTTTAAGCATGTTTCTATGCACATGTCCAGCTATATAGACAAATTCATTTATAAAATCATTCTCTGAATGTTATTTCAATGATAAGTATTACATTTAATATTGGCTTAATTTTTTAAAATAAAATTTGATTGAATTATTCACATGTGAATATACATAAAAAATAAATGTATAGTAAAATTTGTGGATTTACAAACCAAATGAAATCATACAAGGCTCCCACACATCTTCCCACCACCAACACCTTGCATTGTTGTGAAACATTTGGTACAAACTATGAAAGGGCATCGTCAAAATATTACTACTGGGAAGCGGATGTGGCTCAAGTGATTGAGCTCCTGCCTACCACATGGGAGGTCCCAGGTTCAGTTGTTGGGGCCCCCTGGAGAAAGTGAGCTGGCACAATGGGCAGGTGCAGCGAGCTGATGCAACAAGATGATGATGCAACAAAGAGACACAAAGAGGAAAGACAATGAGAGATACAACAAACCAGGGAACTGAGGTGGCTTAAGCAATTGAGCGCCTCTCTCCCACGTGGGAGGTCCCAGATTTGGTTCCTGGTGCCTCCTAAAAAGACAAGCAGACTGAGTGCAAACAATTTGGGAGGGGGGGGAATAAATAAATAAATAAATCTTTTAAAAAAAATTACTACTAACTGTAGACGATATCTTACATTTGGTGTATTTTTCCCCCAACCCACTCAATTATTAATACCCTATATTAGTATTATATCTTTGTTATTGTTCAGGAGAAAACATTTTCATATTTGTCCTAACCATAGTCCATTACCCACCACTGGATTCCCTGTGTTATATAACCCCATGCTTTGTGCAATAATGTTGGTTGAATTTAACTGAAGAAAAGTAAACTAAAATGAAACTGAAAAATATTGCTACACTGCAGGAAATATTTTTTCACCCCAAAAGATATTTGTTACTCTAAGATTAAGAAAAATAATTATGAAAATCATTAAGAAGCTAGAGTCAATGTTTAAAAAAACATGTTTACTTTTAGGCTATATTAATTGATTCTCTTTTCACATTTCCTCCTTTCCTGTGAATTATATTATTTTTATTTTATTAAGACTTATTACATTGGTATTCTGTTTTATAATTATAATTCTAAAGTTGTTGACTTTTACTGTCAATATAAAAGCAATAATTGTCTCAACTAGTCTGTTTATTTTAACTTCTACATTCTTGAGGGCTTCATTTGAATTTTTCTCTTAGTTTGTTGTATTTCATCCTCCTACATTCTCATATAGAGGGGCAAGAATCTCTCATGTCCATAGGCAGTGACTATGAAAAAAAAAACCAGACCAATATGCCAAGCCCTCAGTATTAATGCATGTACTGATGAAACTTATTCTTATAAAATTAAATAAGTAAACTTATTAATATCATAATAATGGAAGGACATGTAGCATTGATATAAAGATAATGGTTACCAGAGGTTCTGAGGGAAGGGGGAGGGAATAATAGGAGGAACATAGGGCATTTTTAGGGCATTGGAATTAAGTGTAAACCGCAATGTATACTATAGACTTTAGTTAGTAGCAATAATTCAATACTTTTTCATCATTGTAACAAATGTACCACACTACTGTAAGATGTTATTAATAGGAGAAGATGTGGGAGGGGGTATATAGGAATCCCTCATACTGCCGATGTAACTTTTCTGTAATATAAAACCTCTTTTAAAATAAAGTTTATTTTATGAAAAAAAAAGAGATGATATTTAAAGAGGGCCAAAAGCGGCTGAATTCCATGAAGTTTTGCATGTTTGAGAATGTTGGTTGCTTTTAAGCTGAGGGACAACTTTCCTAATAACAATTCTTGGATCAATATTCTTTTGCTCAGATTTTTGCTATGTTGTGTCACTGGTTTCTGGTGTTGATGTTGTACTGATGCTTTTACTAGTGCCTCCGTTATTCTTTTGGCTGGTGAAACTTTGCATTGAGTTTCTCCCCAGACAGTTAATGGTTGTTATATTCCTGAGTTCTTTCATTTTTTAGAGTGTCTGCTTTCTATTTTTATGAATAAACAACATTTGAGTGCAGTCTTTTACTCAGGACTTTCTGGACATACTCCATTGTGGTTTAGCCACGAAAGTGTCTATGTCTAAGACTGAATTTTTATCCTTTAAAAGTTTAAAAGTTGTCACCCAGGACAACTAACAAGGAGAGGATGATGGACAATGGCCATCACAAGGAACAGAGTGTCTGCAACTGCAAGCACGATAGTTCCATCCATCTGCCCCGTGGGATCTAAGCCGCCTCTCAATTAGAAACAGAATGGGCATCACCATCCCAAAATCCTCATGACTGGGAAATGAACAATGGACTAAAGTAGGCATTATTATTCTATTATAGACTTATTATTATTCTAGCAATGGAAGAACTTTTACCATTGATATAAAGGCACTGGCCACCAGAGGTTCTGAAGGGAAGGAGAGGGAAGAATAGTTGTAACAAAGGGGCATTTTTGGGACATTGAAATTGTCCTGCATGACATTGCAATGATGGATACAGGCCATTATATATTTTGTCACAACACACAAAATTGTGTGGAACAGAGTGTAAACTATAATGTAAACTATAGTCCACAGTTAGTAGCAGTGTTCAATATGTGTTCATCAATTGTAACAAATGTACCACACTAAAGAAGGATGTTGTTAATGTGGGAAAGTGTGGGAGGTGGAGGAGGTGGGGCATATGGGAATCCCCTGTATTTTTATGTAACATTTATGTAATCTAAAGCTTCTTTAAAAATAAAAAAAAAATTTTTTTTAAGTGGACTTTCTTTTTTTGGATGTTTGAAGGATTCTTTGCTTATCTTTGAAGTTGAATAATAATCAGGAAATGTCTCTGTGACCTTTTCTCTGTACCAAATTTTCTTGAAACATATAAGCCATTTTGGTATAAGGATTCAGCTCTTCCTTTATTTCAGGAAAATTTTCTTCTAATATATCTTCCGATAATATTTTCTATGTGCTAACTCAGAGACTCTGGATTATTCTTATGTTGGATTGACTTTGTTCCCCATATCTAGGTAAACTATTGGTTTATTGAACAAATTGTACTCAGTAAGGTCTAGGTAAATACCAACTTAATTTTTTTTCCCACTGTCTCTTTAATCAAGCTCTCTCATCTTGTTTTTCCCAACCCTTTGGACGAAAGGTCATGCATGTATCATAGCTTTTAAGCTCCCTTTAAGTTCCAAGGACAGATCCATTTTAGTAATTAAGACAGCTATAGATAATATAATACCAAATCTTCCAAATTTTATCCAGTGAAATCTTCCTTCCTAAGCCTACGTCTAACCCAAATTTGGAAGCCTGGCTTAATATCAAGAAACATCATCAATTACTTGACTTTTTTTTTTCACTGCTCCCTCTCCTCAACTTGTGTGAGTGTCTCTCTTTGACTCTTGTAGAGTTGGTCTTGGAAGGAACGGGACTGTCTGTGTGAATGATACTGTTATAATTTATCTCTGGTGCCTGCTAGATGGCAAAACTCAGTTGCCTGAAGTTAAAAGTCAAAAGAAATTCAAATCTGGAGTCAAATTTTTGTCCGGAGTGCTAAAAGGCTAAAGAAATTAAAGTCCAAAATTAATATTCTCCCAAGTAATTCCAAAAAGTCTTAGGCAGAGGTGGCTTACTTGGATGCCTGGGAAGAATTGTGGCTCCTTTATCAGCTTAAGCCTGAGCTATCTTTCACAGGAAAAGTTGTAGGTTCTTCAGATCCACAGAAGTTGAGTCACCATAATTTTTTTGTTTGTTTGCTTTGTTATTTTTTAGGCAAGAGAGTAAAGAGTTTATTAAGAAACAAGAAAAGAAAAACAGTACACAACTCCAGACACGGTTGTGGGCATGCTGCAAGATGAGACCAATGTGTGCGGCCCCCAGGTTAAGCCTTTTTAAAACCTTTCCTCCTCTCCTTTCTTAATTTTGGGGAGGTGTCCCACCTGTTTGCTGTTCTGATTGGTTGCCCCACCTGTTAGCTTTCATGGGGCCAGTGAGAAGGCCTGTTGTTTGGACATATCTGGGGCTTCCCTTGGACTCTGGAAAGAGTTCCAAATGGGACCTCGTGGCCAGGGTCTAGGTGGCGTCTTTCCAGCTTTGTTCTTAGGAGCAGGGGGTTTCATGGCCATGTTCTCTGCGGGGTCTCAGCTGTGACTCAGGTCTCACCTGTGACTTCTTCTTTCCTCTTTTCCTATGATAAACTCCCTCAACTCCCCTCTCAGAGAGTTTGCACACTTATTCTTAAGGGGCAGCTGAAGGGTGATGGTCATTCTTCTGTAGCTGCTTCCTGCTGGATAGGGGGAATAGGCCCTGCCTGACAGAGTGTAAAACCTGCTGGCTATTCTATTGAGGTTAAGGGAAGATGGGTCTGACACCGTGGATGGAACTGGATGAAATGCCTATATGACTAATATCTTGTTCTGGAAGGCATTGGTCTTGGAAGAAATAAACTTATTTAGAATTTAAGATACATGATCCTACTAAAAGAAGATGGTGGTATGTGGGCCCAAAAAGGGGGCCAGGCATGACATACTAGACCACAAGAGTGAGAAAGGCCAGGTGCCTTCAGAGACTGCATCCTTCCAAAGTTGATGGGAAACAGCATTATTCCTTGAGTTCTTTTATGCTGTTGGTTAACTCTAGGGAGAAATTGTGGTAAACCTGCTAAATTTGGTATAAACTGCCAACCCCAGTTCCCACGGTGGTGGTTATGCCTAGGACAGCTAAGAGAGATATATTGAGAGGCACTGGCCTTGACATAAACTTATTAAGACAATATGGGCAACAATAAGACAAGCATATGACAAGCAAAATAAAGACAGTACTTAAGACAGCCATTCTTTTATCTTATAGTCACGCTCATTAACTACTTTGAAAATGAATTAAGTTTACCAAGACTTTTAACATGCTCAATATCCTTCTGCATATGATCTAGAATGGAAAGGATATTATATTCATCAGGCATATAGGTATAGCACTTAATACTAGCTAATGCACAAGTTCCTCTTTGACTGCAGTTAATAGATCTGAGCTCCAGGTTTGCAATGCCACATATATTGCCTCTTCATGGGAGCAGGCCACAATGCCATTTGTGTTTGTTTAACTTATACTCACATTACTCTGGTAATCATTGCTTCACTTGGTATGTCCTTCACACAGCCAGCATGCTGCAACACCTTTGGTTCTAGAGGGAGACTATAGCGTTTCACCAGCTTGGTGCATAGTGCCTTTCAGCATTATGAAACAGCTAGTCTGAAGGCAATGTCCATTGTAAATCTGGCCATATCGAGCCTTTGCCAGCTGCTGCAGGAGTCTGAAACAGCAACGTTCTCTCTCTTCACTTCAGGAGCATGTCCAGATGTGGTAGATAACTTTTATTGTTTTAGGGGTCGTAGGGACCAACCTAGCCAAGAACTCAAATGGAGAGTTACCTTGCAGGGCATTGGGTCTTGGTGTGAATGCAGAAGAGAGTTTGACAATACTGAAATCTGTCTCTTTTAATTTTTATACACTTTCTAAACACTTCCAATGCAGTTTATAACATACCAAATGAACCTAACTATTTAGTACTTTACTTTTTACTTCTACACCTTTACCATGATTATGTTAATTAACATGTATTTTACTTTAGCAGTACAGGAAAAACTACTTTCTCCATTATTTTATGAAAACCTAAGATTCTCAATGGAATCAAGATTATCTTTCCCTTACCACCACTTTAACGTGCAGATTGAGGTGGCCTCTGATATGTTCTCCTGTTATGAAATTACTTTTTGTTATTAATATCAGTTTAGGTTTCTAATTAATAATGGCTTCCTGGAATTAGCCATTTAAATGCTTCGATTAGACAATGTTTTACAAACTTCTTATAATTAACCATAAATGGACTAAAGTAGACTTATTGGTATCCTACTATAGACTTATTGTGATTCTACCAATGGAAAAAATTATATCATTGATGTGGAGGCTGTGGCCACTGGAGGTTCTGAGGGCAGGGAGAGAGAAAAACAGTTGTAATATTGGGGGATTTGGGGGACTTGGGAATTGTCCTGAATGACACTGCAATGACAGATACAGGCCATTATAAATCTTGCCATAACCTACAGAATTGTGTGGGAGAGTTTATAAACTGCAATGTAAACTATAATCCATGCTTAATGGCAATGCTCCAAAATGTGTTCATCAATTGCAATGAATATACCACACTAATGAAAAATGTTATCAATGTGGGAAAATGTGGGAGGTGTGGGGAGCGGGGCATATGGGAATCCCCTATATATTTTTTATGTAACATTTATGGAATCTAAGTATCTTTTAAAAAATAAAAAAAAAATTAACCATAAGCACCTAGACTAGATACTAGGTGGCTTACTTATTACTAGTTACTAGTTACTTATTTATATTAAAATAAGCTTATTAAATTATAATTAGCAACCAATGAAATATGACCTTTATCCATTTAAGAGTCTTGTCTTGCATTCCTCATTCTGTTCTGTGAAAAGTATTTATTCTACTTTAGGACAGATCTATATTTCATTAAACACAAACTTGCAATTTTCATCATGTTGAAGATTTAATACACACAATGTTAATTTAGCTTATTCATATCCTATAAACCTAGGGAGATTACATCCAAGCTAAATAAAATTGAAACCGCTATAGTTTATGTAAGAAATGTTCTTTTTCTCTTCCATCCAAAGAAGCTAAAACCTCTTTTTTTCTTTAATAAAATTCTAAAACTGTGAAATAATCATAAAAGCATACTGACGGCCAGGTTCTAGAATTATTATAATTGTTTAATTTGTTTTTAATCATAATTTAGAAAAGATCTTTCCATAGCTTTCAAGGACTTTTCCTTTACTTACTGAAATTTGGCAATAGAGTTATTAACTGTCCTTATTTGAAGGCTGTTAAAAGGTTTAAATTGGGAAATTATAGGACAAACTATGATTCTTAATTCCCTGGCCTAGAAGATAAGAGTTTTAATCTGTCACACCTAGGCCTTCCCTCATAGCTCTTACAAAGAGAAGGCACTGTGGACTGGTAAGTCAAAGAGCTTAGGAAAAAAATTTTCCCTTTCCCTATAGTTTCTATATTCAGATTTCTATATGACTTTTCCATCCTGCTTAGCCTAATTTGGGCTCCAGGAATATTCATTCACATATATAAGCACATATTTAATTTTTAACAATTTAAATAGAACTTTTTTTAAGAATTTTAATTAAAAAAAAGAATTTGTTAAATTTGATATTACCAACCTGATGTATGAAGATATAGACTGAGCAAATAGGCAGACACAAATAGAGTTAGACACAAAAACCTGACTCACTAATGTTATTTATATTTCATTCTCTTAAAAAATAAGTTTAACTGTAAAATAACATTTAAAAGATTTCTTTGAAAGACTATTTCTAATTATTCTAATCTGCACTTTTGCACAAGAATTTCAGTACACAACTCCTGACATGGTTGCAAGCATGCTGCAAGGTGAGATGTTCCTGATTACCATGTTTTGTCCCCATTTAAAAAAACTCCAAAAACTGAATAGAATTCAGTATTTAGTGTTTTCAGAGACCACATGTATACAGAAAGATATGTTAAAATATTTAAGTAACATTATTCACAAAAGCTGAAAAATTGGAAACTACTCAAATGTCCATTATCAGAAGACTAGATAAATAAATTGTGGCAAAATAATTCATGAAGTAGCACACAGCAGTAAAAATTAACAAAATTTAAGCTGGAGAGAGATGTGGGGGCTAGAGACGGTTTTTCTTTTCTTAAGATGGTAATATTGTAGCATGTTTCTATGTGGATATGACTGAGAATAGAAAGGGTACAGTTTTAAAAATGTATTTTTATTACAGAAGTTGTGAACTTGCAAAACAATCATGCACATGTGTAGAATTCCCATACAACACCCCTTCACCAACACACCACACCATTGTGTAACATTTGTTACAGATTATGAGATAATATCTTCAGAATACTACCACTAACTATGGTTCATAATGCACATTTGGCTTTTTTTTTCCATACCCCTTATTAACACAGTACATCTTTGGCATTGATGCAAGAATATTACAATATTGTTGTTAATTATAGTCCATAGGTTACATTAATTGTATTTTTCTAGAAAGGGTCCATTTTGATTATGCAGGATAAATGGTGACTGTTTCTGGGGCAATGTCTTTGAGTACAGGGGAGGGGAACAGATCCAATTAACCGTGGAGGATTTGGCTCTAGGTAAGAGTGTGATTCATCCAGAGATTGGGGATTAGGTGGGATATCTGGGTGCAGATGCAACAAGTTGGGGACATTTCATGGTGCAGGGAGAGTCTCTTCAGATTGCTTCTCTTTTCTCAGTGAAAGTATGAATTATCTATCACTGCATAACAAGCTAACACAGATTCAGCAGCTTAAAGCAAAACACATTTATTACCTCACAGTTTCTGTGGGTTGGGAGTCTGGACACATCTAAGCTGGGTCCTTTGTTTAGTGTCCTCTGTTTAGCCTTGATGACAATACCAAGCGGTATTCCCATCCAGAGGCTTAACTGCAGAAGAATCCAATTCCAAGCTCATTCAGGTTGTTGGCAGAATTCATCTCCTAGGACTCAGGGCCAAGAATTCTCACTGCTTTCAGCTGGAGGCCACCTCGAGGTCACCCTCAGTTGCTTTTGAAGTGGGCCTTCCAAAATGGTCACTTATTTCTTCAGAGCCTGCTAGGGAGAGAGAATCCCCAGAGCGAATCTGCTAGCAAGACAGATTCTTATAAAACACAATATAACCATCACCTTTGCCATATTCAATTGGTTAGAAGAAAGTCACAGGTTCTTCCCACCTTCAAGGGGAGGGAATTATACGAGATGTGAACACCGGGAGGTGGGGTTCATGGGGGTGCCACTGTGAAATAAGAAGCAAGATCATCAGCGGAGAGTGAGGATGGGAAGGAGGTGTTGGAGGGATGAGGAGAGGAGAGAAGGTATGAAATTGTAGTCTCAAACAGTGGGACTGTGAATGGACCAGGGATGCATAGCACGCATTTTGGGCAGCTCTAAGACCCCACTAGGGCTTAGTAACATTAACCAGCGTATGGTTTGGTTGGGGGGGTGGAGAGAGAGAGAGAGAGAGAGAGAGAGAGAGAGAGAGAGAGATGGATGAAAGCATGTGGTTATAGTGAGAATCACATAAAAGACTTACTTAGGAATCACTTAGGGTGAAGTGAGGGGCAGTGCAAATATGTGGATCCTGGTGGGTCAAAAATGGTTGGAGTTGGGTTATTAGTGGGAATGATCTGGGAGAACAGGAAGTGGTGGGCAAAAGATGAGAGATTTGAAATTGTGAGCATGGAGGGGTGTGGTTTCTGGTAACTACAAGATCTAGAATAGAGCCATGGGTATGGGTGGCTGATGGTTGGTAGCAGACAAGGTCATTGCAGGAGAGGAGGTGAAGGAGCTGAGAGACCAGGGTATTGGAAGCAAATCTCTGAGAATAATGATGGAAGGAATGGTAGAGAGAAAAACAGTGAGCCCAACACTAAAATCTTCAAGGAATGAATCCACTGGATGTTGGATTATGGCCTGAGTGTCAAAGGAGCTGGAGGTTTTAGAGAGGGGAGAGGAACAAAGGCCTGGGAGTGATTAAGAGGAGTGAGGAGGACCCTTCCCTCTCTCCCAGGCTCAGTAGTAGGGGGGCAGTGGGAGGGCTGCAGCGGGGGCAGGTCCTCAGGGAGAAGAGGGTCAGGAACCAGGGGAGCTCCCCGAGGGCACAGGGCACAGAGGGAGGTTTGGGGATGGGGAGAGTGAGAGAAGAAACTGTAAGGAGGTTGACAGAGCCTCATGGAGGATGAGCATCTGGGTGCTTTGGGGTGACCTGAGGTCTTGGGCTTTGTGTGGAGGCTGAGGAAATCAGGGATGAAGGCTTAAAGCGATTGAGCCTTTTGGATACGTGAGTGCTGAGGGTGTGAGTATTGAGGGGGAGCTCCTGGGTTGTCTCTTCCTTCTTGCTGGTGGTGGAATTAATAAACAGGTGAAGTCCAGGTACTGTGCAAGGGAAGATATCCCCTTCATCTCCACATTTGTTTCAACCTTTAGCGGATTTATGAACTGAAGCTGTGGTTTATTTTCTGATGCTGGTGCCTCAGGGTCCATTGGGGATCCACGGCCACCTGAGACGGGCCCAGTGATTTCAAGCTCGAGCAGCTCAGTGCACTGTGGCACCCACGGCCCTCAGATGCCTGGAAGGTGGAAAGCCCCTTAATGCTTAGCTCCTCAGGCCCAGCTTTTTCCAGCTTTTGCATGTTGCAGCATTTCTTTCTGATATATATATATATATATATACAATTCACTGCTGGAGTTTTGTTTGCTTTACTGTTCTCCTATGCCTCTCAGGGAGGCTCAGTGAGTTTGGGATGAAAGAAAAAAAATGCCAGAGAGGGTCCTTGCTTTGACCATTGTGAAAATGGGTCATGAACTGGGACGTATGATTAACCCAACCCTCTGCACCTAACAACAAAAAGAACATCACCACTTCAGAAATCCCCCCCAAAACAATCCCTGCCTCCCCCCAATGCAAGTTCTAATTCTATTCCCTGCATCATGCTTGTCCTCATCTATTGTTTTTTAAGGTTTATTTTATTTATTTATTTCTCTCCTGCCCGCTGTCCCCCGTTGTTTTGTGCTTGCTGTCTGCTCTCTTTGTGTTCTTCTGTGTCTGCTCATCTTCTCTTTAGGTGGCACCGGAAACCAATCCTGGAACCTTCTGGAGTGGGAGAGAGGCACTCAATCTCTTGTGCCACCTCAGCTCCCTGGTCTGCTCTGTCTCTTATTGTCTCTCCTCTGTGTCTCTTTTTGTTGCATCATTTTGTTGCACCAGCACTCCACTCAGGCCAGCTTGCTGCACAGGCCAGCTTACCTTCACCAGGAGGCCCCAGGAGTCGAACCCTGGACCTCCTATATGATAGACAGGGGCCCAATCGCTTGAGTACATCCACTTCCCTGTCCTCATCTATTGAGGCAGAGTTGTCCGGAGTTCTTAGATAAACCAGTGGTTCTAAGTGTGTCCTCAGCACCCTAAAGCTAGGTTAAACAAATAAATGAATTTATTTACTACAGGTATTCTCAGAATCTTTGGCATATTCTGCATGTCCAAGAGGGCCATATATTATGAAACATTCCTCAAACATTTTCTATCTTGGAAGGCTTTATTCCTTGTATAGACTTAGTATGCCATGAATCACAGTTTGGGGAATGCTCTGCTAGATGAAGGTGGGCTGATGCATGAAATTAGTCATTGGATCTTAGATCACACTGGGGGAACTTTAGGAATTCATCTGGTCTAATCCCTGACTTTCATTAAAGGTGTCATTATCTCTATATTTAAATGACATAACTCAAGACACCTATAAGAACTGAAAGATCCTGGTCTTTGATATAGCACTGCATTGTATTAAATGATAATTTTATCTTTTATGCTGAAACAAGTATTGTGAAAACAGTATTTAGTACACATGATTAGTAACACCATACAATCTGCAGCATTCTATTTTATGGCATATTTGTGACAAAAGTTTCTGATATTCTGATACAGTCAATACAAACTGGTTAACATATAGTTGGAAGTTAGCTTGTTTTTATGTAAATTTCCCAAACTATAAGCTCTATTAGAGTTAGGTATTTACTTTGTGGATACTTTTCTGTCATTTCTCTACTGATAGGATTCCAAAACCATATTTTAAAGGTAAATTCTCTATTTTTTTCTTCATTTCTAGCTGCTTGGCAATAAGAATTGAATTGAAATATTAGTGGGGAGTGGATGTAGCTCAGTGGTTGAGTGCCTGCTTCCCATGTACAAGGTCCTGAGTTCAATCCCCAGTACCTCCTTTAAAAAAAAATTGAAATAATAGTTCTAGCTACAGGAATAAATCACTGATACCTTAAATTTGGGGGGAAAGAAGAAATTAGCAGGAAAATCTTATATAGTTATCATGAGGCTTAGCAGAGTTAATACATGAAAAATTCTTGGGATAGTGCTTAGCTCAAAGTAGCCACTACATAAAAATGTTTGTTAAATAAATGAAATAAAATATTTAAAAAGCAGGTTAGACATTGGTGCAGTGGTGCAACTTCCAAATTTAGTCTCCCGTGAATACAACAAGTTCCACACAGGACTCTGAGAAGATAAGCAGTTCTCTCCTTTTTATAGTAAAGAGTCTTTCGAGGCGTATTTATTTAATTTTTTCAACCAAGGAATCTTAAAGCTCTAAATAAAACTGGTTTCCTTGAACAAGACTTGTTTTTACTTGGATAGAAAAACCAAATGGTTTTCCTTCTGCAGCAGCAGAGAAAGCACAGGATTTCAGGGTGAAAGCTGCCTTTTAATCGTGGGTCAAGGCTGGCTCCCTTACTTTCTAATTTAGGCTCCCAGGAATACAGGTTTCACAGAGGACTCGCTTACTTTGAAGATGGCTTCAGCCAGCTTTATAAACCACATCTTCTTCCAAAGAACTTGCATTTTCTTTAGGTATCAGACCTAAATCTTGTAAGCTACTGTTTAAACTACCTTCTCAAGTGAATTCTAGTGCAAGATTCATCAGCTCTTGAATATGGTGTGTTTTATTGTATAACTAGTAATTGAGAAGGAAGAAAGTCCCAGAGGTCATTTTTTATAGAAACATAAAGACTTATGGATAGTTTAAACAAAAACTGGACTGGAAAGATGAAAATCACAATGTAAATAAGTTATTTCCACCATCACTTAGGAACTTTTTTCTTTTGTAAACATAAGACATTTGATGACAAGTTTTCATAAATGGATGTTGGGAGATTGAGAGGCAAGCCTTGACAAGTATTTTATTCTGCACCCTAAAAAAGCTATTTTTAAACAACCAATTCTTTCTGTGAGAAAATTTCTGCCCTGCCAAAGAGAATATGTTTCAGAGAGAATAATTTAGGGAGTCCAGGGACCTCAGAAACCATCAAAAGTGGCAAAACTATAGTGGCCACAAATCCCCTCATTGCTTTGGAGAGAACACAGCAAATACATTTTATAAAAATAATTTAAAAAAATTTTTTTTTCATTACCGGGAGGTCCCGGGGATCGAACCCAGGTCCCTCCATATGGGAGACAGACGCCCAGCCAGTTGAGCCACATCCGACCCCCAAGATAATTAATTTTAATATGCCAAGTTTTACCTCAATGCTTCTTGCTTCTTTTTCACCACTTTCCCCCTCATATTTAATGTTTTATGGAATTAGTCCTGCAAAAAAGCCTTTCTTAAGTATATAATATTTCCAAAGCCTTTAAAGAGGGACATATGTCATTTCTGACATTTCATTTCTTACATGATACCAAGAGGTGCTTTGTAATTTAAAGAAGTTTACTGAACTTGGAAAGTTAGTAAGGAGATAAGAAGGTAAGAATTTGAAAGGTGAATGAAACATATACTTAAAAATTGGCATTCTCAGTCTTTTTGGAATGGTGTACCTAATTTGTTGATTTCACATTTCTGTCTTAAGCCTTACCATTTAAATCCTTCTTAGAAATGTTTTGTGATGTTTTCTCAAGTTCATTTTGTTTGGATATTTCTTAATAAATAACATATATATTTTTTTGCAACATTCATTGCAATTGTTAATATCCTGTGTAGTTCACAAAATTATACCTGGATATGACTAGTTTATTTATACGAATATTCTCCTTGGCATTGCTTTCAGATTGGGGATCTCAAGGATTTCTTCAGCCCCAATACCTTCAGTTGTGAGTATTCT
Source organism: Tolypeutes matacus (assembly GCA_026826555.1). NCBI lineage: Eukaryota > Metazoa > Chordata > Mammalia > Cingulata > Chlamyphoridae > Tolypeutes > Tolypeutes matacus. Next base: position 17,065,863 of record JAKSZT010001178.1, read on the forward strand.
GCCCCTTAGTTAGCAAAAATATTTCAACAGGAATTTCAGTGAAGAGCTGTCCCGTTTGAACATTTCTGCTACACCAGAGACTTTTCCTTTTAAATCCTTTGGTACTCTTTTGATTCTTAGCAACAAGAATACATTTCTATTATTACTTTTAACACTCTAAAGGGCATGATTTGTGGTATTTCCTTGATTCTAGGATGCACCAACCATTTAATGATTGAAAGGATGAGACATCACCCAGTTTGAGAAAAGTTAAATTGTGGAGAATATAAAGTTACAATATACAGTAGATGTACTGGCATGGAATTGGTCCAGATATATTTTAAGTTAAAGAAGCAAGTTGCAGAGAAGTACCACTAGTTGGTATAACAAATATGCCTGAACATGTACAGTAGAAGTATATTTCTTGCTTACATAACAATTTTGAGCAAGTGAACAGGTTGGGGCAATTCTCCTCCAATTAGTCATGCAGGGCTCAGGCTGAAAGAAAGAAACTGTCATCTGTAACATGTGGTTCCTGTCACCCCAACCAGGCAGAAGGAGAAAAGAACTTAGAGCAGCAGGTATGGGAGATTTCCATAGCCAGGTCTAGAAGAGGTGCACGCTACTTCTGCTGACATTCCACTGGCTGGAACTTAGCCACAAGGCCACATCTAACAGCAAGGGAGGCTGGGAAATGTATTCTAGATGTGTGCACAGGAAGAAGAGGAGAACATAAATTTTACTCTAGCAGTTGCTGATCTCTATCTACCCATCTATGTCTATCACTCTCTCTCTCCATCTCTCTCTCTATGCATCTCTCTCTCTCTATCATCTATCTTCTATCTATCTACAATCTACATCTATCTATCATCACCTCTATCTGATTTATCTATATCTTAATCAAAAATATATAAATGTTAATACATGCATAGAAACAAATATGGAAGAATATGAAAGAAATTTATAGGAAAACTTACTTTCTATTTTTTGTTTTTCCTTAATATCTGTTTTTTCCCCTAACAAGTGCATATTACTTTTGGAAGCAAAAAAAAAAAGCTTTATTTAAAAAAAAAATGATACTGTAGAAAGCTACCAGGACCCCAGCATTGAGAAGGAAATGGGTCTCTCTATCTGTGGTTTCTAAGGCTTGGCATCTGGTGAGGACTGCTAACATGTTTACCTATTTTTAAGCAATATCCTGGTCCCTGTTGAGTCAATAAAAATACCAGTATCAGTTTTCCATAAAATTTATTCAAGTATCTGAATAAGTGCATTTTTTATTCCTCAGCTTGATCCTCTTTGGCCCCATCAGTGAGCTTCCCTCTCACACTCATGTGAAGAAGGGACATGGAGATAATGGGCACTGTAGTGTGACAGCTCAGCCCCAAGTTTCCAGGTAAAGCAACAGCCTGGTACTAAGAAAGGACTGAGATGATGAGCCACCCACCAGTTTTGTGACCTCACACAAGCCACTTAACCCAGGGTTTCACAGCCTCAGAACTATCTACATTTTGGGTGGCATGAGTCTGTGTTGTAGGGATTTTTCTGTGTACTGCAGGATGTTTAGCAGCATCACTGGCCTCTACCCACTAGGTGCTAGAAGCCCATTTCCCCCTGTTCATGACAATCAAAAATGTCTCCAGACATTGCCAAATGTTCCCTGCAGGAAAAAAAAAAGTCTCGCTTGGTTAAGAACTAATGACTTAATTCCTATGAGTTTCAGTTTCCTCATTTGTAGACTGGGGATTATACTACTATTCTACTTTAACAGTCAGGGTAAGCAATGCTAGCTTTTATAACAAACAATTCCAAAATTTCAGTGGCTGAGTGCAAAGAAAGTTTATTTTTTCCCATGTTTCACCAATGTGGGCATTCATGGTCTAGTAGTTTTTTTTGTTTGTTTGTTTTGTTTTTTGAGGAGGTACTGGGGATTGAATCCAGGACCTCGTGCATGGGAAGCAGGTGCTCAACCACTGATCTAGAACCACTCCCCAATGAGAATTGGTTTTTTTCATTTTTTTGTTTTGTTTTTAGGAGGTACTGGGAATCGAACCCAGGTCCTCGTACATGGAAGCAGGTGGTCAACCACTTCAGCAACATCCACTCCCCACTAGTGGTTTTCCATGTGGAACATTCAAAGACTAGGCTCCTTCCATCTTTTTTTTTTTTTTTTGAAAGATTTATTTTTATTTATTTATCTCCCCTTTGCTGCTTGTGCTCAATGTGTGCATTTTTCTGTGTCTGCTTGTCTCCCTTTGTTGCATCAACTTGTTGCACCAGCTTGCTCACCGCACCATGCGGGCCGGCTTGCCTTCACCAGGAGGCCCCAGGAATTGAACCCAGGGCCTCCCATATGGTAAACGGGAGCCCAACCAATTGAGCCACAGCCGCTTCCCGCCTTCCATCTTGATACTCTGCCGTCCTCTAGGTGCTTGGAGAAATAGATGGATCATAGCAGTTGGTAAGTTATGATGGCTGGGCCTGAGTGGCATATGTTATTCCTACATATCCATGTACCAGGGCTTGGTTGCATGGCCACAGATGACGGCAAGGGAGGCTGGGACTGTGGTCTAGCTGGTCCCCAGGAGCCAGCCCTCCAGTCTCAGCAGACAGAGTTTTAGTAAGGGTAGGGATTTATGTATGGATGGTGGTGTGCATGCATATCTGAATGTCTTGAGATTTTACTAGCCTGATAGAACAAGAGGTAACACTGACATTGCTTTCGGATCGTCTCAAGGAGAAGGTGGAATTTCAATCTGACCAGCCATGCAAAGTCTTGCCCAACTATTTCTGTGGGTATCCAGGGGTAGCTCATAGGTACTCAGGAACGTTTCCTCAGTTTCTTTTGCTTGATGGTCTCACGAAAGCCCACGGCTCACAAACCCTCGGTGGTGGTGGTGGTGGGGGGGAGGTCCACAGCCCTGCTGGAGGCCCGTATGAAGTGATGTCCCTGCCGTTGTGCCAGGCTGAGTGGACATTGTGGTTTCCCCATGGCTTCCCAGTACCTGCCCTCCAGACCCTGCTTTATGTTGTGATGCCAAAATGGGGACAATGACAACCCCAACCAGATTTTGCTTGCTTGCCTTGGCCACGTTTGTGCCCAGAATCTCACCTGTACTTTGATTAAAGCTGTGCATCCAGCTTTCTATTCTATCCTCTTCATAGGGAATGAAAACTAGTCTGTGCAGCTGGAGGGAGTGAGCCTAGGTGAGGAGACAGAGACTGCCCTTTTCCCTTCTTTTTTCTGCTACCCTGGTATTTCTGACCCAAGAAACTCCTCCCTCCCCTTGTTTTCTATCTATCTATCTATCTATCTATCTATCTATCTATCTATCTATCTATCTATCTATC
>JAKSZT010001178.1:17069202-17141808 GCA_026826555.1 Tolypeutes matacus
ATCTATCTATCTATCTATCTATCTATCTATCTATCTATCTATCTATCCATCCATCTATCTGTTTAACTCCCCCACCCCACCTCCATTGTTTGTGGTTGCTGTCTGCTCTCTCTGTCTGCTCGTCTTCTTTTTAGGAGGCATCAGGAACCGAACCCGAGACCTTCCATGTGGGAGAGAGGCTTTCAGTCACTTGAATTACCTCACCTCCCTCTCCTTTAACAAAAAGAAAAAAAAAAAAAAAGAAAGAAACATGAGCCACCACGCATTATCAACTCATGCAAATAGACACCTGCAGAGGTCAGCAGCCCAACAGTTCTGCAAATAGCAGCCCCGTTGGGCTCAGCCAGGAATGCTCCAGATAGATTAGATTCAGCAGCATCCTTTTCTGAGATTCCTGGAGCGCTGTCAAATAGGCTAGGCCAGCCATAAAGAGCATCTAAATAAAGTAGAAGACATTACAGAGTAAGAAGGCGATGCCTATTGTGTCTGCCCAGTGACACTGACTTATTGCTGAGTTAGTCCACGGGAACTTGAAGGCTCTTGGAGCACAGTGACACTTTAGTTACAGCATATTAGGCACACGTGATAAATCAGATGCTATTCGCACTTAATTAAAGATGGAGTTTTTTAAAATAAACCACCAGCAGCGGCAGATCTCAGGGAAATTGAGCTGCCCACCCACCTGCCTGCTTGTTCACTCTCCCTCAACTTAGAATGTATAATTAGCCCAGTCACCTAATGAGGTTAACAGATATTTTTAATGAATTCAGTTTCTGCTACCTGGGATAAAGATCATATTTGAGATTTACAAAACTCAAAATATGAGGTTTGGCTTTGTAATGACTCCAGTATTTTTAGGAGAATGTAAATTTAGGATGAATGCAATCAGTTATTCTGTTCTTACCCAGTTGGCTATCCCTGCATTTTAATTTAGCTGGCTGTTCCCTGGGCCACTGTTATAACAAATAAGAGAAATTTCAGAGTATTTCTGTGGCTGCGGAGATACTGTTTTTTGATGCTAAAGAGCAGGAATGTTTCTTTTTAAATAAAGAAGAGAGTATAACAGAAATGTGTACATGAGTTAGTGAGGGTGTGTATGTGTGTGGGAATGTGGAGGTGAGGGCATGTGTGGGTGTGTGTATGTGTTTGTGTGTGAAAATGTGCATCTGGTGGATGGGTGAGAAGATGTGTATAGCTGGATGAGTGTGTGTAGGTACATGTGAGTGTGTGTGATTGTATATGTGTATATCTGTGGATGTGTAAGTTTGTGTGTGAATATGTATATATGATTAAGAGTAAATGTGGGGGAGCAGGTGTAGCTCAGGGGTTGAGCACCTGATTCCCATGTACAAGGTCCCAGGTATGATTCCCGGTGTCTCCTAACAAACAAACAAACAAAAATACCAACTCTCATTGGGGAGCAGATATGGCTCGCTCAGTGGTTGAGCACCTGCTTCCCATGTACGAGGTACTGGGTTCAATCCCTGGTACCTCCTAAAAAAAAAAAAAGAAAAAGTAAATGTGAATGTGTTTGACTGTGAATCTGTGTGTGTGTGTGTGTGAGAGAGAGAGGGAGAGAGACAGAGAACAACTGCTTAGAGAACTTTACAATATCAAAGCGCTGACTCGCTTTAGCTAGATCAGTGCTCCTTTTGGAATCACCCTAATCAAAAGCTTTCTCTTCTCTTGCACATGCTTTTGACCCAGTTTCCTCATTTTCTTGCCAGGAAAATGAAACCTGCTCAACTCTCAGAGGGCTCTTGTGTATATGCGACTGTCAGGCTTCTTTAAAAAAAAACAGCAAACAAGGCACTGGATCTTTGCCCATGGATTAATCTGGATTCAGATCAACCTTTACACTCATCCCTGCATTCCTTGTCCGCAGGTCAATTAGACAGACAGACAAACGAATGAATGAACGAATGGAAAAACCTGGGTTCACAACCCCTAAGTCTGGCCAGTCCTGACACTGAGGAAGCTTAGAAGAAAAGAAGGAACAGGGAAAAGGACTATTTCTCAAGGGCTTATTACTCAACAGGTGCCATGTGAGTCACTTGATAGAAGAAGAAATTGAGGCTGAATGAGATGCAGTACCTTGCCCTAAGTCACACAGCTAGGAACTGAAAGGGCTGGGATTCAAATCCAGCCTGATCCCTTTCCACAACATTTCCTTGTAATATCTTGGGGAAGACTTAGAACATTTTTTTCCTTATCGCATACAGTCTGTATTTACCACTGTGGGCCTGGGAGGGGAGAAGCAGGGTCCCCTCTGGATATGGTCCCCACAGCGGTCCTAGGACCACTCCCCCATGACATTCCATTGTCCAAGTGCTGACCTGCTTGCCAGCCTTCCCATTACTGGTTTTCCCACCATGTACTCTGTGCCCTGGGGCCGTCCTCCCTTCAGTGGCTTGCTATAGTTTAGCTTCCACAAGGAAAATGTTGGTGCCTGAATGCCTACTACAGCGAAGTTTCATTGCCGTGTGGCCTTGAACTCTCCTCCTCCAGCAGAGCAATTCTTTGCTTGAGCATCTGCACTTGCATTCTCACGTCTCCCCACCATGGCTATCATTTGAGACTCCAACTTCTTCAGTTAGTTTTGCTGCTGCTTTTCTCTCTCATCAGCAGCCACTAAGTTGCTGTTGACCCATTTCAGGTCATTAACAAACTGCTGACAGCTGGTGTTAGCTTTTACTGCTCTTGGTGAGTCTTTCCAAGATGCCCACCAGCTCTTGAATCTGGCCCTCCGCCTCTTTTCTGGATGGATGGCGTTGGTGAACTCCGCAGACAGCGCCCTCTTGTGGCACACCGTCCTGAGTTCAGCCAGTGACAGCGCTGGGGAGGCAGCAGCAGCACACTCCTTGCCAGATGAGTCTTTGCTGCCGCTGCAGGTGGAGTTGAAGGAACACACCTGCTGCTCCTTCGACTCCTCCACCTCAGACTTCAGGTGCTGCTGGGCCTCCCGGGTGCTCAACTTCAGCTCCAGGGCCTTCTTCTCTTTCTCCAGTAGGTAGAGCTGGGCCTTCAGCTCAGCCATCTCCTCCTTCACGACCATCAGCACCGCTTGAGATCCAGCCCCTGGCTGTCTCCCTGAGGCTCGACATTGTAACTGAGGCGTTCGGTGTAGGTACTTTCCAGCTCTAACATGGTCAGCTTGGTGGCCACCCTGTCTCTCTTGAGCTGCTGAATCCAATCCTTCAGCCTTTGCTCATCTTCTTTAGTGAGCTCAGTATGGCAGCTCCTGGCTGTAGAATGGGTTGTGCTGGTTTGGCTGTTGGAGGAAAGGCTCTCCCAGGGCTGCATGCTACAGCCGGCCATGAACAGGCTCTTGTTCTCTTCCCTCAGACCAGCCTGCTTCTTCTCCCATTGGGACCGCTCCTCAACCAGGTTGAGATACAAGTCTGGACTGAGCACCCCCCACTCCCAATCTCCTCAACCGTCTTAATGGCCATGGTGGGTTGCTCGATGTGCCTGTCCACCGTGGCCACTGAGAGGCCGCAGCTGCTCTTTTTCCTGCTGGACACAGCATTCTCCAGCCCTGTCAACACCCTCTGCAGTTCTGAGTTCAGGTCACTGCAGTTAACCATGTCAGCAGTGATCATGGTGGATTGGCTTTCAGGGATGGAGGCAGAGGTCTGGTCTTGGTCTATACTTCGAGAGTCCTCACTGAGCTCGTGTTGAGCTGGCTGAGCCCCTGTCACAGTTCTTCCCTGATGGTGGTGTCTTGCAAACGGTCTATCTTCTTATTGAGCTCAGCAATGATGCTGTGGAATTTCCTGATGAGTTCCTCACACCGACGGGTCGTTCTTTCCTGGACATCCTCATGCATCTCATCCTGGCCAACACTTAGACTAGATCAAATGTAGTTCAAATGATCACAAAGGGTTTCAACAAAAGGAAGGAGTGGACTTTGGGGGTAAGAAGCAACATCACTGACTCTCCCTCTGTGTGCAAAAACCACAATAACAAAACACCTCACCAACACAACTAAACAACCACAGGGTTACAAACTCATGCCATAAACTTCAAAATTAGATGGTCAAAGGAAGAAATGGAAAATTCTGGGGCAGCTCAGAATTGGTACTGGGCAAAGAACATGAGCCAACACAATCCTGAGAATTCTTTAATCTTCCCTGTTCCCACTCTGGACAAAAGTGGTTTGAAGGGGTGAAGAGGAGGACCACGGAAGAGTCACAGAAGCAGTGAGAGGGGTGGAAGTCCCCACCACAAGTCCAGGAACTCAGCAGAGATGGAGGGTCTGTCAAGGAGTTCAGCAATCTGATATTTTCAGCCCAAGAGAAAAATGAAGAGGGAAATCAGAACAATTATAACAGACCAGAGCTAGTTACCTCCAGCAATGCATAGGAATTGAGCATTGTTGAAGACAAAAGATGCTCAGAGGGACCAGGAAGCCAGGCAGAAGAGGCACAGGGCAAGTGGGAGGCAAAGCTCCCCTCCCTGTGTGAGAACTATCAACAACGGGTCCAAACCTCACAAACACTGTTTCCTCTTTCCTTTTCTGGTGTCTCGTTTGCTGCGGGTGGAGAGAGACTTGTAGAGATGTGGAGTAAAGTGGAGGAGTGAACAATTTGAGGCTGACATTGAAGCAGAGGCTCCCCCCACCAGGAGCAGGACACCTCACTGGTAATGTACAGCCATGGGACAGATCTTTATCAAAAATCTCAAAAAAAAAAGAGGACAGAGTCCAGATTTTCTAACAGGATAAATAAAAGTTTTTCCTAATGGTCAGGCATTCATGTATCACCAATTTAATTTTTGCCATATTCAAGCACCACTTGTTCTATTATATATTTAATATTTTCTTTAAATTAGCTCATGTTTAATCTAATAAATGTATTTTAAAGGACAACTTATATCATTACAGTAAGTGGAAAACAAATATAACTTGTCAAAAATAGAATAAAAATAAATTAATGAAAAGAATACTATTAAATTCTAGCTATCCATTGTTGCCTGTTAAAGGCTCTGGATCTAAAGCTTACTCCCACTTTGTTGAAAAGGAAGATTAGATGAGTTTGGAAAAAGGTTAAAGTTACACTGACACCAAATTGAGGCTTTCTCCTTGGTTTAAGCAGAAGAATTGAAAGGGAATGAAAAAGAAATAACTGCCTAATCATGTGATTTAATATTATTTAATTCCCTCTCCATACTTATGTGATACAATATTATTTTATTCCATCTCCATGTATCACCTGCCAATGACACAGGTCCTATAACTGGAAAAAGTTAACAGAAAAGAAAAGCTTGAGATAAGAAATAGGACTTGGAGATCAAAATCATTAAAGAAACAATATTTGATATGGAGAACAAAGTAAAGTGACCCAACGTAAGGGTAATTTATGTCTCTGAAGCAGAAAAGTCAACAAATAGAGCAGAACATGTATTGAAAGTTGTAACTGAAGAAACATTTTTGGAAATAAAGGAATAAATAAAGCTGGAGACTGAAAGGGCGACTTCTCCAGGGAAGGTGATGCCTAGCATTTGACACCGGGACCTGTCCTGATTGCATTGTTGAGTTCAAAAGATAAAGGAAAACAAACATCAGGTGACCAGATAGACAAAGCAAATCAATTCAAGAGGGAAATAATCTGGCTGTCTCCAGACTTCTCCAAAACAACATAAAATTGTCAAAGACAATGAAGCAATAATTACAGAAGAAAATTTCTGAAGAAAATTGTGACTTAAGAATATTATACTTATCTAAGTCATTAAAGACAACAGACAGATATTCATGAACATCAATGAATTCAGACAATACAGCGGCCATAAGCTCTTTTGGGGGTGGGGATACTTGCTGTTGAAATCCAACAACTAAGTGATTAAACAACAGGATTTAGGAATTGAGAAGATGTAGTAAAAAAACAACAACAACAAAAACAAAAACTCTTTAAATATGGAACTAAGACTAAATAACTCTGGGATTTTGGTTCAGAACATAATGAAAAGGTTACAAAACTTGAAAACTTTCCAATGTAATAATAATATATAAGTGAAAAATTCAAATACAAGAGATCAGGGAGGGGAGTAAGAGGAAAGGAAAGAGAGTTGTTTTTTTTTTTTTACACCTGTGATCAAGTGAGGCTTTCTATAAAAGTAAAGTACGTGTTTGACAAAATGATTCCAACTCTTTAATTTTTTCATCTTTTTTCCTTAAATCTAGATGGATTTTGTTTCAGCTATCTATCATTATATAACAAAATATCCCGAAACTTATGGCTTAAAACTACAATCATGGGTTAGCAATTTGGGCAGAACTCAGTAGGGACAGCTTCGTTCTACTCCACCTGGTGTTAACTGGGGTAGTTCAAATGGAGCTGGAGGAATCACTTCCAAGATAGTTTACTCACATGGCTGGCAAGTTGATGCCATTTGTTGACTGGGAGCTCAGTTGGGGCTGTTGGCCAGAGGCCTCAATTCTCCTCCTTGATGGTCTTTCTGTGTAGCTGATTGGGCTTCCTTGCAGCATGGCGGCTGGATTCCGAGAGAAACTTCCAGTTGTCTTGAAAGATAGGCCCAGGATTGAAACAGCATTACTTCCGCTATATTCTATTGGTCAAAGCAGTTACAGGGCCAGCCCAGACTCAAGGGTGTGGAGAAACAGATCCCACCTCTCAGTGGGAAGATTGACAAAGAATTTGTGACTATTTTACTCCTATTATCTGCAACTCTATATTTCCTGTGGTAGAGCATATTCAGATCCACTTCAATTGCTTTTTCATGTTAAATTAAAAAGTAACACTAAATTTGATACTTTTATGAAAAATAACATCTAGAGTATAATTCCAGGTTTGTAAATTATTTCTATCCATTTATCCACTCTTCTATCTGAATACATGTATAAAGAGATGTCTAGAGGAAAGTTTAACAAATATTAATAATGATTATTTCTCAATAATGGTATATATAATTATCTTTAAAAAATTTTTCTTTGAGTATTCTTCTATTTTGTTTTAATTTTTATATGTATTATTTTTATAAAACCAGTGAATGGGAGCAGATGTGGCTCAAGTGGTTGAACCCCTGCTTCCCACATGGAAGGTCCTGGGTTCGATCCCCAGTGCCTCCTAAAAGCAAACAAAAAACAAGCAAACAAGAAGCAAACAAAGGAAAAAACCAACTCAGGGGAGCCGATGTGGCTCAGTGGTGGAGGGCCAGCTTCCCATACACAAGATTGGGTGTTCAATCCCTGGAGTCAGTACCTAAAAACAACAACAACAAAAACAACAACAACAAAAAGTGAAGTCATTATTTTAATAAAACCTAAAAGAAAGCAACTTGTTGGGAAATATCTGCTCCTAATCAGAAAGACAATGTTCACAATGTTAGCATTGAGTGCTGCTTCTTCCTTGTGTAGATGAGGAAAAGGAAGTCCAGAGAGCAACAGAAAAGGACTTGGTTGGAGGGTAAGGAGAGTAGGAAGTTAGCCTCCTGGGAGATGTGTGGGTCTGATGGAAAGACTATATTGTGTTGGGAAGCACACCCTTTTCTAAAATGTAAATGAGAGAGTCAGCTTGGATTTTACCTAGGGTGAATTTAGATGTAACACATGGAGCCACAAACATTGTATTTGAGTCAAGAACGGAGGAAGAATTCAGTTACCAGCTTGATTTCTGGGCAGCTTAGCAAAAACTTCAGAAATTTTCTCCTGAGCCTTTAAACTTAAAGGAGGAAAGTGGATGTGGCTCAAGTGACTGTATTCCCGCTTACCACATGGGAGGTCTGGGGTTTGGTTCCTGGTGCCTCCTAAAGAAGATGAGCAAGACAGCGAGCTGAGGCAATGGGTTGGCATGACAAGTTGACACAACAAGATGAGGCAACAAGAGACTAAAGGAGGAAAAACATAATGAGAGACTCAACAAAGCAGGGAGTGGAGGTGGCTCAAGTGATTAGGCACCTCTCTCTCACATGGGAGGTCCTGGGTTTGGTTCCCCGTGCCTCCTAAAAAGGAAGATGAGCACACAACAAACAGACTCAGGAAATGCAAACCACAAGGGGGGTGGGGAGAAATAAATAAATAAATAAAATAAATTAAAAAAAAAAAACAAAACTTAAAGGACATCTTTCTGGATGTCCCCTCGTGCATGTCCTGTCCGGAGAGGTGATCTACCTATGGCCTGAAGACCAGTGTGACTCAACAGAAGGACATTCCCAGGGGGAAGAACTTAAAAGTGCCTTTGAAAATGGAAGGCACTGAGATGGAAGTTATGGCCAGGGGCACTGCTGTTAATCCAGACAAAGGGAAAGTGCATTTCAGCAGCCCAGTTTATGTGGAGCTGAGTCTGCATAGATCAGGCTGCAATTTGCCACTGCTTCTATTCAGTGATTGAAAGAATTACTCCTTGGGTTTTGCTGGTAATTTCTGGAGAGCAAATAGAATGGTGGGGACTCCTGCCATAGCTGGGGATGAGCTTGATGGCCTCTGGCTCCCGCAGGGCTCCCTCACATGCTGGAGTTCCCATGTAGGCTATTTGCTGACCAACAAGACTTGGTCTCCCAAGACTGGTGCAGCCTGCCTCTGCCTTGGAGACTCAGCATCAGCTCCACGTGTGTGGCCTCAGCTAGCTCTACTCCTTACTGAGGGGCACAAAGCAGAGTTCATTTTCACTAAATCTTCCCTGACATTTTGCTGAAGTTACTATTTCCCAGCATTCAGCGGCTCTCTGGTGACCTTAATGGGAAAGGAGCCAGCCTCCAAGAAAATATCTTTTTGAGGATAGAGAAACACGACCACAGAGCAAGCAATAAACAAAGATCCAGTGCTATGTGTGCAGCAAGGAAGGAAATCTGTTTCCCCCCATTGCATCAAGAAATAAAAATGGCCAGGAATCTATCTTGTCTGATTTGGTTGCCATTTCCTTTAGTGGACATTTCCCTGGAGAGGTTATTCTCTTATTTTCATTCCTGTTTTCTCGGCCACTACAAGAGAGCTGGAGAGGTTTGGCTTTGTAATCCTTCTACCTCTTCCTGTCTCCCTCAATGAACAACAGAGATTGCTTTAGGAGTTAACATGCTGCCTTTTGCAAATTTGTGTCTAATTCAGAGCATTTTTGAGAAACACCAGGAAACATGATTAGGAAGGGCTTTGTACAGTTCAGAAAACAATTTGCCTTTTCAACAGGCAGCATTCCAGTCACTTTAACTGAGCACATTCTGTGTATCAGGTATTGTATTCAGCGCAGGACAACAGCACAGGGGAAGAGCCAGGAGGTGTGAAGAGCTTACTGCATTGGGGGAATTTTAAGTAGTTCTGAATAGCTAGGAGTAGGGATGCATGATTTTTCATTGTTTTCAAAGATGAAAAGTATTGGTACGTATTGTGAAAATTTTGATTTTTACCCACAATAAAAAATAAATTAATTAAAAAAAAAAAAAAGATGAAAAGGACAAAAACCATCTTTTCTCATAGAGTTCACAGTTTAATGAAAAGGACAGACAAAATAAATTTAAAAACCAAACAATATGCTAAGCACTTTTATAAAAGTATGTGCCACATGCTATGGGAGCTGATGAAAGGACAAGTAAAATCTGCTGGGGGGAAGGGTCTGTGGGAGGTGGAGCTTGGGGGAGGTGGGGGAGGGTTTCACAGAGCAGGAAACAGTGTTGAAGGGTGAGCAGATTTTTTTTCCTGGGTCAACAATGAATGGAAGGAAACTCCATTCAGTGGAAACAGGATGTGCAAATGCTCAGAGGCATGAGGAAACATATTGCTATAGGGAAATTACAAATATCTTACAATGGTTCTGAACTGCCTCCCCATAGAGTGTGGATCCCGTAGGATCTTGTATGTCATGGGGCAGGAAAAGCCATGGCTCTGGAGACAGCATTGAGTTGGCACCTGACCCAGCAGCTGAGTAGCTGGGAGACCTTGGGCAAGTGAATTTCTCTGAGCCTTAGTTTCATCCTTTAGAAACAGGTTGTTCTAAGAAGTAAAGGAGATGCTGTGCAGTAATTAGCACTGTGTTTAGCCCCAAAGAGTGACCTCCCTTGCCCCACCTCTCTTTCCTTGTAGATGGGGAGGTTGTCCTGGTTCTGGGGTGCCCAGGCTGTCCCTGAAGGAGGCATGGACTCTTGGCAGGCATCTCCCCAAGGTCAAGCTGGATCCAGGGCTGAGCCTGCAGTGGAGTGCCCCACTGATGCAACTGCAGTGGCAGGGGAAATCCAGGGAAGCAGAAAGGAGCCCACCTTGGGCTTCTAGGAGGCTGTGGGTTGACCCGGACTTGTGGGCACTCTAAGCACCGATGTCTCAGAGCTCATAATACTTATTTACTCTGGTGATATTCAGGGCAACCGAGAGTAGATACTGTCAGCCACATTTTGAAGGACACAGGCTGTTCTGAGTACCCACATACCTCTCCCCAGATAACTGTACACTCACACAAAAGCTTGCAAATCATTTCAGGGATTTTGCAGATTCCTCAGAATTCCAAATATGAGGTTCCAAACCAGGACCTCACATTAAGACACCTGCCCTGATAACATCCCGGGCAAACAAAAAATCATCCCCCAGGAAATGCAGACATGTTCTACTTATGGCATAGCATCCTCCTCCCACTGCAATTACCTTTCCAACCTGGCTTTTTCCTAGACTCTGTCACCCAAGAACTGCAGGTCCAGAGAGCACTAGTTCTCCTGGGGCCTCACACACTGTTTTTCTTTGTCTCTTTATTCAGCTTTCTAAGTGGCAGAAACACACATTAGGTCATGTGAAGTGATTTCATTTGTGCACAGCAAGTAATGGGGAGGGAATCGCTGAGCCCGCGGCAGCAGCCCCAGAAGCTGGGCGCACGTGGCTCCATGCAGGCCCCTTTTCAGGGACCACGCTGACCTCTTTTCTGGGACCAATGCAGCTTCCCTGGAAGGAATTTTAATTATAACACTGGAGTGTACTTGTCTTATAAAGTACTTCAGGGATAAAATATTAAAAGGGCAAATTCTCTTTTCCGAGAGAATGAATTTTTCTGCCACTGTATTTTATTGGAACAATAATCCTAACAAAATCGAAGTAACACCCGGGCCCCAGCCAGGGAAAGCTAGTGAAAGTAAAGGCATCTTCTGATAAAAGCAATTACCCTTTATTCAGCACCGACTATGCGCCAGACTCATTTTACATTCATTAGTTTATTTAACCTGAGGCTTGGAGGGGTTAAAAACTTGTCCAAGTTCGCATGGCTAAAAAGTGGAAGAAATTAAATTTAAACGAGGGCTGCCTGATTATAAAGCATCTCAGATTTTTCTTTTAAACTATATTTTACATTTAATCCTTTTCTTTCAAACTACTCTAGAATTTTGAAGGCTTAGCTCCACTGTCTTCTAGCTTCCAGTTTTGCTGTTTAGAGGATCGTTGTTGTTCTGATTCCCGATCAGTTTCAGAAATTTGTGTATAATCCTTTATAAAAAATTTCCCCTCTCTGGATGCTTTTAGAATCTTTATCGAGCAGTGTTTTTTTTTTTTTTAAGATTTTATTTATTTATTCATTTATCCCCCCCCTTGCTGCTTGTGCTCACTGGGTCAGCTAGCCACGCCGTGAGGGCGGGCTTGCCTTCACCAGGAGGCCCCGGGAACCGAACCTGGGGCCTCCCATATGGTAAACGGGAGCCCTATTGATTGAGCCACAGCCGCTTCCTGAGCAGTGTTTTGAGAAGCAGTTTTAATGTTGGAAAGAAGGCCCCAGAAGAGAAGCAAGCCGTTTGCCTGATCCTCTACAGCTGACCTTGTGGAGGAAACAGGAGCTAAGCCCGGAGAGAAATGCAGCCCCGGGAAGAGAGGAACTCCAGAAGCCTGAACCCTGGCAAACACTGGCAGCTGTCTTGCTCCATCATGTGGCAATGGACTGTGGTCTTCTGATCTTTTCTCTCCATATTTTGAGGCTATGATAATGGGCGCAGAGCTGTGCTGGCTTCCTGGTGGCTTCAATTCTTTATTAACTTCCACATCTTTTATCTGGTGATACATCCTTTTTAAAGTCTCCAACACTGAAGTTTACTACAGCTGCACTAGCTGTCTTTTGCTTAGTGTCTATATGGTACATATTTTTCTATCTTTTTTTCCCCCAAACTTGGTCATGACATTAAAGCAGCATATTTTTGTTGTCTTCAAAAAAAAAAAAAAAAAAAAAAAAAGAATCTTTATCCTTTGTGTACTGAAATTTCATGACTATGAACCTTGGTGTGGGCTTTTTCCCCTCATTCATTAGAGACTTGATAAGCCCTTTCAGACTGGAGGCCCATATCCTTCTGTTTTGTGAAATTGTCTTTTATTGTTCCATTAGTAAATTTCCCCCTTCTATCATCTTTGCTTTCTCTTTCTGAAATGCTTATTCAAATGTTGACCCTCTTGGATGGATCTCTGATTTTCTTTTCTTTTCCATTTTGCATTTAGTTTTCCCTTGATTCAATTTCTGGGAAATTTTCTCATTTTATCTTGCATCTTTTCTATCGAGTATAAAAATTTTATCACTTTTAATTTCCAATAACTCTTTATTATTTTCTGAATATTTCTTTTTTAGAGTCTCCTATTCTTAAATTCATGGATATAGTATCATATCCTATCTGTCTCAGGATACTATTTACAGTTTTTAGAATGTTTTCTTCTGTTTCCTTTATTGTCTCTTCTTCTTCCAAGTTTCTTTCATGTGCTGGTCTTGTTTGATCTTTTTTGCATCATAGGCATTCTCCAAATATCTGGTGATCCTTGTGCATTTTTAAGCAAGACACTAAAATGCTGAATAAAAACTCAGTGTGCATCCTTGGGGCTTTTTGTCCAGTGGGCTTTACTGTGCAGTGGTAATCAGATGGGGACCAGGCTATTTTGTTGGAGATCTCCCAAGAGTCAGTATCTGCAGGCATTTTCTCTTGAGCAGATCACTTTCCCCCAGGGAGGAATAGAAGGCTAGCTTCAATTCTGGAGCAGAGTGGGAAAAGGAGTCTGGGGTTTGCAGAATGCAGACTTTCACACAATCTCCGTTTTTGGTATGGAAGCTAATAGCTATCCTCAGTTGGACCCAGTATCCCCAAGTCTGGAGCCTGACTGGTTCACCTTTTCAGGGAGTAAATTCCCAGACTTCTGCTGGCATGGAGAAGGAGTAATTGTCTGATGGGAAAGGTAGGAGAAAGAATGGGTGGGTCTAATTGCTTCTTTTAGCCTTTCAGTCACTTGTCTTTTTTTTTTTTTCAGCTCCTCCATGTATTACTATGTTTAGAGGCACCCGGTGTCTCCAATTCCTGAAAATTTCTAGGGATCTGCAGTACAAATAGGCTTGCTTCTTCTTGACTTCCTCCCTCTCTGCTGGCTTTGCTCCCAGTTATTCCTGATCCATCTGTTTCTCCACTTCCAAAATTTTATAGACATTTATTATTTGATGAATTTCTTCTCATGTTCCCTTAGTCTTTGTAGTTTTTAAAAAATAGTTTACTATCACCTTAATGGATATTTGGTGGGGAACAGAGATGAAAGTTGTGTTCTGGTAGCCATGTTTCACCAGAAGCTTGCCAAAGGAAGCACTCTTAATTCCTGTGCTTAGAAGAGGCCAGTGGGAAGAAAGTCTTCTGGTTGTAGAACTTGAACCTATGTTACCCCCAGGCCAGTCAATACTACATTGTGTCACAGCACACATGAGATTTTTTTTTAAAATCAAATCAATTTTATTGATACATATTAATAAAGCATAAATCCATCCAAAGTGTACAATCAATGGTATCACATAGTTGTACATTCATCACTTCATTTTTATAGCATTTTCATTACTCCAATAATAATAATAAACAAACAAGCAAACAAAAACCTAATCACATCTCAATCCCTCAATGCTTTTCCTGCCCTACATAGCTGCTATTCTATTTTCATCTCTCTACTAACTAATCTTTTAGCAATGTTCTATGTGGTTCCTTTCCTGGAGAGGTTCAAGAAATCATACTTTGAATGCCACTGGCTTAGTTGGCCAGGGCTACTTTGACAAATGCCACACATGGGTTGACTTAAACAACAGGAATTTATTGTCTCACAGTTTTGGAGACTAGAAATCTGACATCAAGGTCTTGGCAGGACTTGCTTCCTCTCAGAATCTATAGTGTTCCAGCAATCCTCCATCACATGGTGATCTCTCTCTCTCCTTATGTCTGCGCTTCTGATTTTCAGTGACTTCTGGCTTCTGCTGACTCACTGCATCTGAATTTTCTCTGTTTCTAAGGATTTCAGTCATATGGTTTAAGGCCCACCCTGATTCAATTTGGCCACATCTTAATGAATAATAGCATCTCTAAAGGTCCTATTAAAAATGGAGACACTTCCACAGTAATGCAGATTAAGATTTGAATATAATTTTTGTTGGGACATGATTTAATCTGGAATAAGTGTCATTAGTGGAATAGGCATAATTTACCTAAGTTTGCTGTAAAGTAAATCCCTTTCCTCATTATCTGTTGCCAGCTGGTTTGGCTCACCAAACGTGGTTAAGAAGCTAAGAGGCTGACCCATTTTGACAAGCCAGCATTCTACTCTCTAGGGCTCCTTGGCAGGTCTCATGCCTATGTTGTTTGGGTTGTGGAGGAAATTCAGGTTTTGCCTTGGCCAGGTATTGCTGACAGTGTAAAATCACCTTGGATTGTCTGTCTCAATATTGTTCAGTTATTTCCCCTTTGTCATCTGTCAAGCTTCTTATTTTTTGTCCTAGATGAACTCTTCTGCAACACTTCCTGCAGCTATCAAATCCATGTTCTCAGGTTGCTTTTTATGGGGCCCTGATAAGACATTTCACACACAACTGTATTCACTTCATCAGTTGTTATCTCTTGTTGGAAAATGAAGTCATTGAGGCCAGCAACTAGGTCTTCCCTCTACCCCACAGCCTAGCAAGGGTGCTGACATGTACCTGGTAGCAATCATTGATTGTGTAGCTGCTGAGTGAATGAATGAAGGGTCCTCTATCAGCATAGGTTGTGTGTTCTTTTACCAGGATTGGTGATAAGTTTATATTTATCTACTTTTTGGCTTTGTAGGCATCTCAAGGCTTTCCTTGGCAACCCTCTCCCTGCCCACCATGAGGAGGGGCTTGCACTTGGGTCAAGCACAAAATAGAATGCCAAGACACAATTAGCCCCTGTAATGGGGGTGCACTTTTAGAGGAAGGAATTACAAGATTATAAATAGGAGTGAGGTCCATACTCTTGGCTCTCACCATTGGATCCTCCTCCTCCTTTGGAATGTGGCCTGCTCCCCAGCTGCTGAATGTGATGAGATAGTCTGGAGTCCCCCTGGCTGTCTTTGTTCTGGTCCCTCTTGTGATGAGCAGTGTTGCACTGATGTAAAACTACTGGCTGAGGATGAGGGTGCAACCTAAGATCTGCAAACACTCAGCGGAAGTCATTAGCCCTATGTATCTACTGCAGTTGGAAAATCCCTTTATTCTAGGGAAACAAGTACTGGGCAATGAATGATTTCCCTACTTTAGTGTTTGGATTTGCCTCTGCTGAGGCATGCCTGAGTACAGAATTTTAATGGAATCTTTGCTGTTATGTTGAAAGAGGCTCTGTTTTCACAGAGGCCCTGAAGGATGTGGTTCAAGGGCACCCAAGCTTATTCCAAAGGAAGATTTCTGGTAATGATTAACACAGAATAAATCAACCTCCTTTACTCGGAACATTTAAAAAACAGTCCAAATATTTATTAGCTTGTGAATGGATAAACAAAATGTGGTATATCCATATAACAGAATATTACTCAGCCATTAAAAAGGAATTAACTACTGATATATGCAACAACACATAAGAATCTTGAAAACAATATGCAGAGTGAAAGAAGCCACATAGTACATGATTCTATTTCTATGATATTTCTAGAAAAGTTAAACCTATAGAGGTAGAAAATAGATCACTCCTGGGGCTAGGTGTGGGAATGGGGATTGATTGCATATGAGCAAAAAATTTCTATTTGGAGTGAAGAAAGTGTTATAAAACTGGATTGTGGTGATGATTACATACTATATAAATTAACTAAAAATCATTAAACCATATACTTACAATGGGGAGTTGTTAAGTTATGTAAATTATATCTTAATGAAGTTGTTAAAATTGAGAAAAAAAAAAACCACAAAAATTACCAAAAAAACTCTGCCCTCGATTTAGGAAATAAATAAAAGAGAAAGAATTGGGGCTCCACAGCTCTCCATTGATCTGCTTTTCAGGTGTGATCAGCCCTAAAATCTTTTTCCTTTTTAATTTAGCTACTCTGTCTTCTTGTCCTTGGAGGGAAGGAATGGCATGGAGCCCTCCTTCTGCTGAAGACAGTGGAACCAGAAAATAATGAAGCGAGAGGAAAGCATTTGGCTCCCTGAGCTGACGCCCCCACATGTAACCTCTTCATGTCACCCAGCCCTGCAGCCTCTTCATCTCCTCTTTTAGCTGTTACTTTAGTCATCTGAGCCCCAAGCACAGAGACCTAAATTATCAGTGTGAGCAAGTTCAACCTACACATTTCAGTTCCAGCCTTGTAAAGGCCCATGTCCTTCCTCAGGAGACAGTCCTGAAGGAGCAGCTCTGAACAAGGACACGGGCATGAGTTAGGTGGCTTTGCTGCTGCCAGCCACTGCTGTGAATGGCAGGGGCTGGGGTGTAGGGGGTGTCGGGGGTGGGGGCAGGTCAAAGACCCAGGACCATAAAACCCAAAGCACCAAGAAATACTCAGACCCACCAGGATAGAGAAGTAGATAGTCATAAAGGAATAAGGTAGAGACATCCTCATGATATTCACCCCACCTGTGTATATACCTCTTTACACTTAGCAGATCACTTTCACATCATCTCATTTAACCCTCACAAGCTCCAGGTGAGACTGTCATTGCCCAGGAAATGAGATGAGGGAGAGAGGGAGGGTAATTAGTGACAGAGCTGGGGACTCAAAGTCAGTCATTCAGACTTACATTAATTTTATAATAAAGACCATATTATATTGTCATGTATTAATTATATATCAATGATGCACCCTATATCTATATTATTCCGTATTATATTATTGAGAACCTATGGTGTATTAGGTCCTGTTTTTGTTTTTTATTTTATTATTTCTACCCTCACCCCCCCTTGTTGCTTTGTGCTTGCTGTCTGCTCTCTGTGTGTTCTTCTGTGTCTGCTTGTCTTCTCTTTAAGCAGCACCAGGAACTGATCCTGAGACCTTCCGGAGTGGAGAGAGGTGCTCAATCTCTTGCGCCACCTCAGCTCCCTGGTCTCCTGTAACTCTTATTGTCTCTTCTCTGTGTCTCTTTTTGTTGCATCATCTTGCTGCACCAGCTCTCCGCGTGGGCCAACACTCCTGTGCGGGCCAGCTTGCCTTTCACCAGGAGGCCCCGGCAATCGAACCCTGGACCTCCTACGTGGTATATGGGAGCCCAATCTCTTGAGCCACATCTGCTTCCCTTAGGTCCTGTTTTAAGGCCCTTGCATTGAGTCCTCACCACCACCCCAGATAAGGACACTGAGGCACAGAGAGATCATTTTGCCAAGGTCACACAGGACCCAAGTGGCCCAGCTGAGATTTGAACCCACCCCGACCAGTGTGTTTTTTCAGGACAACTCGCCGCCTGCCTCAGGTGGGCCACATCGTTGAGTTTTGGATTTGAGTTCAGGGAGCAGACTGCACCAAAATCCTGGTTTTCTTAGCTCACGCCTGTCGTGACTGCGTTGCTTTCTTCTGCAACGACTTCACTTCCTGCTGTCTTCGCAGCTCCCTTCCTATCAGTCTCCGAGACGCTTAGCCCGAGCCGGTTCTCTCTGTCTTGGCTTCTGTTTCCGCTGCTGCCAGCCTCAGCGCACGGTCCCAGGAGGAACTGGAAAAGCCTGTGGATTTTATAAGGCTATGGATTTTTGAAGAGATATGAGTGTTGATTTATTGTCTTCTCTGCATGTTGAAAATGGTCTTCTAAAAACTTTATGGATGTATTTACATGGAAATCTTCCAACCAAAGAATGTACTGTAATACAAAGAAATTTTCTTCTAATATTGTTTCATTTCAAAGTGACATTGAATCAGGTCTGAGTAAATATTTATGATTTCTCTTGAAATGTGACAGCCTCATGACATGGTAATTAATTTTACTGTAGGCTGAATTCCAAATGGCTTTGGTAATATATGAGTAGGTGTGTAAAATGTTTATAGGGCTTTCAAAAAATAAGCCCAAGGCTTAAATGAAACCTTAATCAGACAACCGAGGAGGAATGAAATTGCAATTCTAATTTTGCTGATAGAATTTTTGTGGGAAGCAGGGAGATTTAGAGATTGATATTCATTGCAGAGAACCAGCACTCATCATATATTTTATGTACTGTAAAAGTATTTGGGAACTTCAAATACACTTACTTTCCAAGAAATACATGCATTTTGAGCAATGGTTAAAAAGAAGGGCTAAATTTAGAAAGTTGGCTTTGGTTTAGGGCAAAAGCTGAAAGGAACAGCTTTTCATAATTCTCTGCAAGAGGCCTAAGGAGAAGCATCTCATCTGAGAACTCCATTTTTGGGTGCTTCTTTCTCTCCTGACATTTTAATTGGTCAGCAAATCCTGACTTTTCTATTTGAAAAGTATACCCAGAATCTGACTTCCTTTCACTACCTTTACCACTACTGCCTGGTGCAAGACATATCCTCCCTCACCTGATTGCTATGATAACTCCTGAACTGGTTTCCCTGCATCCAAACTCCCCTCCCTTTCTCAAGTAGTCGATTATCGGTACAGCAAACAGGGTGGTCCCTGTTAAAACTTAAGTGAGTCACTCCTCTACCTCCACTGTCTTAACTCGGATTGCAAGCCAGATGCATCGCCCACCGAATCCTCTCTTGCCCTCTCCAACCTGTCACTGCCTCCTGTCACAGGCCGTCTCAGTGGGAAGCTGATACTCCAACATCTGCCTGGCTCCATCCCTCCCCTCCTTCAGGTCTTTGTGCACATGCCACCAAGGTGAAACCTAAATTCACCACCCTTTTAACATGTGCAACTGCCCTTCCCCCAACCCTGTCCCCTTCACCTGCTTTACTTTATCTCCAGCACTGGTTGCCCGCCCACACTCTATCTTTTACTTATTTTCCTTAGAATGTAAACTCCATGAAGTCAGGAATTTGTATCTGCTTTGTTCACTGCTCTATTGCCAACAGCTGGAATAATGCCCAGTACATAATAGGTATAAGAGAAAATCCTTGTTTATTGAATGAATGAGTGAGTGAATGAATGAATGAAGGGATTTTCCTAACTGTTATACGAGGAATGTGAGTTCTGAGAGAGGAGCCAACACTTAGTGGAGGCTCCAGAAGAGACTGTCAAAGGGGGTGTGAAGATGTCTGGAATCTCAGGGTACGAGTTACTGACTAATAGACTACTGGTTGGACAGCAGATGTAGCAAAACTAGATGAGCTAGAGATGATGCTGTAAAGTTGATCCCAGAACAGGGGTGCAAAGCTGGAGAAAATAGAATTACATGCTTTCTGGATAACATGCATTCTAATTAAAAATAGCTTCCTATGTACAGACCCTAACACGGCCCAATGCCTTTAACACCCAGCAGCATGGCTGCTCAGGCTCAGAAGTCTCAGTATTTCCCAGAAGATTAGTTTCTACAATGGAGTGTGAGGAGTTTTAAAACCATAAATTAACAGTTTTTTGCCATTTACAAAGTACTGTGTACAAAACAATAACCAAATTGTTCACTGACTGAGCAATTTTATTATCTTGTACAATAATATATAGATTTATTGAGTAATTACCCTGTACTAAGTGCTTACTTACAGTTCTCTTTTGAGTCTCACAGGTTATTATTATTATCACTAAGAGAATGTTCATGCAACAGCATTTATTGAGCACCTACTATTTGCCAGGGATTATGCTAAGCACTGAGGTTCCTGCCTCAAGGAGGTTACAATTTAGTGAAAGAGACAAACACTGAAAATCAGAGCCCAGTGTGAGATGTGTTTGGGAGGGCCATGGAGTAGGAGGAGGCAAACTACATAACAAGAGCCATGGGGAAAAGGAGATATAGCTTTTGAAGAAAAAAATCCTGTTTCCTCCTTCTCAATCATGTGTAGCCCTTTGTTAATTTCCTCCTTTGCCTGATGAGTAGACTTTTCCAGGGAAATCACTTAGTCTACAATCACTGTTTCTATTTACAATGACCAGAAATCAGCTTAGAGGCTGTCCTTGGATTGGTGAAAGGGAAGGGTGATGGAAAATCTTGTGAATCACTTCTTTGCCCTTCTACAGTCTTTCCCAAGGAGGTTGTGTTACCATGAGGCAAATTTTGAAGTCGTTTTGTAGATTGCTTGAGTCAGAGAAGGATCAAAACCCCACACGGAGAACGGATGTGGCTCAAGTGGTTGAGTGCCTGCTTCATTCCCCAGCCCTGGTACCTACAAACAAACAAACTAACAAACACACATGAAGGTCAAATCTACCCACAGATGTGGGACCCAAATGTTTCTTAGTCTATGAGGATGCTTTATGGCCTTTGATATCCCAGAGTAGGTCAGTCTAGGGTGTGCAAGATAATATTATACAGTATATGGGAATAAAATATTGGAATGTTGGCTAATACTTTATCTAAAATAAGAAAGGAATTAAGCTTTATTTAAATTTAATATACGGGTCCATGCGTGCTTACTTGGTCTGTACGTCTGTTGGTGCCATGTCACATACTCAAGGGGTATCCCGAGGGAATGTCGTGGGTTACACACACACACACACACACACACACATCAATGCCTTCCCTCGCTCATCTGCTTTCAGGATATTGTAGCTTATTCGTGCTACTCGAGAGGATGTACAGATTGTGTTGCTTAGTCCTAACTAAATAAACTCTCACAAAATGGAGGAGTGGCTTAAGAAGATTCCTGCAGAGACACAGTTTGTTGAAAGTGCCACCAATAATGAAAATCCAAGTAAGTGACAAGAAAATGTCACTGTCCCTAATCCTATGGAAGCTCGTTGTCAGACACAGGATGAGGTTAGAAACGATGACCAGCTAATCAGATCAGACAAGAAGTTGGCCAAAAATTTTAAAAAGGAGAGGAAAAAAAGAAAAAGAAATTACCCAGAAGAACAAAAAATTAGAAAATTTCAAGGGGGTACTGCCTTTACCTCCATTGCAAATTTCTGATAATCCTCACTCTAAGTGTAACGATAGAGATGCATGTATATAATTTATAGATAAATACACTTATATTGAAGTAGAATTCTAAAAATTTGTACTACTAAAATTGTGTAAATTTTTTTAAAAATTGAAAACCACTGTAAGGTAACTAGACCTGCTTTAACAAGTCCTGGTCGTTAGGGCAGAACTGGGTGGCTCATTTGTACAGCACCGAGATCAGGGCTTGTTGCTAATTCACTTAGAAGCTGCATTTCTTAAACAATGCTATCTGGATGCGGATGTTCCCTAAATAACCTTCCTGTGTGCAATGAGCCTCTGGAAAAATAATTCCATACTTTATAACAAATAATCATTTTATACTGTACAGTAATGGAAAATATGGAAGTATCATTTTATATCATTTCTTTAAACCTGTGAAATTTAATTTATATTTTAAAATTTTCCTGTATGCATTATTTTTATTTGTGACTTTTCTTAGTCTGACAACGATTTTTCTTTTCGAGAGAGAAAATTTGCATCACTGCTCCACACGTGGAACAGTGTTGCTTGGTGAGTCATCGTCACAAAAAGTTTAAGAAATGTTCCTTCAGAGTGCGTGACTAAACCTCCCTGTTGGTCAAATACTCTTTGGAGATAGATGGGGTTTAAATTAAGAAGTAATATGTAAACCAGCTTTCCTTTGAGCGGTCCTGGGGCAGGATTGGTGGTAGCCTGGATAGCTGACTTAGTTTCTCTTTATTCTGAACCCTGCCCGGACTCCAGTTCACGAGCCAGCTCCTTGCCTCCCTGACCATTGTCTACACTGGGAAACCTGTCTGTGGGATTCACCCACGTCCTCATCACCACCCTCTGCTGCAACCATCTCTGAGACCCCCTTCCTGCCAAGCTCCCTTCCCTGACCTCTGAGCCTGCTGCCTATCTTGACACCACGCTAAGAGTTTCCCACTGGCTCCACTTCTTGTTCCCCATGTAGGCAAAGCCAAGGGGCCAGGTTACTTCTCCTCTGGGTTTAGGGGCCTCTCACAGCTGCCTCCAGGCCCTGGAGGATGAGAACTCAGAACAGCCTACCAGGGATGGGGCAAGCAATCACCCTTTAGACATCCCAGGACTTTATGAAGACGTGCTGCTTAGTTCTCAGAGGAGTTTGGAGGGAGGATACACTGCCTGCCCACTGACCAATCTCCTCGCCTCTTCTGTGGAATTCAGGCTTGTGGGACCCCTCTCCCCGACTGACCGGGGCAGGGGGCTTTGCTACCAGCCTGCTCAAGATGCATCTTTCCATGGGAGGCGAGTAGTTCAGTGGTGAGTCATTCAAACCCGGCCCTGCCACTTGGCTAGTTACTTAGCCTCATCTGTAAAATGGGGACAGTAGCAATGCCTCTTTTGTGGATTTGTTGTGAAGATTAAATGAGAATCCACATAATGCACTTAGTCCAAGGTATAGTAAGGTGCCAAAAATTGTGAGCTATTATTATAGTACGTATTCAGTCTCAGACCCCAGCTGAACAGACTCCAGGGAATTTCATGACTAAACTAAAATTGGACTTTGACCTCCCTAGAAAGTAATAGGGTCTCATATTATTTCTCCTACTTAAAGCGATCTAATTTTACAGAAACAGGCTTTGAAAGCAGTAAGACTTGAATTCAAACACTTGATCTGTCACTTCCATGATCCTGGACAAGTTACTTAGCTCTGTGAGTCTCATCTGTAAAATAGGATAGTCATACAATAATATTGAGTTGTGAGTCCACCATGTAGGCATAGCATCCAAGAGAGTGTCTGACACTCAGCAGGACCTCAATAATAGGGATCGCTTATAAATAAACCAAGCAATACATATTTAGGCTATGTGAAACTAGGATGACTATTGTCCTATGACAATATGGAGGAATCCTCAGGCAGATGGAGGCGTCCAGTAGGCATCGATAGAAGACTAAACACTTTATTGAACCCCTACTGCATCCCATGTGCTGGCTAGGCACTCTGTAATCTCATGTATTCTTTAAAACGATGTGACGTATATATTAATAACACCATGTTATGGGTGGAAAAACTGAAGTTCAAAAAACTTAAGACCTTGTTCAAAGTCTATCACCTGATCCCCAAAGTCCATTCTGTACTTACCTTCCTCTACTCCATACTGCCCACCACCCCTGATCTCTGGACCAGTGAATATCTCTCAAAGAAAATATCTGATTTCCTCTCTAGTCCAGATAATGGTAATTAAACCAGAATCAGCAGTGGGCACTCTTGCATTAAACCTACAGGGCAACCATAAGGGCTTAATGCTTTAGTCTCCACCCCCTCCCGACCCTCAATTACAGTGACTTCCAGGGCATATTCATCCCAGCTGAAGCGTATGTCTAGTTCTCCTCTGGCCAACCCAGGGACCACCCTGTCAATTTGATCCTTTGGGGTGGTGGTGGAGGGGTAGGGGCAGATCTCCTGAATTAGGACACAGAATCTTGCTATCAGACAACAGCTCTAGGGGATTTCATTGATGGAAGGTCAGTTGGCAATCCAGGGTAATCTTCATGAGGAAAAAAGATGGAGAGGGAAACCTCCATAATGACCACTGGCTATTCAACCTGGCTAACATCTGAAATCAATACCCCTGCGAGTTAATCCCAGATTGGCTGGATCAGTTACAGCCAACTGTAACTGTATCATAGAGGAGGACAGAGAGAGGCAGGATGTGGGAAGGTGGAGAGTGCAGGGCCATGTCCAGGACCAATGCAGGTCATTTCCACACTCCTAGGATTATTATAGGATGGAAGCCCCAGACAGCTTCTTTCAAAAATGAAAGTACTTCTTCCCCTTAGAATTCTAAAATAATGCATATGTAATATTATTTTTATTAATTAGACTTTTTAAAGAAGAAATTGAAAGTTTCCCCTTAATCATGCCACTTGGTGATACCGTTCTGTGGAAATCCTTTCAACCCTTTTTCTTTTCATATATCTCTAGCCTCCTACAATTTTTTTAAATGGGACTATATTATGTGGTATTATTTGATCACTTCTGATATCTTTCCAAAAGAATATAGATCTATGTTGCTACTTTAATGGATTTATGATATTCCATGATGTATCACAATTCATTAACCATTCCCCTCTTTTAAATTGTATCCGGGAGCAGATATAGCTCAGTGATTGAGTACCTGATTCCCATATACAAGTTCCTGGGTTCAATCCCTGGTACCTCCTAAAAAAAAAAAAAAAAAAGAAAAAGGTAACTTGTTTTCAATTTGCCACAATTATAAACAAAGCTGTAACAAATACCATAGTACATTTCTGGTAAGTATATCATCCTATGGGGTCTTTAATCTTGGCCCTGAAATTCCATAAGACTCCAGGAACCTCAATTTCACCTGTGTGTACCCTCTTAATAAATTGAAGTAAAACCATTACCACTAGCCCATGCTCTGTGGATACACAATGAACAAAATAGAACAAACGTCTGCCTTTAGAAAGCATACAATTCGGGGTGGGGGCGGTGTATGGAAGAGGAACAATAAACAAAATAAATACGTGACATGTCGTGTTGGAAGGTGGCAAGTGCTAAGGAGAAAAATGAAGCAGGGAAAAGGGGTGTGGAATCGAGTCACCCGGTGTTTGTTCTCTGTATTAGCCATGCTATTCAGTTTAATTCCTCAAACATCCACTGAGCCTCTATGCTGTCCCACGACCTGTACTAGGAATTGGGAATCGGGGGTGTAGAGTGGAATAAAGTGTGAGCCCTGTCATTGATAAGCTCACATTTATTTTCTTGCTTGTGACTTAACCATATCATGTATGTGTATTTATTCTTTACAACTAGATTAGAAAGTCCTAGAGGGCAGGAACCCATGCTTTATACTTTTCTTGCATCTTCCCGAGCTTTTAGCATACTGTTTTTGTACAGAGTTAGTGTTCAAAAAATGTTTGTTCCTTACTTGTAAAAAAGAAATGATGCTGGGAGCAGATGTGGCTCAAGCGGTTGGGTGCCCAACTCACATATGGGAGGCCCTGGGTTCAGTTCCCGGGACCTCCTGAAGAAAAAACAAAAACAAAAACAAACAACAAGCAAAGCAAACAAAAAAACCAACTCAGGGAGGCTGATGTGGCTCACTGACTGACTGCCGGCTTCCTACATACGAGGCCCCGGGTTCAATCCCCAGTCCCAGTACCTCAAAAAAAAAAAAAAAAGAAAGAAAGAAAGAAAGAAAAATGATGCAGGTGATTTTGAGCAATGGCAAAGTGTGTGTTATTATAAGCCAAGAAAGATTCAGGGTGAGTTAGTTCTACTTAAGCTTTGGGTGAAAAACGCAGTAATGTAGATGAATGAGAAAACTACCAAATTAAATCATGGTGTTGGCATTTCTTTAAAAGTTGCTCTAAATCGTGTATCTTCTAATTAAATATAGTAATAGCAATTTTAGCAAATGTTGTACAAAACTGGCTCAATAAGTAACATGATTTTAAATAGAAAAACATAAACCATGAGGAGTAAGTCGTTGGATTTTCCTCTGGCTCTGTGTGGCTCTCTTAAGCTGCTCCCAAACCCTAGTAAGTGCACCAAACTCTGCCTGAAGGGGGAGCTCTAGCACTCATTTGAGGTTCAAGCCCTTAGTTCTTAGTTCCTCAACCCTGCCCGAGAGCCCCTGGTTTTGCATTCCATCCCACCTTCCTGGCTACCAACCAGCTGTTCAAACACCTCCCCCCACCCCTTTTAAAAAAATCCTAGAGTTGTAGGTAACTCTAAAAGTATGGAGTGGTACAGGATAAGACTGGCTTTACAGCTGTCATGATGGAATGCCTAATGTTTGTCAGGGATTATACTTCATGTTACATGTATTATTTCTAATTCTTAAAACAACCTTGCAAGAGGAGTAGTAGTATCTGCACTTTGCAGACAAGGATTCTGAGACTGAGAGAGGTTAAGTAACTTTTCCAAAGTCACATTGTAAATGGCAGAGACAGCGCTGTCTAAAGCCAGGGCCCATGTACCCTCTACCTCAATGCACGGCTCTCTGTAGCTGTCTTTATGTAATTATTTGTTTGTTTGCTTATTATTACCATAGCTGATATCATTCTGGCAGAAGCAGTATGATTTTTTTTTTTTAAGATTTCTTTCTTTCTTTCTTTCTTTTTTCCTTCTTTCCTCCCTCCCTCCCTCCCTTCCTTCCTTCCTTCCTTCCTTTCTTTCTCCACAACCCCCTGCCCCCCATTGTTTTGTACTTGCTATCTGCTCTCTGTGTGTAATTCTGTGTCTGCTCGTCTTCTCTTTAGGCAGCACCGGAAACCAATCCTGGAACCTTCCGGAGTGGGAGAGAGGCACTCAATCTCTTGTGCCACCTCAGCTCCCTGGTCTGCTGCGTCTCTTATTGTCTCTCCTCTGTGTTTCTTTTTGTTGCTTCATCTTGCTGTGCCAGCTCTCCACATGGGCCAGCACTCTGTATGGGCCACTCTCCACTTGGGCCAGCTTGCCTTCAGGAGGTCGCGGGAATCGAACCCTGGACCTCTTATATGCTAGACGGGAGCCCAATCACTTGAGCCACATCTGTTTTCCAGTATGATTTTAAAATGATATTTTTCTTTGGATTTAACAATCAGTTCTTCCCCTCTTCACTTCCCCCTCTCTTCGCGCAGCTCCTCTCAAAAAGAATCTGCCCATCTAGGCTTGCAAGGTTGAAGTGAGGATCTGTTGGTTCTTTCAGATACTTTCTCACCTAGTGCTTCCTGGACCAAGCAGGTCCTAGCACTGGTTGAGCTCCATCAACCAGACCTGCCCACAGAACCAAGGCTTTTTGAGTCAATTAAGTTCCTTCTGAGCTGAGCCTTGCTTTTTGACTGTAGTTACTGGCACACTCCCAGAATGTGAGAGTACCTGGGAAGAAATAAATAGCCCACAGAGACCTAGCTTTTCAAGCCCCTATCTACAGAGTGATATAAAGATCTCAGCATGAAATGGACTTTTTCCTAGCTCCTGCCATATTACCTGAGGCAGAGAAGGTACACAATGATTTCTGAGTGAATAAATGACATGATTTACAAAAGTGTTTTACAACTGTTGAAGCCTTTCCCACAGAATGCAAAGAGAAGTTTCAGAGATGCTAATGCCTGGGGTAACACAGAAAGCTCTGAAGACAACATCATTGAGTCAAATCAGCAAAGTGGCTGACTATGCTAAGTCTAATTAAGGAGAGAATCCCCAAAAAACATTAGTTACCAAAAAGAGGTATTCTCTTTCGTGTAAAAACTTCTGCCATGTCCCCAGAGCAGTTTGTGGCACAGTGAGATATCAACTCCACATTTTTTTTCTCTATGGTCCTATTATCAAATTCCTCTTTCTTAAAAAAAAAAAAAGAAAAAAAGAAATAAAACTTTAAAAATTATGTAAATAATATATGTATATTATAAAAATAATAGAAAATACTGAAAAGTATGAAAAATAACTAAACATCACTAATATTCTCACCACCCAGAAATATTCAAGACTAGCAATTTGGTGTCCTTCCTTCCAGCATTTTCCCATGCATGTATAATATATAATTACAGCAGTAGGATTCATACAAGCAGTTTTGTTTCCTTCTTTTTAATATAACATTATATAGTATTTCCCCATGACATTGAATATCCTTAAGCCATGATTTTCAGTAGTTGTGTAATATTGTATGGATGCCAACATAATTGATTATGAGCATCTCTAATCATTGTTTTTCCTTTTTTACTGTATAAATAACTCATAATAAATATCTCTGTACAGAGATCCTGTGTATATCTATGATTATTTCCTTATGATTGTCCTCTAATTTTGGAATTCCATGCTTGGCTACTTCTAAGGCAGGAATTGTCAGCCAATGAGGCATGGCCCCTCAGAGGCAACAGCAAAGAGTGGGACACATGTAACTTGAAAAACCTTAATCAAAGTTTCCATTGTATTCATTTGTTTTTCCTTAAGATATTTGTTTTGAAATTATATGATATTAAAGATGATGGAGGATTTTGTTTATCTGAGGGAGGAATGGGTTTAAAGTTTGCACTCATTCAAAAATATTTATCCATGTGGCCTTTCTCTAAGCCGAATTCAGCATATAAATACATTACCTTCCCCGCAGCGTGGAACATGACTTCCAGGGATGAGCTTCCCTGGTCCCGAGGGATTACTACCAAGCACCAAACTCACAATGCAACTGGAAAAAGACCTTGATCAAAAGGGGGAAATGGTAAAAACAAATGAGTTTATATGGCTAAGTAACTTAAAAATGAGTCGGGAGGTCATTCCAGAGGTAATGCTTATGCATGTCTCAGCAGGATCTCTTTGACTGCCAAAGTAGATATTACCCCTAAATAGCAGGGCTCCTGAGGGCTCTGGAGACATCTAGACATTAAAGTCAGGGCAAATAGTTTGGGAGTTTGGTGCCTTGCCAGTGGGCCCTACTTTGGAATTTATGCTCCCCAGGGGGACAGAATTAGACTCGGTTGTGGTTTCCCTATACATGGCTCTTCTGTCCTCCTATTTGAACCTATAATCAATACCAGAGTTGGTAGATGTACATCCAAGAGACTTAAATCTTTGGGCTCTCCATGTGTCAGCTGGGCCCTGAATCTCAATGGAGTTGCAACACCTACTCTCTGGTTCATTGGTCTCACCCAGGACAATAACATGGAGGTGATGATGGACATCTACCACACCAAGGAACCGAGAGAGTCTATAATTGCAAGCGAGTCCCACCCATAGGCCATATGGGATCACAATCCCCTCTCAATAAGAGGTGGGGTGGACATCACCATCCCAGAATCCTCAGGATTGGGGAATGAACTATGGACTAGAGTAGACTTACTGGTATTCTACTATAGACTTATTGTGGTTCTACCAATGGAAGAACTTATATCATTGATGTGGAGGCAGTGGCCACTGGAGGTTCTGAAGGCAGAGAGAGGGAAAAACAGGTGTAATACAGAGGCATTTTGGGGACTTTGGAATTGTCCTGAATGACATTGCAATGACAGATACATGCCAATATAAATCTTGCCATAACCTACAGAATTGGGTGGGAGAGAGTGTAAACTACAATGTAAACTATAATCCACCCTTAGTGGCAATACTCAGAGTGTATCCATCAATTGCAACGAATGTACTTCACTAATGAAGGATGTTGTTAATGTGGGAGGTGTGGGGAGTGGGAGATATGGGAATCCTCTATATTTTTTATGTGACATTTGTATGATCTAAGAACCTTTTTAAAAATTAAAATTTAAAAATTAAAAACAAAAACAAAAACAAAAAAATATTTATCTGACACCTACGATATGTAAGGTGCCATACTAAGCCCTGGGGATCTAGCTATGAGCAAGACAGACAGGTTGAGCATCACATACTAAGGTTTGCATGGAGTTTTAAAAATATATTTTTTATTGAAGTATATCATTCATACATGAACATGCATAAACAATAAGTGTATAGTCAAGATTGTGAACTTACAAAATAAACATGTATAACATCATACAGGGGTCTCATACATCACCCCTCCATCAACACCTTGCATTGTTGTGAAACACTTGTTACAAACTATTCAAGAACATCGTCAAAATATTACTACTAACTAGAGTCCTTATTGTATATTTGGTGTATTTTTCCCCCAACCCATGCTATTTTAAAAAATATATATTTTTATTACAGAGGTTGTGAACTTACAAAACAATCATGCACATGTGTAGAATTCCCATATAACACCCCTTCACCAACATACCACACTGTGGTGAAACATTTGTTACAGATTATGCGATAATATCATCAGATTATTACTACCAACCATGGTCCATAGTGTAAGTTTGGCACACTTTTTCTCTTCACCCCCATTATCAACACAGTACAACTTTGGCATTGATGCAAGAATATTATAGTATTGCTGTTAACCACAGTCTATAGGTCATACCAATTGTATTCTTCCCATGCTTCTCCACATTCCCACCACCCTGCAATAGTGATGTACATCTGCTCTAGCTCACAGAAGGACACTCTTGCATTTGTACCCTCAACCACAATTCTCATCCACCTCTGGATTCACTGTGTTATTCAGTCCCTAGATTATTCTTTAGCTTTTCTTTCAATTGACATTTACTTCCCCAGACTACTTTTTTCAGCCACAATCCCATTTATAAACCAGCTGCTACTCACTATAATTTGTTACCATCAACTCTAACCATTTCCACACTTTTATAGTCAAGTTAATTAAAACTTCTACATACATTAAGTATCAGTAGTTCTTCTCAACCTTCCTCTTATCTCCTAATAACCTATACTCTGGGTTTTAACTCCATGTGTTTATTCTTTGTATTTAGTTCATACTAATGAGACCATGTAATATTTGTCCTTTTGTGTCTGACTTACTTCGCTTAGTATAATGTCTTCAAGATTCATCCATGTTATCATATGTGTCCCAATTTCATTTCTTCTTACTGCAGCATAGTATTCCATCATATGTATATACCACATTTTGTTTATCCATTCATTGGTTAATGGATACTTGGGTTGTTTCCATCTTTTGGCAATTGTGAATAATGCCGCTATGAACATTGGTGTACAGATGTCTGTTTTTGTCACAGGTTTTAGTTCTTCTGGATATATTCTTAGCAGAGGAATTGCTGGATCATACAGAAGTTCTATACTTAGCTTCCTGAGGAACCACCAAACTGTTTTCCACAGAGGTTATACCATTTTACAATCCCACCAACAGTGAAGGAGTGT
The DNA here is from genome assembly GCA_026826555.1 of Tolypeutes matacus. NCBI lineage: Eukaryota > Metazoa > Chordata > Mammalia > Cingulata > Chlamyphoridae > Tolypeutes > Tolypeutes matacus. The sequence goes on from JAKSZT010001178.1 coordinate 17,100,077, forward strand.
TCCTATTTCTCCACATCCTCTCCAGCACTTATTGTCTGTTTTTTTAGTAATGGTCATTCTATGTGGTCCTAGTTGATATCTCATTGTTGTTTTGATTTATATTTCCCTAATAGCTAGTAATATGGAACATTTTTTCATGTGCTTTTTGGCCATTTGTATTTCCTCTTTGGAGAAATGTCTATTTAAATCTTTCACCCATTTTTTGATTGGATTGCTTGCTCTTTTATTGTTGAGTTGTATGATCTCTTTATATAGAATGGAAATCAAACTCATCAGATATGTGATTTCCAAATATTTTCTCCCAGTGAGTGGGCTGCCTTTTCACCTTCTTGATGGAGTCCTTTGAATGCATGGAGCACTTTTAAAGCCTCTAATGGCCTGTGCAGACCAATTTTTTTTTTTTGTCTGTCTTATTTGGAGCAAATTACATTTTGTGCTGAGATTAAAAGGGATTACAAAGGTAAAGTGCCTTGCACAGCCTGGCCTACACCAGATCTTTAATAAATGGCAATTGCCTTCCCCCTCCCATCTCCTCAAAGCACAGTTTCAATTCTTTTCCATGGTTGTGCTGAGCTGCTCGACTCACCCTGAGACCTGGGCTCGTGAGGTTACTGGCCAGCATTCTTCTCTATAAACCCAGAATCTTAGCATTATTAACACCAGGCTTCCTCTCAGCTAAAGTCAATATGATTTGATTTGAAGGGTCAATCATTTATGGACTTTGGGGTTCAATACTGGCCTATTAACCTGGATGGTAGGCTTTATGTGAAATGCTCTCTTTGGAACCTTAGTGGAAAACTTGGGGCCATTCAATGTTACTTTGCCTTTTACATCACTGTTAACTATCCCACTAAGCCTCAGAGTTCCTGATATTCAGCTTTCGAGAATCGCTTCTTGCTTTGGCAATGGGAACAATTTTTAAAAAACCTTGAAAGAGATTTGGCCATTTGGGGTAAAGATGTAAAAGTGCCTACTGTAATGGGAAGGTAGAAAGATAAAAAATGCCCTTAATGAGATAGGCCAGCTCTTCTCCCTCCCCACAGAACTTGTGGGGACAAATACAGATTATTTGGGGTAGTGAAGTTCTTATTGTGGTTTTTTTCTCTTCTCCGTAAGCACAATAACCATCCATTTTATCGGAGGGAAGCTTGTCTCGGATGTGTGTTGTCTTTCAGTGTTGATCTGCCGCTAAGACCAGTGGACCTGCAGTTCACACAGCAGGTGAGCGGCTTATTTTGTGGTCTTGACGACCCATAACTTCTTCAAGACACTGACCTCAGAAACCGAAGCTTTAAAAACCATTTTCTATCCCCAATGAAGTGAAACAAATATTGATGTTTAGAGAAGCTGGAGGCACTCAGAGCTGGGTTATAAGTAAGGAATAATTTTATTTGCCTTTTCTTACCTCCTATACCACCCTTAGTATTTTTTCTTAGATATATTTTTCTCTCTTTCCAGTGGATTCCAAAAAAAAAATTTTTTTTAAATCTTTTTAGGAGCCCATTGTCATACTGTATTTCCTAAAGTAAATATTTATATACCCAATATGGAGAAATTTTTAGCCAAATTTCTTTTATCCACATTAGAGAGCACTTGAAACATTGATCTCTGATCATCCTTGATAGATCACAGCCATCTGGCAGTCTCCAAGGGTGGATTTACTACTAGTCAAGTCCATGATATATCCTGCACTTCAAAGGAGCAGGGTTGGGCCCACACATAGCTGTAACAGGAAATGTAATAGGGGATTTATACACCTAATTAAAAACAGCAAACTCTCAAATCCCGACCCATAAATTGACTTCTAGAATTCTGATTGCTGGAGTTTCAAATCAATGCAATTTGAGGTGAGAGTTCGTTTTTCCCTGAGTCAGGTGAGCCCTGAGCTTTATTTTAAAAATTGAAAGCTTTCACTAGATATTAAATCCACTTCCAAGAAAAGCATAAATGTAATCTGAGTTCTGTGACTATATAAAAATCTGACTTATGAAAATTTGTCTAAAAAACCATAGACCCTAAGCATCAGAGGCAGATACAGCCTGAGATGGAGAATCACAAGATTGTTTAGCTAATAAACCCTACAGTATTCTATAGGACGTATCACTTAAAATGTGCTGTGTTTGGGTGAAGTTATTTTAAAAAGTGGAATCTGGAAAAAAAATACTGGATCAGCAACAAGGGCAGGAAGCCGAAGTCACTGGTGCTATCCACACAAGGCCATAAAAAATTTGTGTCGCCATCATTTTGTTATTTTGAAAATAGTTTTTTCAATTGATAGTTGGTTAGCATGTCCCGTGTCACTCCATTTTATTATCATTCTGGGCCATTTGAAAGACCTAAAAATTGCTGTTTACCCACATCAGCAACGTAAACCATAATGGCGAGGTTCTTGTTTTTGTTTTTTCCTCGACAAATGCCTTAAGACTGTGAGTACCGTGATATCCTGTGAGCTCCTTGAAGCAGGGTCAGCCATGTGTGGTCAGCACCAAGGCCAGTGAGCGGCACTCAGGAGGGGCTCCGTAAGCAGGAGTCCATCCAAATTGGAGGACTCGAGCATTCAGCCCTTGGTCATCCCTGCGCCTGAGGAAAGCCAATGAATAGGTGACCTCCTTGGCTGGGAAGCCGCGGCCGATAATGTGTATGATTTGGACCTTCTATACGGTCATTTTCTGTGACTTGTAGAGCATCTGGTAGAGATTCGGAGGCAGAGAAACTGAATAGGCAAAATTGGAGAATGCAGGGACGATTCCTAGAGCGCCTCTAAAATCTTTTTGTAGCACAAGAGAAATGTGATTGTTACGGCGCTGCTTAAATTCCTCAGCTGGTCTCCTTCAAGGCTGAGCGATTCTGGTGGAGAGGAGAAGGACTACTAGGGGGAGCTAATGGTCTCCCTGTGACCGGCTGGAACCTCAATGCTGTATTAGTTTCTGTAAATATTTGACATGTGAGTAGTAAACAGGGAATAATGCTCAAGTCTGAATTACTCATGTGTTACACTGTAAGTGACACTGCATCAGTGTCAGCTGATGCAGTCAGCTTGAATCAAGTCTGTGATGCAATCAGCAGGCAGACAAGCCAGCGGTGACTGCAACAAAAGGTTTCAGGCTGCATGTTTGGGCTGAGAAGCGGCTCCTTTTGGTTGTCTTCTTGTCCTTTGGCAACATCACCAAACCTGCTCCAAGCCCTGCCATCACCAGCTCTTTAAACCATGTATCCTCTTCCTCAGGAATTTGCAACTAATTTTATATACACTGACAGCTGTGCCCAGGGACCACCGCCGGGGCCTGCCAGAGCCTTTAACCTGGACAATCTCACCTGATTTTTTTTCTCCTACGCTATAATCTCCTTGTTGGTAAACTTCTTCTATGCTCTGGGCAGGTCTGATTTAAATCTGCAAGACAAGTTGGGGGAAGGTAACGAATCTCTTTGAGACTCAGGAGGCCTCTTTTCTAAAATGCAGGGTGACCAACTGTCCCAGGTTTGCCAGGGATGGAGGGATTTCCCAAGGTACAGGACTTGCCATGCAAAAACTAGAAAAATCACAGGCGATGGGGATGAGTTGACTACCCTATTAAAAACAGGACTACCAATACCCCATTTCTTGTGTGCGTCAAAGGAAATATTGTTTGTAGAGCATCTGGTAGAGTGTGAGTATTCAATAAATGCTAGCTCTTACACTCTTCAGTCACGAACATGTATTTGTGAAACATCCACCACCTACCCTTCCAGGTGCTGGGGTGTGTGATCCACTGAGCCTGAGACACAAGCCCTGTCCTTCAGGTGGTCGTAATCCATTTGGGGGTCTAACGTTAATACACGTGAAACTGCTATTGTATTTATTTATACTCCACATCCTTCCCCAAAATAGGGTTGGAGGAAACTCAGAATAAATGATGCAGATACCTGAAAATAAGAGTCAAAGGACGACAACCACATAATTAAGGGAGACAGTGGTGGGATAATTATACTAGAAACACGAGGCTAAGGAAAGTTACTCCAATTGAACACAAACCAGGCAGAGAACAAAACAGGAATAACACAGGGCAGATTAAAACGAAACACTAAATTGTATGGTGTCAGCTCCAAAAGTTCAAGGTACTGCTCTAGCAGTTCAGGGCAGAGCTCAGGAAGGATTTCTCTCCCACCAGCTGCGTGGCCACAGGTAAGCTACCCACTGTGTACCTCCATTTCTTCACCTAGTAAGTGAGGAGAATACTTCTCACAACAAGGCAACTATTGAGACATGCATGTTTCCAAGCTGTCCTCTTCTCCTGCCCAGAAAAGAAGGCTGTGCCATACAGATTTCTCTTAAGGTGCAGGAAGAAGAGCAAGAATCTGTGCTGAGGTTTTGGGGGGAAATTTCTCAAGAGGCTCAGAGGAGAGAGGACAGGGTGGACGGTGAGGGGCAAGGGAAGTAGATGAGAGAGGAAAGAGGGATTTTCAGAAGTGTTGCCCAGAGCCACAGATTCTCTTTGTGGTGCTTGAGTATGTACGTTAAGAACTTGAGCAGTTTTATAAATTATTTTTGAGCTGTCAGATTGTGGTTCTTTCATCTCTACCCCACTCTAAGACATGGGCCAATGAGTTCATACATGATATAGCCCCTTGCACAGGGCATGTCTGAATCTGGATCTGAATCCTCTCCCAGCAACTTGTATCCTGTTTTCTCTCTTCATCAGAAAAAAAGAGTGCAAAGACACTTATGTGGGGAAGTGGATGTGTTCAAGCAGTTGAGCACCTGCCTACCAAATGGGAAGTCCTGAGTTTGGTTCCCGGTGCCTCCTAAAGAAGACAAGCAAGACAGAAAGCGAACACAATGGGCTGGCACAACAAGATGACACAACAAAGAGACACAACAAGGAAACATAATGAGAAACACCACAAGCAGGGAGCAGAGGTGGCTCAAGCTATTGGGCACCTCCCTCCCACATGGCACATGGGAGTTCCCGGGTTCGGTTCCCACTGCCTCTTAAAAAGAAGATGAGCAGACGCAGAGAGCACACAACGAACAGACACAGAAAGCAGGCAGCAAGTGCAAACAAAGGGGGCGATAAATCCTTAAAAAAGCACTTATGTGAATATACTAAAAACCCTATGGATTGTTCACTTTAAATGATGTATTTAAATGGGTGAATGTGTGTAAGTATGTGACTTATATCTCAATAAAACTATTATTTTTTAAAAACGAATTGACTGCTTTGTGGTGTCTTATGTTAAAGTCAGGGCATTCATTGGGAAGATGAGGGATCCTGAAAATTGGGATGGGGACTTATGGGCAGTTTCCGATGCATTTGAGGACCTCAAACCCTAAATTCTACCAAGGCTCCTCTCCCAGTAGAAGCAGTCCTTCCTTTCCTGAGGGGGCTCATGTTAACTTGTCTGAAGAACCCATATTGATCTCACCTGGTAGTAAATTGGTTGACTTGCAGGGAACTCTGGCTTTCCTCAGAACCCCTCCCCATCCCAGACCCTTTCTCAGTCCTATCCACAGTCACAGTGATCTCATCCAATCTTGTGGCTTTCAGTGCCATCTCTCTGCTGATGGCTCCAATTTATAGCTTCAGCTCAGATCTGTCTCCTGAACTCCAGAATCATATATTCAACTGTCTTCTTTAAATCTCTACTTGGATATCCAATGGGCATCTCAAAATGAACATGCCAGAACAGAGCCCTTTTTATCCCCGTCCCCACCACTTGCCCCTCTTACAGTCTTCCCTCTTTTAGTTAATGGCAACTCCACGGCTAAAGTCCTTGGTGTCACCTGTAACTCTTCTCGTTCTCTTACAGGCATCTAAAACATTAGCCAGTCTTGTTGGCTCTACCTTCAAAATATGTCTGGAATTGACCAATTCTCACAATTGCCATTGTCATTCTGTTTTGTTTTTTTTCTATTTAAAAAATATTTTTATTGTGGCTTCTATTTCTTTCAGCTTTTTTTAATTTTTTTATTTTAAAAGAAGCTTTAGATTATATAAATGTAACATCAAAAATGAGGGCCATTCTGGTTTAAGACTTTATTGTCTCTCACCTGTGTTTTTGCAATGGCCTCCTAGCTGGTCTCTGGCTTCCAGCTTTGCCCCTTTTCAGTCTGTTTCCAACACAGTAGCCAGAGTGATCCTGTTAAAGTGCAAGTCAGATTACATTATTACTTTGCTCGAGCCCTTCCAAAGCCTTCCCATTTCCAGGAGAGAAAAAGCTGATGTCCTTACCACAGCCTGCAGAGCCTCATGACCTGGCCCCCAGGCCTGATGAACTCATCTCTGTCTATGCCTCCCCACCACTCCACCCAGCCACCCTGGCTGTTTCTGGGGTCCTTGGACAGACCAGGTTCTCTCCACCTCAGGGCCTCTGCTCAGAATGCTTGTCCCTCAGAAAGCCACATGTCTCACTTCTCACATACCCAAGGCCTTTACTCAAAAGTCACTTTTGGGAGCTAATGTGGCTCAAGTGGTTGGGCACTCGCCTCCCACGTGGGAGGTCCCGGGTTTGGTTCCTGGTGCCTCCTAAAGCAGATGAGGAAGACAGTGAGCTGATATGATGGGCTCGCGTGGCTAGATGTTGCAATAAGATGACACCACGAGATGACGTAACAAGAAGACACAATGAGGAGACACAATGAGAAACACAACAAGCAGGGAGCGGATGTGGCTCAGGCAATTGGGCGCCTCCCTCCCACATGGGAGGTCCTGGGTTCAGTTCCCAGTGCACCCTAAAAGAAGATGAGGAGACACAGAGAGCACACAATGAACAGACACAGAAAGGAGACAGTGGGGGGTGGGGGGAAATAAATGAATAAATCTTAAAAAAAAAAGTCACTTTTCAGTGTCTTTCCTGGCCACCCTCTTTAAATTTCAAACTCTCTCCACGCCTGACATTCCTAGCCCCCTTCCTTGCTTCGTGTTTCTTCTCTATTACTTATCAGTCTTCTACCTACTACACATAGGCAGGGGGTTTGTCTTTTTTCCTTCCACTGCTGCATACCCAGTGCCTAAAACCATGCCTGGCACACAGTAGGTTCTCAACAAGAAATTGTAAAATAAAAGAATGAAACCACATGAAGCTCTTACCATGGTATATAACAAGTGTCCAATTAATAGAGCTGTTACTATTTAGCTGCTTGTTTCAACCACAAAGCGGGGAAGTGTTCTAGACTTTTTCTTTTCCTTTCCTTTTCTTCCTCCACTCCCATATCTAAATGGTCATAAAATACTATAGAGTCTATGTTAGCTTAAGCCCTCATCATTACTCACCTAGATTATTCTCATAGCCTCCCAAATGAACCCTGTTCTAGTAATTTCCTGTAAAAAATAAAATAAAAATAAAAGACAACATTGCTGCCAGAGTTTTGAAATCACAAATCTGATACTTCATTGGCTCCCCAGACCCATTAGGGTAAAGTTTACACTATTTCACTTAGTACACAAGTCCCTTCAAGATCTAACCCTACAACCTCTTCTGAGATTATTCCTCATATCTTTTGTTCCAACCAAATAGAGCCACTTGTGGTTCCCCAAGGAATAATGCTATTTTACACCTCCAAGCTTTTGTGTAAGCTGTCCCTGTGGTGTGCAGTGACCTTCTTTTCTCTCTCTCTCTCTCTTAAAATCTAGCCGATCACACTCATCTTTCACATCTTAACTCAAGCATGGCATCCTCCTGAAATTCTTCCTTGACTTCTCAATCTTGTGGAGATGGCACTATTCCTGACATGTCCCCATCATTGCATTCACAATCCGGCAGTAGGATTAGACTCTGCTAGGTTCTTGAAGCTGCCTTATCTAGAAGAAGAAAGGCAGACTGGAGGCTTGGAAACACGACAGTCATGTAAGGGATTTACAGAGTTGTATTTCTCTTGGGATTACGAGTAACCACTTGAGTTAAAAAAGGGAATGCACCAGGTTCTGTAGAACAACGACTGGGCACACACATGTACTATTGATTTGAAAAATGTTTCTGATATTTTCTTTGCAGGTTTCCTTATTATTGTCCGTTAGTATTTAACCGAGTCTAATGGAAAGTTCTAGCCTGTCTTTGCCATTCTAAAATAATCCAGGAGAAATAGTTTGGGTTCACGATTGAGCCAGAGCTTTGAGGGGGTAACCACATCCGTCTTGCTGATGGCAGCAACAATCTTTTCCAAACAGAGAAGAATTCAAGGGCCCTATCACTTTGGGGTCTTAAGATCTCTGTGCCTTTCACCCAAGAGAAGGTAAGATTTCCAGTGTACAGTTCTCCCCATCTACACATTCTCTTTCCGGAGCTGAAATCTTAAAGCTTCTGTGTAATCTTTTATGAGAGACGCTTTTCCCGTCTCGCAGATGCTTAATAAACTCCTGGAAGGGAGGATTTCTGATTGGTTCTCCAAATACAAAGCGGCGTTCTGATTGGCCAGTGCGGAGCTGGCTAGAGTGGGCGAAGGGGGAGGAGGGCAGAGATGGAAGCGGATGGGAAGCGAGAGCGTGGAGAGCAGAGAACAGAGGCACAGCGAAGGCGAGCACGTAAACACATTACTCAACTGTGAGAATTTCATTCTTTTGAGATAAACTGTTGTAGGAAAGTGGCAAATATTTAAGCAACAGTTGGCGTGTTTGCAAATTACAACTCCCACTGATGAATTTAAGATGGTAAAAGGGTTGCAGAGGACCATTTGGCTCAGAACAGAGTGTTAAAACTGTGGTAATAGAAAGCAGTCTGTTCAAGGAGAGGTCTTGGAGGGCGTGAAAACCAAAACTAAAACGAAGCAAGTGAAATGGGTAATAATGGGGAGAAAGGCAGTTAACAGCCACTTTATAATTGCTGAGAAAATATGACATTAATAAATCTTGAAAGACAGCTATAGGATGCTGAAGATGAAGGGGACTCTCTCAGACCATCCAGTGATGATGGGGCGTGTGAAGTTGTTAGAGGAGGGTACCGGTTACAAAACAAAGGGAAATATAACAGAAAAGCTAACAGGGTAGTGGAGGTGGCTCAAGCAGTTGGGCGCCCCCCCCCCCACATGGGAGGTCTCGGGTTCAGTTCCCAGTGCCTCCCAAAGAAGATAAGTAGACAATGAGCAAAACAGATGAGGGAGCTATCTCAGGGGGGAGGGGGAGGGAAAACTAACAGATACTGACCTGTCTTTCGTTTTTTGTGGGCACAGAGAATACCTATATAGTTTGCCTCCTTTTTTTTTTAATTTTTAAATTTTTATTTATTTGTTTGTTTTTTAAAATGATTACTAGAAGATTTATTTAAGCAAGAACACATTTAGTCATCATTGCCAGACTTAATATGAGATGCTACCCGTTGGATCCAATTTTCCTTCCCGGATGAGATTTTCTTTCTATCCCTGTCAGTTTTGAGGACATAATACCAGAAGAAGACAGGCCCAATCCCAAACACAGCTCCTAAAAATGAGGACTTGGGAGTGGGCCTGAAATTGGGATAGATATTTGCTGATCTTGCATAGGTCCAACGAATCAAGGCAGGGTCTTCAATGAGCCCTCGGTGGCTGGGGTCGTTGTACTGAAGCAGATACTCCCGTGTAAGCCGGGATCTTATGGCCAACCGCTAGGCTTGAGCCTTCCGGATTTCTGGAGACATGCGGTATTTGGATGGGTCGAGAGCCATGGGCAGGGTAGCCAAGCGCGATGACTTGGAGACCCAGCGCAGGACAGTGCCTGCGCGGCTCCTGCAGCCTTTAAAATGTCAATCATTCTTATAAATATTCCTCTTCATTTAAATAGGAGAGTATGATTTTAGACTCATAAAATTTTAGCACTGGGGCTTTGGAGGACACCTCTTCCAACTTCATCCTTTTACAGATGAATTTACTGAGGTCTAGGAAGGGCACATGATTTGGGCAAAATCATACTCCCAGAAAATGTACCTTACCCACTTCTAGTGTTCTTTCTATGAAATCAGGAGTTTCCAGCTTTTTAAAGTATGAAGACCCCTGTTTCAATGTCAAGTATGAACACCCTCAACATGATCAGAGCTGTGTTTTTCGTATCCACTGATTACAAAATTTATATTCAGCAATGACAAAAAGCTATTACGAATACTGTAAAGGCTAGAATAAAGTATTTTGGATTGTATTAATCACAACAGCATCCACATACATTAAAAAAAAAAAAACAAAACTTTGTTCCCACACCCTGCCCCTGAGACAGCTCCCTTGTCTGTCTGCTCATCTTTTTTAGGAGGCACCGGGAACTGATCCTGGGACCTCCCATGTGTGAGGTGGGTGCTCAACTGCTTGAACCACATCTGCTTCCCTAAAAATGCATTGTACCTATAAGACTGATGTATGATATTTTCAGCTTGGTGCTCAGATGGATCATAACCCTGAGACCTCCCAAGGTTAATGGCCCTTAGTTGGGATCATGATCCTGCACCAGGATGAGTTGGCTCTTCCCAAACCAAGAATGAAAAGAATATAACTCCATTCTCTTAAGAACAAGGAAAGTATCAAGTGAAATCAAGTATCTTTTTTTTTTTTTTTTAAAGGAGGTGCCAGAGAATGAACCCAAGACTTCATATACAGGAAGCAGGAGCTCAACCACTGAGCTACATCTGCTCCACAATGAGAGTTTTTTGTTTGTTTGTTTGTTTGTTTTTAGGAGGTACTGGGGATCAAACCTGGGACCTCATACATGGGAAGCAGGCGCCCAACCACTTGAGTTACATCCACTCCTGAAATCAAGTATCTTAGGTTGATAGGAATTTCATAAGGACTTTGGGTAATTTCAGACCATGGAAGAAGAAGGACCTATTCTGTGAGCCTGGCTCAGGGCTTTGGCCATGGTGATCAGTAAGGGCTCCACTGAGCCACGGGATTGTGACTAAAGCAGAGCAGAGGGGTGTGGCTGCCATTCCATCCTCCTGGGTAGGAAGAAATTCATTCGAATGTTGGAGAGACTTCAAGTGTCACAGTTCAGTCCTGGAAATTGGACAGGGAGGACTGGAGCAAGGGAAAGACTCAGTGCAGCAGTGGCCCCCAACCCAGGAGACTGTTGAGTGTGGGGAATCTGTAGGACACACAGTGGGGATAATCAGAGGAGAACCGTGGGTAAGTTGATTGTGCTAGGAATTCTGCTAAGTGCTTCATATGTACCCTTTCATTTAATCTTCATAACAATGCTTTGAGGTGGAAGCTATTATCTCCATCTTACAGGTGATGAATAAAGATTAGAGAGGCTTTGTAACTTGCCCAAGATCATGGAGCTGAAATTGAAACCCAGGCAGTCTAATTCCAAAGTGCCTGTTCATAGACACAGCCATAGCAAACAAGAGTGTACAGCAAGCCGTGGTAAAGCTCAGTGGACATAATCCATGTAAAGTGCTCAGAGCTGTGTCAGGGCACATAAAAAGGGTTTACCCACATGAAGAAATGCTCTACATCACTAATGATTAGGGAAACACAAATCAAAATCACAATGAGATATCATTTCACACCTATCAGAATGGCTACTATTAAAAAGACAGAGAACTACAAGTGTTGGAGAGGATGTGGAGAGATATGAGCACTTATTCACTGTTGGTGGGAATGCAGAATGGTACAACCACTGTGAACGACTGTTTGGCAGTTCCTAAAGAAGTTGATTATAGGCTTGCCATGTGACCCGGCAATACCGCTACTGGATATATACCAAGAAGAACTGAGAACAGTGACACGGACATACATCTGCACACCAATGTTCATAGCAACATTATTCATGATTGCCAAAAGTTGGAAACAACCCAGGTGTCCATCAACAGACCAATGGATAAACAAACTGTGGTGTATTCACACGATGGAATATTATGCAGCTGTAAGAAGAAATGAAGTCCTAAAGCGTATGAGAACATGGATGAACCTGGAGGACATTATGTTGAGCAAAGCAAGCCAGACACGAAAGGATAAATACTGTATGATTGCATTATTATGAACCAAATATATTGTGTAACATATTGTTTGATTCAAGAAAAAATTTATATGTATCCAGTAAAAAAAAAAAAAAGAGTTTACCACATGTTGATGATGAGTATCAATATTTCCAACATCATCCCTTTGGAAGAGCAAACCATATAAAAGGTTTAAAATGCTAGGGAAATTTTAAGAAAATGAGAAAGAAATCTCCCATAAAGGCCCTGAAAAAAAATCATGTCCCTGGTATGAGTAAGGAGATGTCCTCCATCTCATTGTGGTGACTGAGTGCAGAGGTGTGACAGGGTTACAGGTGGATGAGAGGATTGATGTGGACAATGATAACTGCTGGAGATGACTTCCACCATGATGACAAGACTTGCCACCCGTGCAGGGGAAAAGCCCTGTGATGGGCAGAAAGTGGGAGCAAGGCCCAGCATAGAGAAGGAAGAGACCTGAGGGAGTGGAGCTCCTGGGATATGGTTGGTGATGTTCAGAGGCAATATTACTTTATTACTACTTACTCTTCTTTATTATTACCCATTTCCTTGTGTCCAGGTATGTGTGTGAGGTGTTGTGCCAGCGAATGACATCATAATGAAAAAATGTTGACATGGCCAACATCCAGAAAAGTTGAGTGTCAATGGTAAAAAGAGCTTGAATAAGTTGTAAATTTAGTTAATCTGCTTACTAAACCAGGAGTGGCCCTTTGAAACAGTTATTCCAAATCTCTGTTTTGCAAAACGCAGAGCTCTTTAAAGGTAATTCTGCCATGGTATGCAAGACAGAGGCCATGGTTTTATAACTTGAATTTTCAAAAATTTATGTTTCATTCTAGAGAATTGAAATTGTATATATATATAGCAAAAATGACTTTCCTGAAAATTTCAAGCAGAGCTTTAAAACTTCATACCCAATTGAGTTTATTCATTCTCCAGGGAGAAAAGTTCTTTTACAGACGGATTGTTTAATCCGTGAAACTGACTGTTACAGTCCCTGTTAGGGGATAAGATTTTCTACTTAATGTGACCAAGTGATTGAACAAGTTTTGTGGAATTTGCCTCTTCTGGAAGTTGCCATTTTCTTTTCTTTTTTTTGTTAACTGAAAACTACATTCACAAAAGAAAAAGAAAGTGAATTGTTTTCAGTAATTGGTTAATTTGAGGAGGCTCAGGTGATATGTTCTCCAAGATATTGCTCAAATATGAGACTGATCCTTCCTGAAAAGCCTGATGAGATGGGAAACATTGCATTTTGAGAGCCTCTTTGGTACATTGCATCCAATGTTTATTGTGAAAGAAGGGAATATATTAACACAGCAGTATTTTTAGGTGACTTCAACACCAATTGTCTAGAGAATAGCAAGACCCAGTGTACCCTATAAAGAGGTTGGTCCTAGGGTGACAAGACCCCCAAGTTGAAATGTATCATAAGAGGAACAGATGGGACAGGTGCTCCATGGTATATAGGGTTATTACAAAGCTTGATCAGACCAGTGGCAAGGCCAGAAAATGTTCCACACCATACCAAGGAATGGAGTTTACGGTGGAAAAGAATTTGTGCATTTCTCTCATAAACCAGGGCTCTCAAACCTCTCCAGTCTGAGGTCTACTTTTCAGAACAACAGATTCTCCCTTAACCTCAGCTAGTCCTCAGCCACGAAGGTCACTGCAGAATCAAGAGTTCTGTGCTGCCTGGGATGCCTGGTTGGTGTCCTCCACAGTAACTCCAGTGAGACACTCCTGTTTTCTTGAAGAATCCTAACAGACTTTGGGGATCATAAGGCATTGTTGTTGTTGTTTTTCACTGGCCTCATCCAATTCCCCCTTCTGGTTTTGGGAATTTCCAAAAAGTATCATCTTGATGGGAGGCGATGCCCTCTTTCCTGCTACAGGAACCTAAGAATCGGGTGCTCCTTCTCCCCATGCCCTGGATTCAGGGTGCCGGCACGTGACGTGGTTGGGCCAGTCAGATGCACCTGCTGGGACTTTGGATCTGGAATTTAGATCTAGAGGAGGTGAACCAAGAGGAAGGGACAGCTAGAGCTCATTCCCAACGGCAGCAAGGGGAGGCCGCTAAAGGACGGCTGTCTAGGCTCTTTGGATGTGTTTAATTTCTTCTCATTTTCTTAAGCCTGGTTCTTCCACCACTAATGGACTCCCCAAGTCACCTGCATCTTTCTAATAGATGTTCTTTTCTCCTAATGATCACAAGTCAGTCTCTGTTGCTTATAGCTAACAATCCTGACTGATGGAGAGGTGAGGCCTGACACTACAACCAAGAGAGCCCTTCTTCAGTGGGTAGAGACCCACAGAATAACCAACAAAATATCCAATTCCCAGCCTGGAGTATCCTGCTACATTCTCTAATAAAGTGGTAAGAACCTCTAGAGTACATAGGCAGTGCTTAGCAAAAGAAGATAGATCAATATGTCAGGCCCTTGATATTGATGCTTGTATTTATGAACCTTATTCTTATAAAATTGAAAATTAGCCTGATAACATATATATTTCCTAAGTGTTACCTCCTGAAAACCTCCTTGTTACTCAAATGTGGCCTCTCTCTAAGCCAAATTCAACATATAGGCTCACTGCTTTCCCTCTGGCATGGGACATCACTCCCGGGGATGGGCCTCCCTGGCACTGAGGGATATTAGGAAGCGCCAACTAGCGATGCATTTGGAAAAAGACCTTGACCAAAGGGGGAAAATATTAAATACACCTTCAGAATGATTTCTATAGCTGTTCCTTTAACACAAACTACAAGATCATATCAGGTACAAAAACCATTTCATGGACAGATCCTAGCCCACCTGCCCTTGAAGATTCAGTCAACAATTTCAGCTAAGCCCTGTTTTCTCCCCAGAGCTCAGCTGAAATATTAAATACAAAAGAGCTTTTACAGCTAAGAGATTTCTAAGTGAGTCAGGAGGTCTTGCTTATGCTCATCTCAGGATGATCTCATTGACTGCCACGGTAAACAGTGCCTCAAGCATAGGTGCTCCTGAGGGCTCTAGAGACATCTTGACACTATATGCAGAGAAGACAACCCCAGAAAATTGGAACCCTGTAGGCTGGCCTTACTTTGGAATATATGTTAATGTATCTTCCCAATGTAACAGAGTTAGACTCATTCGTAATTTCCCTACAAATGGTTCTTCTGCCCCTTTTACTTGTACCTATAATTAGCACTATACTCATTAAATATATTTCCCAGACACTTAAATCTTATGGTTTTTTATTAGCCGGTTGAGCCCTGAATCTCAGAGAGCTGCAGCCAACACCTACTCTCCAGGTCATTGGACCTGCCCAGGAAAACTAATAAAAGGGTGATGATGGACAATGCCCATCTCAAAAAACAGAGAGTATCTACAATCTCAAGCAAGAAAGTTCCACCTGTCTGTCCCTTGGGATCTAAGTCCCTTCTCAGTCAGAAACAGAGTGGGCATCACTGTCTCCAAATCCTCAAGATTGAGGAATGAACGAATGTAAGGGGGAATGCAACTATGGACCAAAGTAGACTTATTATTCTAACAATAGAAGAATTTGTAACATTGATATAAAGACGGTGGTCACCAGAGATTCTGAGAAGAGGGAGAGGGAAGAATAGGTGTAGCATAGGGCATCATTGGGACATTGGAATTGTTCAGCATGACATTGCAATGATATATAGGCCATTATACAGTTTGTCAAAATCTATAAAAGTTTCCAGTACAAAGTGTAAACCATAATGTTAACTCCAGACCATGGTTGGTAGCAGTGCTTCACCATGTGTTCATCACTTTTAACAAATGGACCTCACTAATTAAAGTTATTATTAACAGGGAAAATGTGAGAGGGGGAGGGGTGGGATATGTGAGAATCTCCTATATTTTCTTTCTTTTAAAATTAAAAAAATTTTTTCTCCTATATTTTCAATGTAACTTTTCTGTAATCTAAAACTTCTTTAAAAATGAAGTTTAAAAAAAAGAGAGAGGGAAGTGGATGTGGTTCAAGGGGTTGGGCTCCCGTCTACCATATGGGAGGCTCTGGGTTCGGTTCCCAAGGCCTCTTGGTGAGGGCAAGCTGACCCGCGTCCATGGAGAGCTGACAGCCCGCAACAAAGGGAGACAAGCAGACACAGAGGGGAAAAAATATGCAGCGAATGGACACAGAAAGCAGACAGCAAGCACAAGTGGCAAGGGTGGGGGGGCGTTAAATACATTAAAAAAAAAAAGAGAGAGAGCCCTTCTTCCTGTCTTGTGTCACATATAAAATATAGGCAGATGCCACCGCCCGTAGTCTGAATGGATGAGCCCTGGGAAGGGTGTTGCTCACTGAAGCCAAAGGTAACAACAGCATCAGCTACAGCTCCCAAGGACTGAGACTTCTTTGTGTGCCAGCTGCACTGCTATGAGCATCCCTTGCATTACCTCATTTGATCATCACTACCGCTTTCTGCAGTTGTTAGCAGTATTACCTCCAGTTTGCAAATGAGGAATCTGCATCATAGATTAAGGAATTTGTCCTGTCCCAAGTGACAGAGCTGGAATTCAAACTCAGAGCTCTCTGAATCTGCGGTCCATGCCTCCAGAGGTATAACCAGTGTGGCGTGTGTAAGAAGACTAGTCTGGGGATTGGAGGAGTGAAAGGCAGGAGGTGAGGAAGCAGCTGAGCAGGCTAAGGGCTAAGCCTGTTGGTAAGGGCTATTAAAGAGTCTGCTTTGCTGTTTCTTGGCCACTGTATCCAGGCAACAGCATCTACCCTCACTAATTTAGGCAGAAGGAGATTTGTTACAGGATATTATTTAGCTTGTAGAGTTCCCAGAGGCTTGGGTGCGACAAATCCAGGAGTCATTGCAGCCAGGGGAAGTGACCAAGCAGACTCCCCACATTGTTTGAAAGGAAACCCCCCTGCTACCATTGTTGGCCCCCCAGCACCTATGATGCTAGGCACAGAACCATCACCTTTGCTGCCCCAGAAGAGTCAAACCATTCTGCTATTGCATGTGCTAGAAGATCCAACCTCCCTGCACACGACCACTGACCCGCATTGCTCACCTCTGCCTTCCAAGTCACATGTGGGTGTCTTGGTTTAAAGGACCTGGGTCACATGTACAACGCTAGCTGCAAAGAATCTGGAATATATAGTTTTTAGAGTTCCAGCCTCTTTTGTCCAGGAAGGCATATTAGAAGGGGGCTGGAGCTGGCTTGAATGCCTGAGTCAGTGGCATTGTCATGTCATAATCCTATTGCCTTCCAAACTCATGTATGATGGAAAATGTGTGTGGGGTCCTAAATTCCACATCAGTATCACACAATTTTACAACAGGAAGGGATCTCAGAAATCACCTAGTTCAGAGGTTTTCAAACTCCTTGGGGGATCCTTGCAGACCCTTGGGGTTCCTGGAAGGGACTTAGGGGCTGCCACAGAGGTCAAGTAGTTGGGTGAGGGAGGGAAAGGGCAAGCAGACAGAGTTTTATAACAGCTGAGTTCTGATGTGTGTTTCATGTTTTGTGCATAAGAGAGAGAGAGAGAGGGAGAGAGGGAGAGAGGTTGCAGACCACTGGCTTATCTAACGCCTTCATTTTTATTGATTAAAAACCAGGGGCCCAGAGATGGAAATGCCTTGCCCAAGGTTGCAGAGCTAGCAAGTGGTAAAGCTGAGCCCCAAACAGGAACTTCTGATGCCAGGCTGGTGTGCCTTCTTCTACTGCACTGTGGTGCCTGAAGGTGCGTTCATTCAAAATTGCCCAGGACGCAGGACGTTCTGGGCCCTGCACAGATGGTGATGATCGCCTGGTTCCAGCCAGGCCACACCAGGTCTCCTCCCTGTCATATGTTCCCTTGGAGCCTGTACTTCTCCTTTGCAGCACTCAGCACAATTACAATAAAGAATTTAGCCATCATATTGCTTAATGTCTCTCTCCCTTGCTAAAATGCCAGAATGAGGCAGCTTCCAATAGACAATCCAGACACCAAAAGGGGATGCTAGTCAGTGTAGCAAAGTCTAAGCCATGCCGTGGTTTCCCGGGGGCGGGACACAGTGTCGTAGCCTAAATGTGGACTGCAGAGTGCTATCACCTAATTTCAGCCCAGACTGCGGTCTCTATCTCCTTATCTGTTAAATGGGGCTAATAATTCCATTCTCATGGTACTGGGAGGAGGAACGGAGAGAATAAATAAAAGCTGGGCCTGAACTTGGACACAAATTCCCTATGACCAGCCAAACTATTGTAGAAATTATCATCCCTGCCTAAGTGTTTTGTAGCCTATGGAAAAAATGGCCAAGAATGTGAGAACTGAAGGTGTTTCTGAGATCCCCTGGAACTTAGTTTTCTGTTTTTAGGATTGCCATTTCTATATTTCAATTGAAAAAAAAAAAAAAAGTAAATTAGGGGGAAATGAGAATATACAGATAATCGCACACACAAAAACTGCCTGTGATCTCGTGACCCAGTATAAATATTTTGGTATGCATCGTCCCAGACTTTTTTGTATTAATAGTTATATGTCATAGTTCATACTGTAGGCATTCTTTGTTGTATTGAAGGTTTGTGGCAACCCTGCATTGAGCTAGTCTACCGAAGCAATTTTTGATCTAACTGTTGTAATTATTTTGAGGTGCCACAAATAGTGCCCATAGAAGATGGCAAACTTAATCGATAAATATTATGTGTGTTCTGATGGCTCCACTGACTGGCCATTCCCCCAAATCCTCCTTATTCTCTGAGACACAATATTGGCCTAATATTGAAATTAGGCCAGTTAATAACCTGACAACAGCCTCTAAGTGTTCAAGTGAAAGGAAGTGTTGCAGGTCTTGCACTTTAAATCAAAAGCTAGAAATGATTAAGCTTGGTGAAGAAGGCATGCCAAAAGCCAAGACTGGACAAACGCTAGGCCTCTTGCACCAGTTGGCCAAGTTGTGAATGCAAAGGAAAAGTTCTTGAAGGAAATTAAAGGTTTTACTCCAGTGAGCACACAACTGATAAGAAAGCAAAACAGCCTTTTTGCTGATATGGAGAAAGTTTTGGAGGTGAGGATAGAGAGATCAAACCAGCCACAACATTCCCTTAAACTAAAACCTAATCCAGAGCAAAACTCTATCTCTCTTCAATTTTATGAAGTCTGAGAGAGGTGAGAAACCTGCAGAAGAAAAGTTTGAAGCAAGCAAGCGGAGGCTGGTTCATGAGGTTTAAGGAAAGAAGCCATCTCCATACCATAAAAGTACAAGGTGAAGCAGCAAGCACTGATGCAGAAGCTGCTGCAAGTTATGCAGAAGATCTTGCTCAGATAATTGATGAAGGCGGCTACACTAAACAACAGATTTTCAATGGAGACCAAACAGCTCAAGAATCCTTGCATGCTTCTAGTATCTCTTTTGGAATCATAATATCACCATATGAACAAGCCAAGACTAGCTTGTTGTAAGATGAAAGTCCATGTAGAGGTCAATTGTGCTATCCAAGCCTATTCTAAACCCAGTCTATACTGGCTGACCACCAACATGTGAGAGAGCCCACCCAAGATCAGCAGAGCAGCCTACCCCCCAACAGTTGACTACAGGGTCAGGAATAAGGTCAAATGAAAAATAAAAAATGTTTATTATTTTATGCCAATAAGTGTTTGGAGCAGTTTGTTATACAGCAGCAGCTAGCTTATACAGAGTTGTTTTCATATCAGCACATTAAATAAATTAACATGTAAAAAGGACTTAAAACAGTGTCTCATTCATAGTAAGCTTCCAAAATATTAGCTATAATTATTATTCCATACAAATAATGCCTGCAAAGGATTCCATTTTATGTTGTACAATAATATATTTAACTAGTCTTCATTTGTTAACCATTTAGGTTGCTTCCATATTTCTACTATAAAGAATGCTGCAATCATCGTAATATAAACACTTTTATCTAACAATGAGAAAATTATTTGAAATGTAATTGCTGGGTCAAAGTATATTCACATTTTAAATGACCAATTTGCCCTCCAAAGAAGTTACTTAATTTTCTTCCACCATCAGTATATAAAATTCCTGTTCTTCCTTGCAGTCACCAGACCCAACATTATTTTAATGACTGCACAAAAGTCCATCATAATATGTGCCATAATCTTTCTCAGTGAACATTTAGGTCATTTCCTTTTTTTCCTACTATAAACAAGATAACAATGAACAGAACATCCCGATAGATAAATCTTTTCACACTTTCATGATTTTCCCTAAGGATAAATTACTAGAAGTAGAATTTCTGAGTCACAGGGTTTGTACATTTTAAAAGCTCTCGAATAAGTAGTACCAAATTATTCCTCAGAAAATTTGTACCAGGTTATACTCAAATGTAGCATTAAGAAAACTTTTTATTATGGAAAATGCCCAAAACAAAACAGAAGAATAGAGAATACCATCATGAACAACGCTTCCCTTACCCCCCCTCCCGTAACCATCACTCAGATTCAATAATGACTGATTTATGACCAGTATTATTTCATCTACAGATCTCCCATTTGGCTAGATTGTTTTGAATTAGATTCAAAGAGGACAATTTCAAAGTGCTTTCATTTGAGCAGTTGAGGATTCAGAAGACAAATGAAAGGCTCCCTTTCAGAAGGGGTTCCTTCCCATGGAACTCATGGAATCTCCTGGGATCACACCCTGAGGCTCTCAGGTAGAGGAGGGCCTGGCTGAGGCACACAGAAACCCTGGGGGAAGCCATGGTATAATGTGCTCATTCCCTGCCCCGCTGGAGCCAGTTATCCTGCAGGAGAAGATTAATCCAGCCCACTTCTGAGGGTTTTGAGGTCTTCTTCAGAGTCTCTGTATTCCCCAGCTACATGCCATTCTTTCTCTAAATAAAGCAGAGAAAGATAATGTAATCCATCCGTGGCACATGCAAGTGCAAATATTGTGATTTGTGTTTACTGGGATTGCTGCTGAGCAGGAGGCCCTTCTTTGGCCTCTGCTGAAATCTTCCAGGCTGACTGAATTTTGCAATGTTAGCTGGTCACATTGCATCAACAACAAGTTGGCACAATCTTAGGACAGAAATATAGCCATTTCCTTTAATAAGAAAGTACACTAAAGGCTCAATCTCTTTCCAGCTCTTTGGGGCATATTACATGTGCCTGTACCAGGAAGCAAACTGTGCTATAGCTGAAGCATTGCTTTGAGGAGAGGGAGGTGCTCTGTAGGCCTACGTTGGACAATTTACAAATGGAGCAGGAGGAAACCTGTTTGCTAGAGCAGAATAGTAAGTGAGCAAATGATGAATACTCACAGGTGATTTCAAAACGTCAGATTCAGGGAAGCAGGTGTGGCTCAAGCTATTGGGTTCCCGCCTACCACATGGGATATCCCGGGATTGGTTCCCAGTGCCTCCTGGAGAAGGCAAGCAGGCGCGACCGGCAGGCGTGGCAAGCTGGCGCAGCAAGATGATGCAACAAAGAGACAAAGAGGAAAGGCAATGAGGGACATAACAAACCTGTGAGCTGAGGTGGCTCAAGTGATTGAGTGTCTCTCTCCCCCTTGGAAGGCCCCAGGTTCAGTTCCTGGTGCCTCCTAAAGAGAAGACGAGCAGATAGAGAGAGTACACAGCAAATGGACACAGAGAGCAGACAGAGACCACAAACAATGAGGGGGTGGGGAATAAATAAATAAAATAAATATAAAAAAAAAACACGTCAGATTCAAAGCAGTCTCAAAAGTTCACTGCAATTGTTCCCATGATACCCCATGATATTGTATTAGCTCCAGAGGTCATCTAACCTTGCTTTAAATAATCCACTTTTATGACACTTAGATCATCAGGGAGCAAAGGAAAGGCCATAGGCCTTGATGTCCAGCAGAACTGGGTCTAAATCCCAGTTCCACCATGTACTTGCGGAGCAACTTTGGGCAAGTTACTCATTCATTTGTTCATCTGTTCACTCACTCAACAAGATTACAGCTGTATGCCTCATTGTGTGCCTGGCACTAAGGACCCAGTGGTGAGCAAGGCATAGTTCCTGTACTCAGGGAGTTTACAGTCCAGTGGAGGATAAAGATTATGCAGTGCTGTGATAAGGGGAAGAACAGAGTGACATGGGGTGCACATAGGAAGGGGTTGGGGGCTTCCTGGAGGAAGTGACATCTCAGCGGAAGTCAGAGAGCCAGTAGGAATCAGGCAGTCACGGTGTGGGTAGGATGAAGCAGGGGTCAGTGTTTATGAGAAAGAGGATTCCAAACACAGGAAACAGCCTTCAAAGGTTTGGAGAAAGAAATTAAAACTAGGAGTTAAAGTAGTCAAGTTTAGCTGGAGTGTGGTGTGCCAGGACTGGAGTGGCAGCGTAACCGGAGAGGCAGCAGGAGGATCACGAAGGGACGTCTAATGCAAGTTCAGGACACTGGGAAGCCATTGCAGTTTCAAGCCAGAGAGCATCAGGATCAAATGGCTTAGAATGATCTCTGTGACTGCCATCCAGAATGGATTGGAGAGTGATCCGTGGGGAGATAGTTGGGGTGGTGCGGGGGTCTGAACTGGTGCAGCAGCGGTGGGGATGGAGAGTGTTGGATGGAGCCAAGAGATATTTCACAGGTATGAGTGGCTGAATTTGGTGATTGTGAGATATGATCGGTAAAGGGAAAAGGGAATCCAGGGATGGTTCCCTGACTTCTGCCTCAGTCTCTGGGTGGGTGGCAGCACCATTCACAGAGATAAGGACTGCCACAGGTGGTGGGGGCTGGAGAAGATGGAGAGTTTGAGGCTGAAGAGGTTCTGTGTCAATGTGTAAGCACTTTGGGGACTCAGAAGGACGACAGCGCATGATTGTGAATCACCAACACATGGAGGGTAATTGAAACCATATGAGCAGAGGCATTTTCCAGGGAGAGCCCTTAGTCTGCAAAGAGAAAAATGTCCTCCTCACTCAAACAGAACTGCAAGGAAAGAGTGAGCCATCATAGAGTGCCGAAGAGGGTGCCTGGCACACGGTGGGGTGGGCATTGATGCCGGGCCTTCTGGTCATCCCCCCGCGGTGCCATGGGGCAGCCTTGTCCAGTACCCAGTGCCGGTTTCAACTCTTACCTCATCTCACTGTTCTTGGCAACCTCTCTCTTTGATTTCATACCAGCTATGAAAATCCAAGCCTGCCCTCTCTCCTTATGGATAGCCTGAAAAATAAAAACAGGTCATTTAAAATGCAGGCCCTGACCGATATTCCATCGTGTTCAGATATTTTCTAACCAAGCAGAGACTGACAGCCTGTCACTCTGGGGATGAATCTTAAAGCCATGGCTTGCTTTATGATACAGAGGAGAGAAATCTGGTCAGGAAAGTCCAAAAAATCCATTTCTCGGCCATCTGTCTCCCCCTGAATGGCAGTCAGGGATCGCTCACCAAGTCGAGCACAGCAGCTCGGTTGGAGAGGAACCAGAGCTGGGGGCCCTGGGTGCTCGCGTCCCGCAATTTGTGACCACAGCCGCCCAGCTGGCTCCTCCAGGGGTCACAGGACCAGAATATCCAAGGACAGGAAAATGAGCTCCCTAAGCCTTCCCAGGTATTTCATGATTGGAATTAACTTTCCATCTGACAAAACATAGCTGTGCCATATCCACGGCCAAGGGCTGACTCCAGGAAATGGCAGACTCCACTGGTGCTATTTCTTCAGTTTAGTCCCAGTTTGAGAGAAAAATTGAACTGGTTATCCACAATAGACTGTTCCCCAGCACTGGAGTAGCCACGGAGAGATTCTTTTATGCCCAGTTGTCCTGAGGGCCTCAGAGCAGGAGTTAATTGCTCTTTCTAAGGGTCTATTGAAAGTGGGCCAGCTCAGTGGAAAGCCAGAATCAATGAGCTGTGCCTTCAAGCAGGTAAAAGGAAAGAAAAGAATAAACAGGTGGTGCTCTCCAGGAAAAGCAAAATGTTTGTATTTATTATAAGAAACCTTTCTGACCTTCTCCTCACCACTCTTCCCTCCCCATCACCCAGGCTGAAGCATTGCCGACTCTATTCTTCTTGGCACATCACACGCGATCGATTTAAAACAACATGGAGAGGGCAGGCACCCTCAGATTATCTAACGGGGTCAGTTTTCATTTATGTGCATCAAGGGGCAACGTGGACTGAACTAGGGCCCAGTTATTTCAAGTGTTGCCATTCCTCTCCTTCTGTTTGTATCCATTCATAGGCTTTGGGGCTTGTATTTTATAGTTGGAGGAGAAAAGAGGAAGGGGTTTCAATGGGTCTCTTCTCCATCAGCACATAGGGCTTGAGTTTGATCTCTAGAGCAGGGGTTCTTAACAAGGGGTCAGTGAGCTTGAATTGAAAAAAAAAATACACAGTATAGTGTGGGCTTAGTAAGGGGTCTGTGGTTTTCACCTGACTGACAAAGGGGTCCGTGGGACAAAAATGGTTAAGAACCCCTGCTCTAGAGGGATAAGGAATAGAAACCCAAGAAATTACTTTCATGGGAGAATTAGTGAGATTCTGGGTGCAAGTTGGGATGCTTTAGTACCCAGGTGACAAAGAGTGGCCGGAGGGAGGGAAGAAGCCATTCTCCTCCTTCCTCACAGAACTCAGCTGAGGACTGGTGGCTTTGGAAGGCTTCTTCCAGCTGCTTAATGGACCAGGGGAAGCCAGAGCAAAAGACAACTCAGGGCAGCCCCATGTAGTGACTGCAGCTGGAAGCCTGGCTTGTGGCCCCATGTGTAGTTTTCCTGTGAGGGTTTCCAGAATTCACCCAAGGGACCCTTGAGAGGGACTAGATTCTGCTCGGGCAAGTAGAGCAGGTGCTCAGGGTCATTGCAATTGGGGGCATAAAATAAATGTGGAGCAGCCCCAGTCCATCACAGAATGTTTGGATTGGGAATAGTATTTCTGTTCCTCCTTTAATCCAGCCTCATATTGCCCATATGAGACCAAGTCAGGGGAAATATCAGAAAGAGCCAGGGGCCGAGGCGCCTTTCAGGCACAGAGGTCAAGTGTACACGAGGTCTTATTAGCTCTGGCCTTGGAGTCAGGGGACCTAGGTTCCAATCCTGACCTGGTTCACCTGGGACCTGGGTCTGGGACCAGGTATTTCACCTCTCAGAGTTTCACTTCCTCTTTCTGTGAAACACAGATCCTGCTGCCCTCCAAGACAGGGGTTGAGAATAAAATGATATCAGACACATGAAAGTGACTTTTAAATTGCAAATCATAACCACGACTGCAGCCCCCTCCTTGTCCCCGCCCCTCCTTAGTGGCCGTGGTCTTTCGGGGCTCTCCAGAGGCCCAAAGTAGAGCAGGTATGACTTTTCTAGATCAAGGCGGTTCTCAAAATTCATAGTCACATGATGCTTTTACACTCTTACACATTATTGAGGACCCCAAGGAGCTTTTATTTATATGGGTCGTGGTTATTTACCTTATTCAAAGTTAAAACTGAGAATTTAAAAAAATTAGTAATTCATTTTTAAAAATAAGAAATCCAGGAAATGTTAATATAAATAGCATATTTTCATAAAGAATAACAGTATCTTCCAAAACCAAAAATATTAAGAAAAGTGGCATTGTTTTACATTTTTGCAAATTTCTTTAATGTCTGGCTTAATACATTCAGTGTGTTGAGGTATGTTGTTCTGGTTGAAGGATATAAAGAAAATCTTGCCTCCATACATGTATAGTTGGAAAAGAGGGAGGTATCTTAGCCTTTTCAGATAATTGTGGATGTTTCAGAAAATTTGATACCATACCCACTCAACAAGTGGTAAAGATCAGTAGCAATGTGGAATTTAAAACCATATTAATGAGCTTGTCATACTCTGTAACATTAAAATTGTTTGGTCTATCTTGCACTTTGAATGGATCTTTTATGCATGCATGATTTTGTAACATCCCACATTGGTAATTTGGAAAATACTAGTTCAATGAGTTCTGCGTATCTTCCAAATGTTGACACATTTCATTATATGATATCAAAAAAATTTCTTTCGTTAATTTCACCACCAATCTCATCAGAAACTGTCAAGTCCATGGTGGTGGATGCAAAGTTTTCAAAAATTCTTAAATTTTCCTTGAAATCTCAAACGTTATCATTGGCAACAAATGCCATCAGTTGTTTTCTTTGTTGTGACAGGCTCACTTTGTTCATTTTGAAGAAGATTTCTGCCAAATACCCAAATCTGAATAACCATATTTCATCTCTCAGTGATTCTTTTAAGTATAAATGTTGTTCCATTAAAAAAAAAAGGGCGGGGGGGAGAGGGCTAGTTCAGCTCACAACTCAAACCATCAAACAGGTGTCCTTCTTCAAGACAAACATCACACTTTGGTATGCAGCAGAATGCCTTATGTATACTTCCCAATTTGTCACACAGATTATATTACATGTACTCGAGGGTCAAATTAATGCAATTAATACTTTTTACTGCTTCATCAAGAACATTCTAGCATGAAACTGGCCGTTTAATTATGTGTGTGTGTGACAGTGAATACAGTAACCGCTAGTACAGTTTGGTGCTTTGGCTCATGTTACAGTGCCAGCAGGTTCACTCAAAGTTGCTTTCCACAATCAGTGCAAATGTCAACACAGTCAAAAAAAGTAAATAACACCTTAGCATTATCAAGAAAATAGTTTTTGACCCCAAAGACCTCCTGAAAAGGTCTCGGGGAGCCTCAGGGGTCCATTCTCTATACTTTGAGAACCACTGTGCAAGGCATTTGGGTTGAAAGAAAGGCCACATTTCTTTATTTTCTAAATAAATCTGAATATGGCTCAAGGAAGTTCACTGTGCTCAATTTTCTGGGATTCTCTCCCGCTCCCTTGGATCAGACAACAACCTTGGCCCTGAAAATAGGTGAGGGCCTTGGCCCCTGAAGGGGGAGGATACACACCGCTCCCTGCCCAGGCCGTTGTGGGCCACTCAGAAGCTGGCGACTCTGCCGCCCGCTCCACCACGCCAGGGCCAAGCCAGGCGTGGCATCTCCTCCAGACCTCCGGGCTCTGGGGTTCTTCCCAGGCCCTGCCTCCACCGAGGGGCTGCACCTGCCATGGCCTGGGTCCTTATCACTCTGCAATCTGCAACTTTTCCTCTCTTTCTAGTTTCTGTGTGTCAAACCACCCCTGGATAGGGCCGTCCCTCTTCAATCCCTGAAGCCCCTACTGTCAAAACACTCCTCTTCTCCAGCTTCCAGCTTAATTCCCTCAATGAGTCTAAGCCAGAAGTCAGTGGCCCCAGGTCGCGTTCAAGCCTGTGCATAGGTTTGACTACAAATGCTTTTGGGTTTTGTTTTTTTTAAATTTGAATTAATTGCCAATATCTAAGAATCAGGGTATTCATAGAAAATTCTGGTATCTGTCCTCTCTTAAAGCATTTAGAGGTCCTGGCAAACTTACGCCTTCATTTCTACATGGCAACAAGTGACTGAAGGTGAGAAGCAGTGGTCCCTTTGAGACCAAGCATACGTACTCCATTTTGTCAGAGACCCTCCCAACCCTCTTATCCTACACTAGCCTGCTTTGCTCATTTAAGCACCTGCCTGGTCTCGTTAAGATTTGAATTTGACATCTCTGTCCAGTCCTTTGAAGAACACAAAACCTTCTTTTTAATTAGAGAATTTGTACATTTACAGAAAAATCATGCAGAAAATACAGACTTCCCATATGCTGCCCCCTCCATTATTAACAGCTTGCATTTGTGTGGTATATTTGTTATGACTGATGAAAGAACATTATTATAATTGGACTAGTAATTATAGACAATGATTTACATTAGCGTTCATTATATTGTTCATTATACATTACTATGAGTGTTTTTTTTCATTTTCTACAATGTTTTTTTTCTACTAATATGTATATATAACCTAAAATTTCCCCTTTAATGTATTCAAATACATGACTCAGTGCTGTTTACTAAGTTCACAATGTTGTACTGCCATCACTCATTCCATTACCAAAACTTTTCTATCAACCAGAATAGAAACTTTGAACAATTTAAGCATTAACTCTCCATTCCCGACCCCACCCTGGTCTCTGGTAACCTGTATTCTAGTTTCTGATTTTCTTATTCTAATAATTTCATATGCATAACATCATACCATATTTGCCCTTTTGTTTCTGGCTTATTTCACTCAACATGATGTCTTCAAGATTCACCCGTGCTGTGGCATGTATCAGAACTTCATTCCTTTTTTATGGTGGAATAATATTCCATGTATGTATATACCACATTTTGTTTATTCATTCATTGGGTGATGGACACTTGGGTTGCTTCCATCTTTTGGCTATTGTAAATAATGCTGCTATGGATATCAGTATGCAAATCCCTGCTTTCAGTTCTTTTGAGTAGATACCTAAAAGTGGGATTGCCAGGTCATATGGTAATTCTTTTTTTTTTTAAAGATTTTATTTATTTATTCATTTATCCCCCCCTTGCTGCTTGTGCTCGCTGGGTCAGCTAACCACGCCGTGCGGGCGGGCTTGCCTTCACCAGGAGGCCCCGGGAACGGGAGCCCTAGTGATTGAGCCACAGCCGCTTCCCCATATGGTAATTCTATACTTAACTTTCTGAGGAACTGCCAAACAGTTTTCCACAGTGGCTGCACCATTTTACATTCTCACCAACAATGAACGAGTATTGCCATTTCTCCAGATCCTCCCCAACACTTGTAATTTTCTGGTTGTTTTTCTAACAGTAGCCATTCTAGTGAGAATGAAATGGTATCTCATTGTAGTTTTGATTTGCATTTCTCTAATGGCTAATAATGTTGAGCATCCTTTCATGTGTTGTTGGCCATTTGTATATCTTTTTTTTTTTTTTTTTGAGGTACTGGGGCAGGGAAATTAACCCAGGGACCTCATAAGTGGGAAGTCAGCACTCAACCACTGAGCCACACTGGCTCCCTGAGTTGGGTTTTTTTTTTTTTCCATTTGTTTTGCTTGTTGTTATCCTTCCATTTATTTAAGTCTTTGATTTGTTTTAGCAATATTTTGTAGATTTTTTTGGTGTGTGTGTGTGTAAAAGTCTTTTACATCCTTGGTTAGATTTATTCCTAG
Source organism: Tolypeutes matacus (assembly GCA_026826555.1). NCBI lineage: Eukaryota > Metazoa > Chordata > Mammalia > Cingulata > Chlamyphoridae > Tolypeutes > Tolypeutes matacus. The sequence goes on from JAKSZT010001178.1 coordinate 17,128,958, forward strand.
ATATTTGATTCTTCTTGTCACTATTGTAAATGGAATCCCTTGATTTTTCTGTATTGAGATTGTACCCCACCACTTTGTTGAATTTGTTTATTAGTTCTAGTAGTTTTGTTATGGATTTTCCCGAATTTTCTGGGTATAAAATCATATCATCTACAAATAAGGAAAGTTTCACTTTTTCCTTTCCAATTTGGATGCCTTTTATTTCTTTCTCTTGCCTAACTGTTCTGTATAGAACTTCCAGTATAATGTTGAATAACAGTGGTGACACTGGGCATCCTTGCCTTGTTTCTGATTTTAGAGGAAGAACTTTCTTTCACCATTGAGTATGATGTTAGCTATGAGTTTTTCGTACATACCCTTTGCAATGTTGAGGAAGTGTTTTTATCAAGAAAGGATGCTGGATTTTGTCAAATGCCCTTTCTGCTTTAATTCAGATGATCACGGTTTTTTCCTTTGTTTTGTTAAATGTGGTGTATTACATTAATTGATTTTCTTATGTTGAATCACCCTTGCAAACCTAGAATAAATCCCACTTGATCATGCTGTGTAATTCTTTTAATATGCTGGTGGATTCGGTTTGCTAATATTTTGTTGAAGATTTTTTTTTTGCATCTATATGCATAATTCATATTCTTTCCATGTGTTATCTGTATCTGGTTTTGGTAATAAAGTAATATTGCCCTCATAGAATGAATTAGGGAGTGTTCTCTCAATTCAATTTTTTGGAAGAGTTTGAGGAGGATTGTTGTGAATTCTTTTGGGAAGGTTTGGTAAAATTCCCCTGTGAAGACATCTGGTCCTGGGGTCTTCTTTGTTGACAGATTTTTGATTACTGATTCAATTTCTGTACTAATTATTGGTTTGTTGAGATCTGTTTTTTCTTGGGTCAGTGTAAGCAGTTTGTGTGTTTCTAGGAATTTGTCCATTTCATCAAGGTTATCTAATTTGTTGGTGTACAGTTGTTCATAGCATCCTCTTATAATCCTTTGTATTTTGGTAGGGTCGATAGTAATGTACCCCCCTTTCATTTCTGGTTTTAGTTGTTTGTGTCCTCTCTCTTTTTTTCTTTGCCAGGCTACCTAAAAGTTTGTTGATATTATTGATCTTTCTAAAGAGCCAAATTTTGATTTTGTTAATCTCTCTATTAATTTTTTATTCTCTATTTCATTTATCTCTACCCTAATCTTTGTTATTTCCTTTCTTCTGCTCACTTTGGGTTTAGTTTGCTCTTCTTTTTCTAGACCTTCCAGTTTTGAGAATAGGTCTTTGATTTGAGATCTTTCTTCTTTTTTAATATAAGCATTTAGAGCAATAAATTTCCCTCTCAGCACTGCCTTTGCCACATTCCATATGTTTTGGTATGTTGTGTTTTCATTTTCATTTGCCTCAAGATATTTCCTAGTTTCCCTTGTGATTTCTTCTTTGACCCATTGGTTGTTTAAGAGTTTAATTTCCACCTATTTGTGAATTTTTCATTTCTCCCTGTTATTGATTTTTAGCTTCATTCCATTGTGGTTGGAGAAGATACATTGTATGATTTCAATACTTTTGAGTTTACTGAGACTTGTTTTCCGACCTAACATATGGTTTATCTTGGAGAATACTTCATGTGCTGTAGAGAAGAATATATTTTCTGCTGCTGTTGGTTAAAGTATTCTAAATGTGTCTGTTAGATCTAATTGGTTTAGAGTATCATTCAATTCTTGTATTTCCTTATTGATATTCTGTCTAGATGTACTATCTGTTATTGAAAGTGGTGTATTGAAGTCTCCTTCTATTAATATAGACTCATCTATTTCTCTTTCAAATTTGTCAATATTTTCTTCACATATTTTGGGGCTCTACCATTAGGTACACATATATTTATAAGTGTTATGTCTTCTTGTTGAATTGACCCCTTTATCAGTATATGTTGACCTTCTTTGTCACTCTTAACAGTTTTTGACTTAAAATCTATTTTACCTATATTAGTATAGCTAACCTCTGTTGTTTACTATTTGCATTGTATATTTTTTCTATCCTCTCATTTTTAACCTACTTTTGTCTTTGAATTTAAGGGGAATCTCTTATAAACAGCATATAGTTGGGTTATGTTTTGGTGTTCTTCTACCAGTCTCTGCCTTTTGACTGGAGAGTTTAATCCATTTACATTTAAAGTAAATACTGTAATGCAGGGATTTCTTTTTCCATTTTCTATTTTGTCTTTGTAAGCCTTATACCCTTTTTAACCTTCAATTCTTCCATTAATTCCTACTTTCATATTTATTTGATTTTTTTTTTACTGTACCACTTTCAGTCCCTTCTCATTTTTAAAAAAAAAAATATGTTTTCCATATATTTTCTTTGGGTTACCAGGGGGTTGAAATTTAACATCTTAAATCTATAATAATCATGTTTGATTTGGTATCAACTTAACTTCAATAGCATACACATACACTGTTCCTATACCTCTCCATCCCCCTACCATTTTTGTGTACTTGTTACAAATGATATGTTTGTACATTGAATGTCCCAAACCATCTATTTATCATTACTTTTATGTATATGCACTTTAGAACCTTTGACAAGTAAGAAGTGGGATTACATACCAAAAAAAAAAAAAAAAAAAAAATACAATACAATAGTACTGCATTTATATGTACCCATATGGTTACCTTTAACAGAGGTGTTTTATTTCCTTATGCTTCTTTGATCCGCAGTCTAATGTCCTTTCCTTTCAGTCTATAAAACTTCCTTGTAGGGCATGTCTAGTAGTGATGAATTTCATCACCTTTTGTTTATTTGGGAGTATCTTAATCTCTCCCTCATTTTTAAAAAGGAAGTGTCACCAGATATAAAATTATTAGTTAACAATTGTTTTCTTTCTGCAATTAAAATATTTTGTCCCACTGCCTTCTTGGCTCCATGGCTTCTGGTGAGAGACTGGCATATAATCTTATTGGGATTCCCTTGTATATACCTCATTGATTTTCTCTTGCAGCTTTCAGAAGTTTCTCCTTGTCCTTGACATTAAACAGTTTGATTACTATGTGTCTGGGCATAGTTCTCTTGGTGTTTATTCTATTTGGAGTTCCTGGGGTTTCTTGAATATGCATATTCATGCCTTCCATTAAATTCAGGACATTTTCTGTCAATATTTCTTTGAATATTCCTTCTATCCCTTTCTTTCTTCTCCTTCTGGGGCTCCCATAATGCATGGGGTATGCTTGATGGTGTCCTGCAGGTCTTAGGCTCTGTTCACTCTTTTTTATTCTTTTTCCTTTCTGCTCCTCAACCTGAATCATTTCAATTATCTTGTCTTTGATGTCACTGATTCTTTCTTCTGCCAGGTCTAACCTGCTGTTGTAACCCACTAGGAAATTTTTCAACCTCAGTGTTTCTGTTTTGTTCCTATTGAGAATCTCAAGGAGATTTGCATATTGTTTATTTGTTATTTTTCTTTTTTTAAAAAACAATTTACTGAAGTATATCATTCATACATGAACATACATAAACTATAAGTGTTCAGTAAACATCGTGAACTTATAAAACAAACATGCATAACATCATACAGGGCTCCCACACATCATGCCTCCCCCCCCCCCCAACAAACACCCTGCATTGTTTTGAAACATTTGTTTACAAATTATGAAAGAGCATTGTCAAAGTATTACTACTAACTATAGTCCGTATCTTCCACCCCATACATTTTTTAAAGGATTTATTTATTTATTTATTTACTTTTATCCATTTTTTGCTATTTTGTGTCCATTCGCTGGGCAACTCTCTGTGTCCATTTCTTGCCCTCTCATCTCATCCTTCTCCTCCTGTGTTCACTGGGATTCGGTCCTCTGAAACTCTGATGTGGGAGAGAGGCATCCTACCTCCTGTGCCACTTTAGTTACTGGTTTCTCGGTGCATCTCATCTTGGCTCTCCCTTGTGTCACTCTCCTGTTATGTCATCTTCTTGCTGTGTGACTTGCAGGGCCTGACAGCACACCCACTTGCGGGGCCTGGCAATGTACCTGCACATGGGGCCTGATGGCCCACTCACCTTCTATATTTTTCTTTTTTTAATTTTACTGGGAGGTCCTGGGGATCGAACTCAGTTCCCTCTATATGGGAGATGGACTCCCAACCATCCGAGCCACATCTGTCCCCCTGCTATATCTCTTTAGGTTGACCATAGATACCCGAAGTTATAGTCATTTCCCATACAGGATGGTCATATAATAAATCAGGCTTAGTTTATCACCAGCATTCTAAAAACCAGACCTAGGGAGAAAAACTAGGTCTGGGGACACATGCATGGTTTCTAATATAGCGAATGTTTAGCCTACCCTGATTATCACAAAATCAGGACAGTGAGAATATTCTCACTCGTTTTTCTTTTATCCTTTAGATCTTTCTCCATGTTTTCCTTTATCTCTTTGAGCATGTTCAGGATCATTTTTTAAAAATGTCTTCTTCTAGTATGTCCAATGTCTATTCCTATTCTTTGATGGTTTCTGAACTTTTATCTTGTTCCTTTGGATGTGCTATCATTTCCTGTTTCTTTGTCTTATAATCTTTTGTTGCACACTGTACATTTTAATATTTCAAAGTGCTAACTCCGGGATTTAGTCCCTGACCTGTCTGTTCCTTAAATATGTATTAAGCTAGTGATATGACAGAGATTTTCTTGAGTGCCAGGAACTAACAAAAACCAAAGTAAAAATAACCTTTCACAGGGAAGGGGATGTGGTTCAAGCAGTTGAGTGACCACCTACCACATGGGAGGTCTCAGGTTTGGTTCCTGGTGCCTCCTAAAGAAGATGAGCAAGACAGCAAGCTTACATAACAGGCTGGTGCAGCAAGCTGACACAACAAGATGATGCTACAATATGACACAAAGAGGAAACACAATCACAGACACAACAAGCAGGGAGCACAGGTGGCTTAAGCAATTTGGTGCCTCCCTCCCACATGGGATGTCCTGGGTTCAGTTCCCAGTGCCTCCTAAAAAGATGAGCACACAAAAAACAGACACAGAGAGCAGACAGCAAGCACAAACAATGGGGGGATGGGGGAGAAATTAATTTTAAAAAGTAACCTTTCGCAGTCTTTGCAAAATTGGCTTTGTTTTGGCTAGTGGTCTCCTTCAGAGCTTAGCCCTCCTATAATGAAGATCAGCCAGGTGAATGTGAAGTGCAGGGTCCTGTCTGTCTTATCTTAGCCTGCACAGAGCCTGCTTCTTTTCCTGGGCTTGTGCTTGCTTGTAGCCCTGGGGGTTTCCCCTTTTATAATGCACAGGGGTTCAAATACCCCTTCTATTCCCTCTGAAACAGATCTTTACCTCCTCCCGGATGTTATTGTGTGACTTAAGGCAGTCCTTTGCCCCAAGCTACCTTGGCCCAATAGTTTCTTATACTACTATAGCTGTCTACAGGCTGCTTCTCCTTTTTCAGAACAAATTCCGGGAGGTGAGCCCAAGACAAGTTTCCTGTTTCAGTCTTGAGACTTACACCTAATGGATAGGCACTGACATGCATGCACCTAAGTATGCACACAGGGGTTACTCTGTTCCCTCTGGAACATGGCAGGGACCCACAACTGGAGAACAGTCTGATTCTACACTGTGCCGGGGAGGCAGTGGGGGAGGGGCCAGTAGGGTATCAGGAGTTTCTCCTATGGCTTTTAAAGCTATATTTTCTTGATTTGGTACTCGCCCACTACTGTAGCCCTTTAACTATTTTCCATGATTTTGAAGAAGGGTGCTGTCTTTTGGATTTCTCTGATGCTTTTTCCTGAGGGGTGTTGGAACAATGGCTACCCTTAGAGCTGGCCCCCAGCGATCTGAAGTAGTGGATGGAAAGCAGTAATCAATGATCAGACTGCAGATAGCCAGAATTTGGAGGACTAGGTCTTTATATCCCATCCTGGCACCAGCAAGCTGCCCCAGGAGCCCAGACTGCAGTCCCTACTGAAGCCAGCTAGTAAAATGGGGAATAAATAGATGGATCTGGAACCTGGCAGGAAGCCCACATGGATATCAATATCCTCAAGATGGCTGCTGGAAGACCCTTGCAGGATTACTGCCATCCAGAATGAGATTCCCAGAGATTCCCAGGAGAAGCCTCGGATATTCTCCAGGGACATTATCATTGGGCCCACCTGGGGGATTGATGGGTAGGGTAATCAATCAAAACAGCAAACAGCTGGAACTCCTCCCATGCCATTAACAAAGGGGTGGAATAATTAATGGTTTAAAAAGCAAGCACAAAGGTCAACTGTCTCCAGCTCTCATTCCTCTTGGCTTCTGTGCCCTGCTCTCACCACATTCCCCCTTGCATGGATTAACAAGCAAGTAAAACCTGGGCATTTATAATCTATAATGTGCAATTGTAGTCTATAAACCAGCCCTCTTTATTACTCTTCAGCCCCTTCCTCTCTCTGGGACCCATGATCTATTATTTTCTCCCATTTCTCCTCCCTCCCTACTTTAATAAATTACTGGCCTAACTAACCCCATGTGCTCTTGAAATTCATTTCTGCAGCATAGTTAAAGAACCTAGACAAAATCTGGTAACACTACTGCTGCCTGCGGTGCAGCTGGGGGATGGGGAATGGTAGCTGTTGCAGGGAGGATGAAAATCACTGGCATTTACCACAATTTACCAGACTTTTTCTCCAGCTCTTCCTTGGATGCTGCATAGAGTTCCACTAGACTCTGGGGTTTCAAAATAGTCGATTCAGACGGTCCTTGCCAGTTTGTTTTGGTGGAGAGACTGATTCCTGGAGATTCCTATTCTGCCATCTTACCACAATTCTCCATGTCCTTTTTCACAAAGCTTTTCAAAAGGTTTTCTTCTCCTATCTGGCAAACCATACATGAATTAATTTTTTAATCACCTGATATGGCCAAGAAGATAGAAACAAGTCTGGCTGACAAAATTTTACTGAAGGACTGCAGTGTTGTCTCAAGTTCAATTCAACAGTGGAGCTTCTCTTGGACATTATTGGGATGACTGAAAAAAAAAATTAGAATAGGGACTGTATGCTTTATATCAATGTTAAATTTCTTGAACTTGATAGTTATACTTAAGGTGGTTGCATAAGTGGGTATCCTTCTTCTTGGAATTGTACATGGAAATGTTAAGCTTTATAAGAGAATGATGTATGTGACCTCCTCTCAAAGATTTAGAAAATAGACAGATAGATGATAGATAGATAGAATGATTTAACATATGTGGCAAAATACTAATGGTTGGTAAACTTGGGTATCTATGCATTTCTGAAAATTTACTTTAAGTCTGAAGTCATTTCAAAATAAAATTTTTAAAAGTGGAGATTCTTTGGTTGAAGTGTGTAGAGGTTCAGGGTACTGCTTGCTCAGTGGCTCTTGAACCAAGTTCTTGGAACCCCTGGAGTTCCACGGAGCGCCATCTAACAACTCTAGATCTAGCTTATGCAGAGCTTATAAGAGGAAACACAGAGAATGCAGCAGAACTCCCCAGTATGGGAATTGGATATTCTTTCTGTTATTGTGTGGATCTCCACCCATGGTGACAATGCCCCATGAATACTTGAACTCTTTCATATGCCTTATAGGAATGCCCCAGGTGAACCTCCTCCCATGCATCCCCCATCTCTGACACCCTGTGCCAGTGATCCTCCCCTGCCACAGTTGTAACCCTTCTGTGATCCAAAACTTCTTCAAAAATGAAGACAACAAAATAACCAAATAAAATTAATAAGAAAATGAAATAATAGTTTTAAAAACGACAAACAAAATACAAAAAAATTAAAAGAATTTGAAATAATAAATAAAGAAAAAATAAAATAAATTTTGTGTCAGCAAGAATCCCTCAAGTACCAGGGCAGTGACTAATGAAGGAGGATGGACCATTGATGGGCCTTGATATTGATGACTGTACTTATGAACCTTTTCTTTTGAAATTGAAACTTAGCCTAGTATTATAGGTTGCCTAAAATTTATCTACTGAGAATCTCCTTGTTGCTCAAATGTGGCCTCACTCTAAGCTAAATTCTGCATACAAATGTATTACTTTCCCCCTGGTGTGGTACATGACTCCTGGGGATGAGCTTTCCTGGCACTGAGGGATTACTAACAATCACCAACTAGAAATGCAACTGGAAAAAGACCTTGACCAAAAAGGGGAAAGGGGAAAGACAAATGAGTTTATATGGCTAAGAGACTTCCAAGTGAGTCGGGAGGTCATTCCAGAGCTTATGCTTATGCACATCTCAGCAGGATCTCATTGCCTGCTACAGTAAATATTACCTCAAATAGCAGGGCTCCTGAGGGCTCTGGACACATCCAGACACTATAGGCAGGGCTGACAGCTCAGGAGTTTGGTGCCCTGTCAGTGGTCCCTACTTTGGAATTTATGCTCCCCAGTGTGATAGAGTTGGACACAGTTGTGGTTTCTCTACACATGGCTCTTCTGCCCCTTCTATTTGAACCTAGAGTTATTACTGGAGTTGATATGTTTATGTCAAAGAGACTTAAATCTTTGGGCTGTCCATGTGCCAGTAGGGCCCTGAATCTCAAGAGAGTTGCAACACCTACTCTCCAGTTCATTGGACTCACCCAGGATACCTAACAAGAAAGTGATCATGGACAACGACCATCCCAAGGAAAAGAGAGAGTCTACAACTGTAAGCAAAATAGTCCCATCCATTTGCCCCATGGGATCTAAGCCTCCTCTCAATGAGAGGAGGAGTGGGCATCACCATCCCCAAATCCTCAGGATTGGGGAATGAATGATGGACTAGAGTGGACTTATTGGTATTCTAGTATAGACTTATAGTTATTGTAGCAGTGGAAGAACTTTTATCATTGATGTGGAGGCAGTTGCAACCGGAGGTTCTGAGGGGAAGGAGAGGGGGAAAATAGGTGTAACATGGGGGCAATTTCGGGACATTGGAATTGTCCTAAATGGCGTTGCAATGACAGATACAGGCCATTATATATCTTGTCATAACTTACAAAATTGTGTGGAAGAGAGTTTACACTATAATGTAAACTATAATCCACACTTAGTGGCAATGCTCCAATACATGTTCCTCAAATGTAACTAATGTACTACACTTATGAAGGATGTCGTTAATGTGGGAAAGTGTGGGAAGGGAAGGGAGTGGGGCATATGGGAATCCCCTACATTTTTTGTTTTTGTTTTTTTTCTCCGTAATATGACATTTTTTCCCCCTACATTTTCAATGTATCATTTATGTAATCTAAGTATCTTCAAAAATTTTAAAAATTAAAAAAAAAAAGAGGAAACAGGGAATCTTTGATTGTCTCCAGCCAAAGGTAAGAGTGTTAGGTAACTGACAAAGCACTGTTGAGGAAGACCACCAGTTTGATGAATGCAAAACAGGACGGGTTGGAAATCACTGCTGACTTCAGAGCTCTGCCCCACCAGCTGGATGGCCAGTGCAGAACACAGCAAACTTGCCTGAGCATCTCCTGCTTTAAGTCTCCTTGATATCAATTGTCACTCCTAGTGTAAGTTGTTATTATTATTCAGATGGGGCTGGGAGAACCATTTTGGCCAGCTCCTCTGTGAGTGGAAGCAAGTCCTGGCTGGTGGTTGTGTACTCTGTTCATTGTCTTGATGAAACCACGAGGTGCTTCTGGGCACCAGCTCCTGCCATGATCTGTGCCTGGGTCCGGCTAGAGCTGAGACCTGACAAGCCATCAATATGAGACTGCTTAGTGAAATTGGAGTGAGGGTTGGTGTTCAAACTCAGCACCGCTGTTACTTTTCTCTCTGCTTTTGTATAAAAAAATCAATCTCATGTCTAATTCATTTGAAAATTCTCCACTTCTCTGTGTGTGTTTTTGGTAAAAATAGAAGTCTCTGAGGATTGCAGTCTCCCTGCTGAATTTCATGAGCAACTTTTCAAAGTGTGACAATCAGGTTCTTCTAATCTTTCCTTGAGTGAATTAAGCACCAGTGGGAGGCTGACTTTCCAGGTGACTCGTTTGAATAAAAGACTTTCAGGGTTGGGGGTGGGAGGCTTTTAAGGTTGTTTGATTAATTTGCAGACCCCAGAAAAAGCACAACAAAGAGAGCTCACAACTTGGCAGGACGTTGGCTTCATGACTCCCTGCTCCCATCCTTGCTGTCTTCCTTCCTTCCACCCTCACTGTCCCTTTTCTGGTCCCAGCCATCACCACCTCTACAACAGACTCTCATCTCACCTCCCTGCCTGTAGTCTTGCCCTCTTCCAAGCCATTCTCCATACAGCAGCCAGGTAGTGCTTTCCAAAGGACAAATGTGATTGTAATTCCTCCCTGCTAAAAACCTCTACTGCCTCTTCAGTTCTCCAAGGATAGAATCTAAACTTTCTAACGAGGCTCTCGGGTCCTTCTTCATGGTCAGGCTCTGACCCATCTCCCCAGTCTCATCTCTCCCCACTCCTGCTTGCTCTCTAAGCTCCAGGCACAGTGAAGTAATTGTACCTGCTGGATGGAGTCATCCCTCACTCTCTCTTTTCTAGGTTTTTGTGGGGCTCTTTCCATGCCTGGAAGCCTCTATCAACCCCTTCAACCCCTTCATCTCTTCTTCTCCCCCTCCATCTCTTTCCCCTAGATGACTCCATACAGCCGTCAGGTCCCATCTTGGGCGTCGTGTCCACCCAGGAATTCTCATGAACCCCAATACTAGGTTAGACAGCCCTTGTGAGTAGTCCCACAGCTCCCTGTCACACTGTTATAATTGCTGGTTGGCTTATCCCTTCCACTAGCTCCTTGAGGACAGGGACATTGTGTCGTGTCTTCAGTGCCTAACCTAGTGCCTGGCACATAGGAAGCACTCTACACATAGTTTTACAATGAACAGATGAACAATGAAAGTATAAATGGGAGTGCAGAGATGGCTATGCCCACAGGGACCCTGAAGTCTGGAGAGAAATTGGGGCAGGGATGGTGGTGGTGGGGGTTCCAAGCAGAACAAAGTTGAAATTGCCATTGAAGCCCAAAAGCTGGTCCCCAAGTGGAAATGACCTCTCCCAAGGACCAAAGGGAAGAACTGGCCACATCTCCATGAATTATATGTGAGTCCTTTTGACTTAAGTCTGCTTTCTTGTACTCCAAAACATACACAACATGGTCCTTGATAATGCCCATTATTTAATAAAATAAGTAATGGCTATTTATTCTTTAATAAAAATTACTATAATAAAGTGACTGCACATGTACACTAAAATGTTCAAGAATGTTCACAGCAGCATTATTCAGAAAAATCCCTCTGTGGGATTATTACCAAGGATCAATTAGCAGTGCATTTGGAAAAAGTCCTTGACCAAAAGGGGGAAATATTAAATACAAATGAGTTTTTATGGCTAAGAGATTTCAAAATCAGTCAGGAGGTCATTCCAGAAGTTATGCTTATGCAAGTCTCAGAAAGATCTCATTGACTGCCACAGTAAACAGTGCCTCAAACAGCAGGGCTCCTGAAGGCTCTAGAGACATCCAGACACTATAAGCAGGGAAGACAAGCACAGGAATTTGGCACCCTATTGGTGGGTCTTACTTTGGAATGTATGCTCCCCAATATAACAGAGTTAGACTCATTCATAATTTCCCTACACATGGCTTTTCTGCCCCTTTTTATTTGTACCTATAATTAGTGCCATACTCATTAAAAATATGCCCCAGAGACTTAAATCTTCAGTCTCTTCATATGCCAGTTGAGCCCTGAATCTCAGCAAGAGTTGCAACACCTACTCTCTAGTTCATTGGACTCAGCCAGGACAACTAACAAAAGGATGCTGGTGGACAACACCCATCTCAAAAAACAGAGAGAATCTATAACTGCAAGTAAGACAGTTCCATCCATCTGCCCCATGGGCTCTAAGCCCCCTCTCAATCAGAAGCAGAGTAGGCATCACCATTCCCAAAGCCTCAAGATTGAGGAATGAACAAGTGTAAGGGGAAATGCAACTATAGACTAAAGTAGACATTATTCTAGTATGGAGGAACTTCTAACATCGATATAAAGGCAGTGGCCACCAGAGGTTCTGAGGGGAAGGAGAGGGAAGAATAGGTGTAACATGGGGCATTTTTGGAACATTGGAATTGTCCTGAATGACATTACAGTGACATATACAGGCCATTGTACATCTTGTCAAAACCTATAAAATTGTGTAGGGCAAAGTGTAAACTATAATGTAAACTCTAGACCATGGTTAGTAGCAATGCTTCATACATGCTCATCAATTGCAACAAATGTACCACACTAATGAAAGATGTTGTTAATGGGGGAAAGTGTGGGAGGGGGAGGGGGTGGGGTTATGTGTAATTTTTTTTAATTTTTATTTTTATTTCCCCTCCCCAAGAAAACTCCCTCATCTGTTTGCTCATTGTTTGTGCACATTGTCTGCTCATTTTTTTTCTCATTGTCTGTTTTTTGCTTTTTCTCTAGGAGGCACTGGGGACTGAACCCGGGACCTCCCATGTGGGAGGTGGGTGCTCAACTGCTTGAGTCGCATCTACTCCCTGCTCGTTTGTATTTGCTCATTGTCTGCTCGTTGTTTTTTCTTGTTGTCTACTCATTGTTTTTGCTCATCATCTGCTCTTTGTTTTTGCTGGATGTCTGCTCATTGTTTGTTTGTCTTCTTTAGGAGGCACTGGGAACCAAACCTGGGACCTCCCACGTAAGAGGCAGGTGCTCAACAGCTTGAGCCATATCCACTCCCCTCCTCTCTCTATATTTTTTTTTGCTTTTTTTTTTTTTTTTTTTTTTTATTATGGGTAAAAATCAAAATTCTCACAATACATACAAACATTTGCAAAATGATATATAAATATATATGCATATATGTGTATTTGCTTACAAAAATGTTATTTATATATATATATA